>JAAIXJ010000547.1:0-81168 GCA_013403705.1 Heliconius hermathena
ATATCATATTACTGAACTTGGCTCTCATTTTACATTTATATTTTTGATTTTTTCACTAGCTAAAATATATCTCGACAGTGTTATTTTGTATTTCGTTGTCGTAGTCACGGTTGGGCATTCGAAAGTGAATATACAAGAGTGAAGGAAGTGTACAAGAATATAATGTATAATTGTAACATTATAATGGTTAATTATCAGACGGTAGCATTTATCGAAGTTGCCTTCTGAGCATTACAATCAAATAATCAGCTTCCCGCTGTATCCCGCACACAGCAGGGTAGGCAGAGGGAACCTAGTGTTAAGACACTCCGTTCCCCACTTTCTGCCGGATTCTGGAGGCACAACTAGTCGGTTTTACAGTCACACTTTGTGCCACTGCGCCACGACTGGCCTCTGAGCGTTACACATTTGTATAAATATGCTTTTATCTTATCCTGTGTTACTTATTAAATAACAATACTACAATTAAAAATGTATTGCAAAAAATATGGTTTTTAAGTTTATTATGCGTAAGTAACTCTTTTCATTGCGCGACCTAGCTAACTATTTTTAAATAAAACACATCGTTGTTTTTATGAACTTAATATTAGTTATTATGAAATAATTATATATAGTTATTATGAAATAATTATGAAAAAATAATGAACTTAATATGAGTTATTATTAGTCCATTAGTCTTAAAATGCCTTACAAGGATTTTAACAAATGGTGATGCTTGCTCATTATGCTGCACACGCGCATATATACTTATCTTTGTCGTAGACTGTATACATAACAGTTTTGCCTTTTTACTATTTATTATACTATCTAATAATTTATGTATTTGATAACATATAATTAGTTTTTTTATACAATATATAAAGATTTTAGTAAATATTATTAGGACCTTGAATAAGTTGCTGCTGTTTGTTGAAAGATGGCGTTGCGGCACTCTGTGCATAGAATTTCGTACGGTAACGAATCACCAAAGTAGTACTATATGTAACCTCAAATTATAGTAGAATAGTGTTCACTACAGTGTCAACTAGATATTTATTTTCCCTTTGTGAAAATGTGTACTTTTGTGCCAAATAAAGTGTTTTTGCGGGGAATTTTATTGCACTGCTTTATTCAGAAAAAATCTGCAGCAGAAGCACACAGAATTCTCGTTGAGACAATGCTTTGTCGAATACAACGTGCAGAGACTGGTTTAGGCGCTTCAAAAGTAATGATTTTGACCTTGAAGACAAAGAGCGTTCTGGAGCACCGACAAAATTTGAAGACAGAATTGGAGGCATTGCTTGAAGAAGATCCATGTCAGACGTTAGTAGAGCTCGGGAAAACGTTACAAGTAGATGCGTCAACAGTTTCAAAACGTTTAAAAGCGTTAGGAATGATCCAAAAGCAAGGGCATTGGGTGCCGTATGAGTTGAAGCCGAGAGACGTAGAACGACGTTTTCTCATGTGTGAATTGTTGCTTCAACGGCAAAAGAGAAAAGGTTTTCTGCACCGTATCGTCACTGGGGATGAAAAGTGGATTCACTACGACAATCCAAAGCGAAAAAAATCGTGGGGCATGCCGGGTCACGCATCAACATCGTCGCCAAAACCAAATATCCATGGTTCTAAGCTTCTTCTCTGCATTTGGTGGGATCAGCAGGGCGTAATTTATTATGAGCTGCTTAAACCTAATGAAACTATCACGGGAGCTCGCTATCGACTTCAGTTGATGCGTTTGAGTCGCGCTCTGAAAGAAAAGCGGCCACTATACGAGCAGAGACACGACAAAGTGATTTTATTACATGATAATGCTCGGCCACATGTGGCAAAACCAGTCAAAACTTACCTGGAAACACTTCAATGGGAAGTTCTACCCCACCCGCCGTATTCACCGGACATAGCCCCCTCCGATTACCACTTGTTTCGGTCGATGGCGCACGGTTTAAGCGAGCAGCGCTTCCATTCTTTTGAAGAAGCCGAAAAATGGCTTGATTCCTGGATTGCCTCGAAAGATGAGTCGTTTTTCCGACGGGGGATTCAATTGCTACCAGAGAGATGGGAGAAAGTGGTCTCTAATGATGGACAATACTTTGAGTAATGTCATTGTAAGCATTATATTAATTTTTTTTTTTAAACAAAAAAAAACAGCTCACTTATTCAAGGACCTAATATTTAAATTTTAAATTTAAAAATATTAAATAATATAATATATTTAATAAATTAAAAGTTATAGTACATCAAACAAAATTACATTGAAATAATATGTATACCAACAATTGGTTCATATCACTTTCTCATAGGGTTAGGTGATGACTTGGTGATGTTATTTTCTGTTACTACATTATTTATTCAATGTTCTTGGATATGTCACTTATTGGCCAATTTTGATAAATTATAGCCAATTTTGATAAATTATTTCAGAAATAAAAACAGGCCAATGTACTATAAAATCTAATGTTAAGTTAATCGGTCACCTCTTTTCATGTCAGAGATATTACAAAATCACGTAAAAAAATAAATTAAATTTGTAATGCAAATAATAATCTACAAAGAATATTCTTAAATTGAATTAAACTAATTCTTTAAATTCAATTCTACAAGATTTTTATATTTTCTAAATGCTACTTTTAAAATAATTGTCTAGACTTGCATTTAGAGTAAATTAAATATAATAGTTTTCGCTATAAAATCGAGAGATGACAAATTATATTAGTATACTTTCTTGTTACAAAGATCGTTCATCATTGTTAAGTACATTGACATGTTTCTTTTAAGGATTCTTTCTCTTGATAAAAGCTTAAATAAATATATTTAACAAATAATTGTGATTACATTATTCTCAATTTGAGCTTCTTAAGCTTCAAGCCAAGCAAGTGGTACTATTGTGCTAGAAATCGGAAGCGGTTAATGTTTAAAAAACATGATAAAAACAGATATCGTCTATATGTTTCTAAATTATCCGGTAAGAGATTCTACGCAATTGCAATAAGTGATATGTATCACCCACTAACAATAAAAAATAAGTGATATGTATCACAAATCTATAACTTAGACTTACTATGACTAGTAAGCAATAGACCAAAACTTGTTATTTTCAATTTTAAACTAATATTATATTATCTTATAATTATGTTTATATAATCCATTACTCATTTTCCGTCGAATTCTGATGGCATTGCGTATTGAGTGGCGGAACTCAACACCGCACTTTCTCTCGGCACCAGAACGAAGATATGAAAATATAAAGTTAAATAAATATTTCATTTTCTTGAGTGATGGTCGAATTCACAACCAGCCAAGCTCCTGCGCCACGACTGGCCTCTGGAAAATGGGGAAATGGGTGTTAAGAGTGAGTGCTAAGAGCACTCCCTCTGCCTACCCTGGTACATGCGGGATACAGCGTGATTAATTATATAATCGCCCGAACGTCATCTCTAATTGGACATCAGGAACTTGTGTTGTATAATAAATGTTTTGTAAGATAAGCAATTAATAGACTCTTAGAATTTCGACGGACGTCTGTCGAAAATATCCGACTTTGGTACAAGTCACGAACATGCCTCTTAACTACATGTTTACATTATTTTTGTTTGATATGTCTACTTTTTTGTTTTCGTGTTATTTCATTTTACAGGTATTTTGCAGCCGTGTGTGATTTACTATACCGGGACGAAAATGTATTTTAAATGTTATCGGCGGAATGAGATATCCTTTACGTAAATAGCCGTCATATAATTTTACATAAAACAAAAAAGAAAACAGAAATTTGTGCCGTGTGATCCCGTCCTAGAATAGGATCATCCTGGTACTGGTGATGTCGTAAGAGGCGACTAAAGTATGTGTGATAGAGTCACGTCGCCAGCAATGGCAGCACGCATGGGCAGACTCGACCGGATCATTACCACACTCGGCATTTAAAACCGGCGTTAAGTAGTGGCTTTATGGCACTGCGTTTCGCATCAGGCAATGCCGGGCTCCGGCGCCCACTGGCCACCACCCACCCAACAACCCACCTTAAAGGCCAGCAACGCACCTGTAGCTCCTCTGGTGTTGCAGAGGGTCGCGGGCGGCGGTAATTACTTATAATACCATCAGGTAAACCGCACGCTTGTTTGCCTTGTCCTTTTAAATAAAAAAAAATTACAAATATATGAAAAAAAGAAAATAAAAATTTACAAATACACTATTAAATATACGTGTATCTAAAGAAAAATTAATTAATTTACTTGGAAATTTTTTTTTTTGGAAATTTTTTTTTTACTTGGCGGTAATTACTTACAATACCATCAGGTAAACCGCACGCTTGTTTGCCTTGTCCTTTTAAATAAAAAAAAATTACAAATATATGAAAAAAAGAAAATAAAAATTTACAAATACACTATTAAATATACGTGTATCTAAAGAAAAATTAATTAATTTACTTGGAAAATGCTCAACTTGGATTAACATAAGGTATTTTTGAAATAAATTTATCCTATAGTTATCTTCTTATTACAGAGGCGGTATTCGTTTTGGTAATTATGCTCTTTTTCATTGTTTTTTGGAGATTTCAATTTACTCACATTTTCACGCGGTAAGTAGAGCGAATATTAAACTTTTTTCAAAATTAACGTTTTTCAAAATGTACCACATAATGTGGGAGTCTTTTCTGAAAAAAAAAATACAACTAAAATGGTAAGAAAATAGGAGTTGATTGATCATCACTCATTGATTTTAATGATTACACGAATATTTTTTACAGAGTTACCTGATAATTTTTTTTTATTGAAACATTGAAATTGGTCCCGTAAATATTTGGGAAAAATCATTCAACACCAAGAATAGAAAGTAGGCGTTGATTTCTCTTATAGATTTTAAAGCTTATATACACTAACTTTGTATTCTAAATTTTCTCTTATATTAAATTCTCTTATAGTTTTTCTTGTGATTGGTCTCATGTTATAGATTTAGAAAAAAAAGCTACTTTAAGGAAAAAAATTAGAGCACGTCGAAAGAATGAGTGATGAAAAGAAATTGTTAGGAAAAGTGAGCGATAAGAGAAGTAGGAGGAGACCTCGGTTCCCCTTCGGAAAAACACACTATCAATAATACTGGAGGAGGGCAAAGTAAAAAGCATGAGGACTCCCCGGATGATATGTATGAAGAGGTTGATGACAGTGGGCGAGGCGAAAGAAGTATGTAGAGATCAAAGGTCTTTGGCGCTCCATTCTCTCTGACTACACCGCTAAGGATACAACGTGAAGCTAAGGTAATTTAATTTTTAAATCTAATATAATCACTCAAAGAAAAAAACATTCTAACAGTTTTTATATCGTAACCAAATCTCGATAGGATAATCTATTAACTGAGTTCAAGCCTTTCATAATTTAATTCAAGACGATCACGCAACATAGAGGCACTTCTAAGTATATGAAAATAAAAGCAAAAAAATACTTTAATCAACAAAAGTAAATCTAGTTGAGGCCAGTTGTGACGCAGGGGTATAAGCGTATGACTGTAAACACGATAAGTTGTGGGTTTGATTCCCACTTCAGAAGATTATATACCTATTTAATATTTACATCTCCTCGTTCCTGGTACGAGGCAAAGCGCAGCGTAGAGTTCCGCCCTGTTCCAGAATGAATTATTTCAATTTCCTCGCTCTGGTAATTACATAAAGCTTAGTATTGAGTTTCACCACTTAACATATAATGCCTCAAAAATTGGAAGGAAAATGTGGAACGAAATGTGTTAACACCACGTCCTACCCCGCCACCGTATTTTTATTAAGACACTTCCATTGGCCACTTTCCGCCGAATTCTTGAGGTTTTGCATATTGAGAAGCGGCGACTCAACGGCTAGTTTTATCTCAGTACCAGAAATAAAAATATAAAATATTTTGTATATTTAAGAAATGAAAATATAAAATATTTTTCCCATTAGTGGGAGTCGGGCCTATAATCGCCTCTGTTATAATCGCACATAATTTTTTTGTTATTTTTTGATAGCGTTTCTGTGTATATATTTTTTGCCGTTGGTGTGTTTTTAGTGACAATCAAATCGTGACAGTTCTACTTTCTTATACTTTCCGCCGAAACAAAAAATATATATACCTCTACATTTAGTAAGGAACGCAATGCATCGTTTTGTCTTATCGACCTTTTAAATATGCATATTCCACAACCCAAGATTTTAATCCTCAAAAATTCACACACTTTATATAAAAAGCAAATTCAATTGATGGTTATGTACATACGTATGGAAAATATGTACGTTAGGTATATGTTGCTATTTAATTGTAAACGTAACATGGTAATGGTAACACCAGTAAACTTGAAATAAAATAAAAAATATTTGGAAAACAGGGGAAATAAAATTCTTATTGAGGCCGGTCGTGCCGCAGAGGCACAAAGTGTGACTGTAAAAATCGACTGGTTGTGGGTTCGATCCCCAGTCGAGGAAGTGAAATATTTATTTACATTTATATTTTAATTTCTTCGCTCTGGTGTCGAGGCCAAGCGCGGCGTTAAGTTCCGCCACTTAGCACGCAATGCCTCCAGAATTCGGCGGAAAGTGGGGAACGGAGTGTCTTAGCACTAGGTTGCCTCTACCTACCCTGCTGTGTGCGGGATACAGTGTCAATCTGAAAAAAAAAAATCTTATTGACTGGTAATATTGTTACTACTTAATGACCAAAGAAAAGTGAAAGCTTATTACTTATAAATATATTAATTAGTAATTCATTTTAATGGAACAAAATCGGCTTTTCTCTTAGACAAACATTCAGCTCTGTGTAGTTGTTCCAGAAGTAAATCTAAATTCTGCAGTGTCACCGCTAACCACAATTAAACTACCGCCGTAAAGTGGTTTGTTATTTATATAAAGTGGTTTGGTTTGAATTGGAATAGTATAGAAGTAAATATTAATTTAATTATAAACAGTTATAATTGATTTTAAATATTAATAAAGTTTAAAATTCAAATAATTTGAATTATTTAAATGTTTTAAATAGCATATTTATGCAATTTAGCTAGCCTGTAATAATCTTCGAGGCCAGTCGTGACGCAGGGACTGTAAGCGCGACTGGGTGTAAATTCGAACCCCACTCAAGGAAATAAAATATTAAATATTTTCATTTGCTCACTCCGGTGTCCAGGCAAAGCGCAGCAAATGCGCTGTATGCATGCATGTATCCCGCATGTAGCAGTATGTAAGCATAGAGAGCTTAGTGTTAAATAATAAATGTAGTTCCGGTCGGAACATGGTTCTGGAAAGCTATACGCTAGACGACTGTTTTGGAATAGTTCCGACAAGACTAGACTAGGGATATTATTTTTATATTATAATTCATTTAATTATTTTAATTTAATTATTTCCTAGTAATACTACTTACTTTATTGAAAATAATAATTTAATTATCGTTAGTTGGTATAATCGGAAGAGGCACTTCGGAGTACTTCCGGAGTGCCTCTTCCGGTGGGAAACTGGGAGGGTGTCGGGGGGCCAACTACCAGGAAATTATATTTATTCACACGGCTTACTTATAATTATCCTTTCAGACATCTTTTTGTCGAATTCCAAATAGTATTTTTACAATTTAGGTCTCCGATCAGAATCACGCAGTCTCCCATATTAGGGAGTAAAAGAATGTCGTTTTCGAGGATTGGCTTTGTGAGTGAAAGATATAATGATTGATTGAAGCTATAATGATTGACTGATGGCCTGTAAGGAAGATCTGGCAAATAGACGCCTGGATGCTACGTTTTAAGAGTTACTCCTGTACGCACAGGATGTCAAGTTGATGGGTGGTAGTGAAATCGCGGAATGCGTCATGTTGGCAGGTGACAGAATTTGCGTTAGTAATCGCGATGTTTAGGGCTCTAGGTTTAACACACGCGAGGTGCGAGTCAGGGGGCAATGGGATATTACTGTTAGAAATCGCCACTGGAATATAATGAGCTTTAAATAAACATTAGCTTTTATAAGTTTTTTCATGATCTTGGATGGCTTGTAGTCTGGCCTGCAGATTTCCGTTCGATTGGCGTATTTTTTCGGCAAATACGGCGAGTTCGTTTATGCCGAACAGCTCTACAAATTCCGGGACTAAATCCGTGTCGGAAGAGGGTAGCGTAAAAAAGTACGCGGGAGCGGTGACCGCACGTGGATTCACCTTCGGAAGGCCTGGCAGAGATGACACTCGCGAGCCCTTTCTTAATCAGCTAGGCTTACACTTTGATACTCGGCATGTAGACAAGTTCGCTGAACGCATAGATCCCGGGGATGAGGTTCGGGATGTTGGTAAGGGTCGTTAGTTAGATTTTCCCCGTCTGTTCCAGCTCGGAGAGGTACTGCTGGATGATGTGGTACATTCTCTGAGCATGACGTGAAGCGCATCCCCCTAAAGAAAAGAGGCGCGTTGCATGGCCTAACCTTTCCTTGAGTGACCGGAAGTGAGTCGCCCAGTTGGGAAGGACGTACGTAAGGAGAAGGACAAACAGAAGAATAATCAACCGCAGTATTTATATTGAACATGACACTGAAGTTATCAAGTTTGACAACAGAACACTAGCGCCACGGGTCAATTGAATGCATCAATAAAGTATTAAAAGTTTCGTTCTTGTGTCTGCGCCGATAGACCTACAGCTATGAAAATTGACAGGAAATGAACGCTTACAATACAAATAAAGAAAATAATGCTAAAAAGGAAAATTTATAAAAGTACTTCATAGAAGAAAAAACATTACAAACTTATATTTGTAGTGCATGTCATACAAAATGATACATATATCCGCAAACTTAAATCTGACATTTTTTAGAAGTCACGTTTCCGCTGACCCACAGTCATGAAATTGGTACGAAAGCATCAGTAGGTAAGTCCAACTCGCTAGGTGCGAGTGGGACTTACCCACTGATATCGACTTTTTTATATTTTTGCATAACTAATTTGCACAACTAATGGTTAATGCTAATACCTAACTAGATATAATTGATATGAAATGAGGTCGCATTCCAGCTCACTTATCAATAATTTCAGGGTAAATTAGATGAAAATGTGGATTAATATTGTACGACTATATAGGTCAGATTGCAGCGATCAGAAATATCCGGGTAATAACCCATACCCTCTATTTAGGATTAGTAGGGATTAAGATTTTAATTATTTAATTAAACGTAATGGTTAGCGGTTTCAATTTCATCGTGGCATATTAAAATATAATAATTATTTTTTTGCGAAGTATACATTTTTTAAGCCAGTGTCGTTAGTGCCATTAGTCCCTGACACATGATATAAATTTGACGTGTCTGTTTGGTGTATCTGTATGGCATATGGTAAATTAACCGATATTGATCTAGTTTGCTTTCAAGTGTAATACTTTTTGTCGAGGATTTTTTAATTTTTTTATTTAATTTATAAAATGATTGGATAGATAGTATTTATTCGTATATTCATAAAATTAAATTTACTTTTGCCATGCTCTTAAATAAGTAATTAAAATTGAAAAAATATAACCCAGAACGATCCCCACATTAATAACAGCAAAAAATATTCAATTGAACGTGCTTTATTGGATATGAAATGCTTTTTCAAGCAATTAACGAGTTTCATGAATGGATATGGATTGTTCATTTTATTTGTATTGGAAAATAGTAACTTATATTTCGACGCATCAAACCCACAACCGGTCGCGTTGGCAGTCAGATACTTGTACTTGTTTCTGTTCCACTACAGGCCTCAATTTGTACACAATTAAATTAAATTATTTTTATAATATTATAAAGATTATTTTGTTATGTTCATTGAGGAAAGAAAATACAACTTGTTAATGGCGATGCTATTGATTAGCTATTGTTTTTTTAAAATATCGAAATTTCTATCATATTGATATAAAGAGTTGTCGTGGCATAAAGGCACAAGCGTCTGAAGAAGAAATATAGTGTATTTCTATATATTTATTAATATTTTATTATATTATTTATTAATATTTTCATTTCTTCACACTGCTAATAAGGCAAAGCGTGGCGTTGAGTTCCGCCACTCAACACACAATGCCTCGAAGTGTCTTAACACTAAGTTGCCTCAGCCTACCCTGCTGTATCTGGAATAGGTACATCGTGAACCTTATGAAGAATTAGTATATGTATACTTATAGCATATGTGCTTGTGCCATCAGTTTTTATAAAATATTCGATCTCGCCGGTTAAACACAAACGGCGCGCCGTTTTAAATCACGTCAGAAATGGACCAAGAATATTAACGATATATCTCCTTTGAGTCTATTTTCTAAATTGAAATATCTTATTTCGAGGTTAAGCGCGGCGTTGAGTTCTGCCACTCAACACGCCTCCAGAATTCGGCAGAAAGTGGGGAACGGAGTGTCTTAACACTAGGTTCCCTCTGCCTACCCTGCTGAGTGCGGGATACAGCGTGAAGCTAATTTAATTTTATTTTTGAAATATCTTATTTCCTTTTACCCTTGAAACGGTCCACACTGTCGAATTTTTGTTATGGAAAGTAATACATTTCATAGAGAATGTGCTTACTTTGTTGTTTAAAATCTTAACTCTAAATAATTCGATTCTAAACTAGACTCGATTTCTAAATATAATCTACTAGACTTGCAAAAACCTATTTTGTCTCTGAAAGACCTCAGCATTATACTGGATATAGGAGTCTAGTGATAAAACTCTTTACTTTTCATATATTTTGCAAACCTGGATGTTAGGTGATGGAGCTTAGACTGCACTATATTTTTAATAATGACGAAGAAGAAAACAATTTAAAAATGTACTTTGAGAAGGAATCGATTTCACAGCTATCGCATATAGGCAGACGATTCTTAAGTTTGTTTTTATCTTTTAGCTTTCCGCTTTTCTTATATAGGAATAGTGTCAAGATACTTTAGATACAATTAACACGATAGAGCCAATCACGGTTTGCTTTCGGTCCTATAACAGTTTCTTAAAAATATCCTTATAATATAAGTAACAATTTTTTCGGTCCAATTACGCATATATGAATATTTTTCAAACAAGAATGTGACATTGAACTGTGTGTGTGACACTATAGAGTGAATCCTCCCTTATTGTTCACTTTCCGTCTGGATTCAAGAGGTTGTTTGTTGAGTGGCGGAACTCAACGTCACGATTTGTCTCGCCAGGCCTGTGAGGATTGATCTACACTGCTACGATACTAATTATGTCTCGATATTATAATATTGTATAATTTTTTTTAGCTTCTTTATTAAATATTTAATTTCCTCCTGTAGGAATCGAACCCACAATTTGTTACATTTACAATAACAGGGTTGTGCCTCTGCGCCACGACTGGCTGTGACTGACCATTCATTGTATAAGTATACAATACAAGAATTTCAAACTTCGAGTTGCATAATATGTAAATATAATAATATTCGCACAAAGAATTCATGGAAGTGATGAGATAAGTGCACACTTTGTAATATAAAGACACTAAGTATAATAATGAGGCCAATCGTGGCGCAGAGGCACGAAGTGTGCCTGTAAATCGACTGGTTGTGGGTTCGATCCTCACTCGAGGAGATGAAATATTTATTTTACATTTATATTTTCATTTCTTCGCTCTGGTGTCGAGGGGAAAGCGCGGTGTTGAGTTCCGCCACTCAAGACGCAATGCGTCCAGAAATTGGTGGAAAGTGGGAAACGGAGTGTTTAAACACTAGGTTCCCTCTGCCTACCCTGTTGTGTGGCACTTCACTGCTGTGCGGTTTAGTAGGAATTTCCTTCCTCGCAACACACAACTGTGGAATTGTCTACCTATGGCAGTGTTTCCAGGTCGACATGACCTGGGTACCTTCGCATCTATCTTCACCTTAAAGTCCGGCAACGCACCTGCTAGCTCGGTCGGAGTTGTGGAAGCAGTGACCATTAATGGTGGTGGTAACCAGATGACCAGTACGCTCGTTAGCCTTGTCTTTTTTCATAAAAAAAAGAAAGGTTATCTCTTTGAAAATTTCAAATCTAATTAATGTGAATGTTTTATTTATAGGTTTTTATAAAACAGTAGATTAATGGTATACACCTACGTACTCGTATGTATGGGTAAAAACAATTCATATTGTAAAAGAAAATAATACCCTTCGGTGTTTTACGGTACATTGTGTAGAAGATCAAAGGGTTGCTTACATCCTCAATGGTAAATTGTATTGACAAAGGAGAATGTTCATTAAAGGATGGAATGCTGTCTACCGTTTGTAAGTTTGCATCAAGTTTCAACTCGTTTTGGACGATATAAACCAGTTACTATCCCTAATAATTATTAATGAGATCAGCATGGAGGTTCTGAAGATATTTAACAAAATGTAAAATAACCTCAAAATTGCAATAACCCGATTTAAAGATTAAGATAAGTTGATTGGTTGGCGGGTTTGCATTATAGTAAGTACCTGTACTAACATATCTAACAACATATTTCATTTAGTGTTTTTTTATTGGCAATTAGAGTAATGCTGTCATTGACATTGTACCTCTTGTTACTGACTAACAATTACCATAGACACATTTCATTCTTGAGACCTAAAATGAATAAGTACAATAAATAAGTATTATTTCTAGCTCTCTAATCATTACATGGGAATGTTGTAAATAAATTAAAAATTACTTACCATGTTTTACCAATTTTAGTAAAATATTCCTTTCATGACGATCATTTTGTGCATGATATATTCTTTGAGCCCTTAAAATAGATGTTCCACAAGGAAAGCAAGACACTCCTATGTCGAAAGGCAAGTAATGTTAGAGCTCTTGTTATGGTATTTGCTTGATTTGTAAATAGTTCAACTACTTAATGTATTTGAAATTTTCAGGGTTCATTCAACATGAAGTCCAAGTTCTCAATAATACAAAGCAGCACAGTACTTTACACAAACACGGTTTTGACAAAACACACGAGCTAAATCAAAATAAAACTTACGTTTATGTGCTTTAAATATACGATAGATTAATGTCACGCAAAATATACATTCTTATTGACTAAATACTATAAATAATAATTGTAATATTATTTTTATTTTAAAGCAAGAGTAAGACGTTATTGGAAAATTTTGATTTTAAAGTAAAATATAATATATTGTTTATTTTTAATTAAAATTTTTGAGTTAGTCCACACTTAGAAAATTTTTATACGTTTTCTAAACAAGTATATTCTTTATTTTTTAGCCTAGAGCTCGTGTATTTTCAAAGACCTTCCATTGGAGGCTTAAATTTCCAATCAGGATGGCAGACAATTGGTAGGAGAAAACCTGACCATTCGCATACTACGAATGACGGAGATCAGTTCAAAAGAGGCAGCTTTGATAGACATGGACTAGCTAACTAAAGGTTATCAAGCAAGATCGTGAGCACCTAATGTTTCAATTATTTTATTTAATTAAATGCAAGATTTCTAATAAAGTTTAATTAACTCAGTTTACATTGATTCATATCTCAAAGTATTAAGAGTACTCAATTAACAAACACCGATAATGTTCCGCTGCTAGGCGCATGAAGAATATGTTAAGTGCTTTAATCAAAAAAAAAAAAAAATTAAGGGTTTTTTTTTGTTTTCTTTTAATCATAAAATCCTCCTTATTTAAACTGATATTATAAACTAATCTCATCAACTACTGGTTTGAATCTAAAAATGCAGGCTATATTGAGTTGCGCTACAACCATATATGTGAGAAGAGTAACAATAAAAAATGTTAGAAAAACGGAAGAGCTTGAGAGCTTCCGTTGCGTGCGCTGCGTAAACGGTTAATGTTGTGCAAAAATCATTTATGACGGAATAGTTCCCGACGAAAAGTCACCATTACCATAAAAGCACGGCAAACATATACAAATAAATAAATCTTTAGTTTCAGAAAAAGTTTCCAATTACATACTGCACACTTGTATGAGAAACACAATTCAGTTTATAAAACAAATAAGAGAAGCGGGCAAAGCCGCCGACGGGTCGATAGTCATATACGAATTTTATTGATGAATGATGCAAAAGCTATATTTAATTAAAAAAAACAGTTAATTTATACAATAATTGCAGTAACGTAGGTACTAATGACACAATGTCATTAAAAAATTCCAATAAAAATCATTGTTTGCCATAACCAAAAGAATAGAAAACAGAAATAAATGAAATTTTGCTTGAAAAAAATGCATTAATACTGAATTCACGCTAAACTAGACCAGCCAAAAGGCTAAACCGATAAACTTAGCCCGATGCCAAGTTACAGTAAAGTTGGTTAAAGTGGAGATAAACAAACTGACTTGGAACATATAAGTAAAATATAAGTCAAGTGCAATGGTTGTGGGTTCGATTATGTTAATGATGTCCACTAGATTGTGTTTTTAACTTTAGATCAACCGAAAGTAGACTATTCATTTTCACTCCTCACTCATTTTTTGCGTTATAAACGACCTTATCTTGTTTTAAATACATGTAGAAATCGATTTTTTCAGAAAATCAAGGAACCGTAGAATTGAGTATATGGTTTGTATTACAACTCGATATCTCCAAGCGTTCCACGGACAGACGGACGGAGGGACGGACACAAAGTGATCTTATAAGGATTCGGATTTTCCTTAAAAGCTACGGAATCCTGGGAGTGGATTTTGCGTATCCCACATTAACGTTAACATTTTTGTAAACAAAATGAATAATGATGACATAATTATCATCTATATGTTTCTAAATTATCTTAATTGTAACCCTTGTTAAATGCTGTACTTTGTCTCGTAACTAGAGCGCGGAAAAGAACATAATTCATTCTCTCGAATAGGAATCGAACCCAGAACCGTCGTGATTAAAGAAAAAAGCAGTGCCGAATAGTACTTGGTACCTACTTTAAAATTTACTTGGCTTTAGGAAATTATGGAAGTTGTAAAAGTTATTCGTTACGTATACTTTCATCATACATTTTTCATAGTAACTGAAGTAGTAACTGAATAAATTAACTTTCAAACTTAATTTTGAATGTGTTTAAAAATAGGTTCTCTATGTTACGTGCAATTCGGACTTGCCCACCGAAGGTTATGTATCAATTTCAAAATTGTAGAACAATGTTCCGCATGCATATGCACGCACTCATTTTATATGAAATGAACTAGCAAATATAAGTTTACATTTTTTTTGATATATCTATAAATATTCACTTTTCTCGCTATTTGTAAAGTAAGTTCTCACTTCATACTAAATTTCTTAACTATAGGTCCACGGGAAGTATTCTAATAGGTTTTGGTTTACGCGGTCAATTTCTTAAAAAACACAGCAGAAACCATGTATAAATGCTGGTTGGTATCTTTTGATTACGTTGACTAGAAGCTTGATCTTTTCTTTGTTCTAAGGGACCTTTCAGCTTGATATTTCCATGAAATCTCAGTGACCGAGTAATTCTATAAGGGTCTTTTTCTTTTAGTGAGTTAAGTTAAGTTCTGTTACTTTGTTAAAGTTAAGTTGAGTTGAGTTAAAGATGGTACAAAAGCCCGTAAGAGACCGGGTCGCCGGAGGGCGGCATACGATCGCCGCCTTCCGCCCTAATGAGCCAGAGGGCGGTCAGCTTGGGGAAGCTGGCCGCCTACAAAACTGGCCCGAGTAGTCGCGCGCAGGCTGCTCCCGCGCGCTACTCTGAGCAGGCCGTCGAGGGTGCCCACACACCCTTGACTCTGCGACGTGCTTTTGCAGGCTCCCGCCGCTGCGTTTCGCGGAAGACTATTGTTTCCGTGTCTCGCGGCAAATGGCGGTCGAGGAAGAGAACCGTGAGGTTTTAGTGGGTATTCGGACGGCCTACATCTGCCAGTCCGCCAGTCCCACATAACCCGCTCGAGTCCCCACTCGGGTCGGTATCCGTAAGAGGATTTCCTCACGTTAAAAAAAGGTGCTACAAAAGAACAAGGGGATTTAGTAAATTGCCATATGATATTCCAAAACCTATCAAAATTATAACTATTTTTTTTTAAGGAAAAGACAAGGCAAACGAAGGTTCGGGTCACCTGATGGTAAGTGATTACCGCCGCCCACGACCCCGTGCAACACCAGAGGAACTACAGGTGCGTTGCCGGTCTTTAAGGTGGGTTGGGCGCCGGAGCCCAGCATTACCTGATGCGAAACGCAGTGGCATAAAGCCACTACTTAACGCGGGTTTTAAATGCCGGGGGTGGTAATGATCCGGCCGAGTCTGCCCATGCGTCTTGCCATTGCTGGCGACGTGACTCTACCACAAATATTTTAGTAACCTCTTACCACACCACCAGTACCAGGATGATCCTATCCTAGGCCGGGATCACACGGCACAACTTACTACTTTCCGTCTATTATAACAAAGATCGAGGAGCCAAAATATTATGATATATAGAAAGATTATAATATGGGGTATATATTTGAAAATATATTTTAATATAGTTATGATTAATTTCTACGAAATTGTACGTTTTTACTTTTTAGCACATTTATCTCAGCCTCTGTTGCCTCGTCACTGTCATCATATGTAAGAAGAGGTTGATGTCAACGGGCCTCATGTTTTTTACGAGACAATCCTCCAGTATAATAGATAATTAGTATATTTTCATTGCGGATCGCAACTCCACCATTTTATTTTTATTTATATTATTACTATCGACCTAGACGCGGTACCCAAACATACATAAAAAATCTTTGCATAAATTGTAGCCCATGTGTTTCTGCAAAGCTTTATCTAAATTCGCTCAGTATTTTTTCTGTGAAAGGGGAACGACAATCATCCTAACAAACTTTCACATTTATAATATTTGTAGGATAGGATTTATTTAAGTCAATTTATATGTAGCATATGGCAGGATAGGCAGAGGGTATATAGTGTTAATTCTGGAGGTATTGCGAGTTGAGTGGCGGAACTTAACACCGCGCTTTGCCTCGTTACCAGAGCGAAGAAATGAAAATATTCATAAATAATAATTAATTCCCCCGATTGGAAATCCACCTACAACAGTCGCGTTTACGCTACGACAGCCTTATATAGAAATGAATTAGTAGCTATAGAAAAGTAACTTTAGCTGCTAATTCATTGTAGTTAAGTTGATGTGTGCTTTCGAAGACTGTGCGTTTAAATCTTAATTCTAGGTAAACTGTCTAAGATATTAAAAAAAATTGTGTGAGTTATACATTGTTATCCTTCTGAGTTTCATTTTTTGTACAACAGGCGAAGCGAACGAAGGTTGATAAGCGAAGTGATTAAAAAAAGACAGTCTACTATTGAAAACTAGGTAAATAAAAATATTAATATTATCTATAAATATATTATAATAATAAAAATATTATATATATTTTTGGAATATTAGTGTTTCTCGTTTTTTGTAAAATAAAGTATAATACCTACCTAGTTTTCTATCCAACGTTTTAAAAATACATGTAATATAAGGAAACGGGAAAAAGTGTATAGTTTTTTGCCTAATAATAATATTATTGTTTGTTTCTAAAGAAATAATCTCATTGCCAGCATCTATATTTCCTATGACTACAATATGGGGATCTACAAAAACAGAGTCAATAGTTTAGACAAGCACTCATGCATCAGCGTAGACCACATCAATGCTCAACAAGCTTCATGCGGTCATTATCGTATAAATTATATTTTATTTTATTTTTTTCTTAAAGTATATGTTATATACTAAAAAATAAAATAAAAAAATCAGCTTCACACTGTATCCAGCACACATCAGGGTAGGCAGAGAGCACATAGTATTAAGACACTCCGTTCCCTATTTTCTGCCGAATTACCAAAGCATAATGAGTGGGACTCTACTTTATGCGAGATACAGCGAGAATCTGAAGAAAAATAACTTTTTGTTATATATATCTAGGTGTAGGCTTCTTACTGAATTTGAAGTGATGCCACTAGAATTAAATGCTGAAGGGACTAAGTAATTCAGTTATGCGTATAATTAATTTAAAATGTTATGTGTTAGTGTTAAAATTAATTAGTTAGAGTATGCACTTTTAAACCTTTTTAATGTCCAAGTGTAAACATTTTGATAAATAAAAAATAAATCAGCTTCACGCTGTATCCCGCACACAGCAGGGTAGGCAGAGGGAAACTAGTGTTAACACACTGCCGTCCCACACTTTCTGCCGAATTCTGGAGGCTTTGCGTGTTGAGTGGCAGAACTCAACGCCGCGCTTAACCTCGACACCAGAGCGAAGAAATGGAAATATAAATTTAAGTAAATATTTCATCTCCTCCAGTGGGGATCGAACCCACAACCAGTCGGTTTTACAGTCACACTTCGTGCCGCTGCGCCACGACCGGCGGAACATTTTGATAACTTACATTTTTTATACGAAATTAAAAGTTTCTTATTATCTTTAATTTTAATTATACTTATATTATTAACAACTAGCGACCCGCTCGCGGCTTCGCCCGCTTATACCACAGAATTATTTACTTAACACACTGAATTATGTTCTTGTTTTGATATATGTATGTTTGCAGCGCAATGAAGATTTTTTATGAGAAAGTTATTAAAACTTTAGGTCACATTTTTGTACCTCCCATAAGAATCTTTAATTGAATGTTTGAAATAAAAACATAACTTATCGATACTTATAATAAAATCCTAACTCATCGGTGTCTGTACATAGAAGATATTACAATTAACAATATAATAAAACTTGGTCAGTTGGTCTGTTTGTCTGTGCGTTTCTTCACGATAATCTCAGAAACTGCTTAACCGATTTAAATACTTTTTTGTTTGTATTTTGGCAAACTGCCCTTAAATATTGAGCATTAGTTTTATTTTAATCAGCTTCACGCTGTATCCCGTACACAGCAGGTTAGGCAGAGGGAATCTAGTGTTAAGACACTCCGTTCCCCACTTTCTGCCGAATTCTGGAGGCATTGCGTGTTGAGTGGCAGAACTCAACTAAGTAAATATTTCATCTCCTCGAGTAGGAATCGAACCCACAACCAGTCGGTTTTACAGTCATACTTCGTGCCGCTGCGCCACGACTGGCCTCAGCTGGACTGGATTTTATTTTAATCGGTTCACACAAAGTTAAAACCAGATCCACGCTGTATCCCGCCTTTAGCAGGGCAATTTAGTGTTAAGATATTGCGTATAATGTGTGACTGATGTGCGAAATGAAAATATTATTAAACGAAATGAAAATATTATTAAATTATAATTCAATCCTCCAAGTGGGGATCGGTCCCACACCAGTCGCGTTACAGCCACAACTTTGTGCCCCTGTGCCGCGACGGCCTTTAACAAAGAAGAGAAGAGAAGCGTCAGCGTCCCGTAAAGTCTCCATTTACGGGAACAGCATATAGGGTAAAATATTTTAAACCCATACCTAAAGAAATTAAGCAAGATACATCAACAGCGAAGACGTAGGTTTTTTTTTCATTTCTCGATGTTTATTCGTATCTATATTTCGTGTGACGCGGTTACGCATAGATACCAATAACGTAAACACATGCTACTGCAAAAATACTATTATACTAAAATCTTTAGAACTTTGAACTTTGCCGCCAATACCTACGACTCGATTTCGGAATGTTGCGGCGGTTTCCCTTTGATAGGTTTATGTGTGCGTGCGTCGTTCTCGACAAATTATATTTTATTTTACAACGACAATTTTATCGTTTATTTTGTTTGGAAATTAACTTAAACTAAATTTTATTTTTGGGTTTTTTATAGAGTAGTTAAAACTGTTGTTTTATTTAAAGTGGTGCTGACAAAAAGACTCTGTATAATTGAGCATATTTAATATTTATAGTATTTTTTTGGTTAATAAATATCAATAGTTATTACAACACTTGCGAAGAAAGCATATTTTAGGCCTTAAGCATTTTTCACGCTGTATTCCGCACACAGCAGGGTAGGCAGAGGGAAACTAGTGTTAACACACTGCCGTCCCCCACTTTCTGCCGAATTCTGGAGGCTTTGCGTGTTGAGTGGCAGAACTCAACGCCGCGCTTAACCTCGACACCAGAGCGAAGAAATGGAAATATAAATTTAAGTAAATATTTCATCTCCTCGAGTGGGGATCGAACCCACAACCAGTCGNCACAGTCACACTTTGTGCCTCTGCGCCACAACCGGCTTCTGTTGAGATGAAATGCAGAAATAACTAATGTTTTGAATAGCAGAAAGCAGTGAAGTATCTCGACACTAGATTTCCTTTGTTATATACCTATTATAAGATAAAGCGTGAACTTGAAATTATTATAATACGGATATGAACTATAAAGAAATAAAATAAATATTTTAAATTTTTTATAGCCTCACGCTGTATACCGCACACAGTAAAGTAAGTAGAAAGAGTCCAGTGTTAAGACACTCTGTCCATCATTTTGAGTGGCGGAATTCAACATCGCGCTTTATCCCGACACCAAAGCGAAGAACTTTAAAGCCACGATCCATAATCTTCAGAGGCTATTGCTTAACTGTTAAATCAAGAACTGGATGCAGAAGGCAATATTACTTGAGACGGCGCGTATTGTGAAGAGGTTCCTCACTTTGGATACTCAACCACCGATGGCTTGAACCCTTATACCGCCAGCAGGAGAGTTTTTTTTGTAGTTTTAATTACATTTCTTTATATTTAAAAATATTAAAATTTCATCTCTTAATAAGAAAACCATATATTGCAGCCTTAACCAAATTCATACAAATTATTTTAAGTAAACATAATTATTTCATAATGTCGACATAATGTAATTAGCTTTCCCAACGTATGTTTCCATCAGCATCTAGAACAAAAGCTCGTTCCAATCTAATGAAAGGACTTTTGTGCTTGGGCTTTAATATATTATATGGTGGTAGTTTGTAACAATAACGGCGTCTACTGCCTAGGGCTTTATATCTTCTATTTAGTATGTAAAATATCTGATTTGTGTTGCTAGTTTAGAAGATTTTTTTAATTAGCTATACTGTATATACATATGTAAATAAATAAGAATATCATTCTTGAAAATGGGAAGCGGAGTGTCTTAACTCTAGGCTTCCTCTGTCTCCCCTGCAGTTTTCGGAATGCAGCGTGAAGTAAAAAGTATATATACTAGTTAAATCTACTCCAATAATCTACCTTCACGCTGTATCCTTAGTGAGGTAGTCAGAGAGAACGAAGCGCTAAACGTTACGTTCTCTGCATACCTCTTTCGCCTTGTCTACTGTCATCAATCTTTTCATATATGCTCTAGGGCGGAATCTTCATGTTTTTTATGTGACCTTCCTTCAGTATAATTGATATTGTGTTTTCGAAGGTCGGTCATTTTTTCGACATGCCCAAACCAGCTGAGCACGTTCTTCTACATTCTTACCGTGACATCCTCGCTAGTACCTGCCATTATCTGTATCTCTTCATTGCGGATCCGCTCAGCTAAGCTGCCTTCGTATGTCACAATAAGAGATCGCATCGCTCCACGGCATTCATCTCTCTTTCATTCTTTTCTGTAATACCCACGTTTCGCTGCCATATAACAGTCTGTACCAACACTGTATTATGTACGGCCAAACGCATAGCTGTGCTGACGTTTCGCTATTTCTCATCGCTACAGCTCCGTTATCCCGTTAAAAGCAGGAATACGCATTTCCACATCCATCTCATATCTTCCATCTTTACTGAACATACTTCCCAAATATACTATTTCATATACTTGTTCTGATATCTTACCATTTACACTGATCTTTCATTCCGTCCTTTTTTCATCTCTTTCAAAAACTAGAACCTTTGTCTTGTTCGCGGCGCAACCTTGTTTAAGGCAAGGCAGGCAACGTGCCAGCACCTACTCGCACGCAGGCTAAATGATCTCTGTAATGAGACTTTACAGTCTGCAGCAAGAGTCCGCTCACATTGTACCGGGGTAGTATTTCCCATAATTCCGCTCTTACAACTCTGTCAAAAGCCTTTTCTAAGTCCACAAAAGCACAGAAAATTTAACAGTCAAAACTTTTTCCCTGATCATGCAGAGGGAAGAGATCTGATCAATACATCCTCTTCCAAGTCTAAAGCCTCCTTGGATCTCCCCTTTCAGATCTCTCTTGCATTCTTCTCAAATATTTTAGCAAAAATTTTACTACTCAAGCTAATCAAACTGATAGCCTTATGGCTTGCGCAGTCTATCTGTGAACCTTTGCCTTTATACAAAGGCACGATGACTGCAGCATGACTCCAATCGCCAATAAAAAATAATCATCACCATAATTCTTTTCTAATGAGACATTTGTGCCAAAACTGTGTAAGAGGATCAAATAAAGCAATTTCATGGAGATATTTGTATTTTTTCCATAAGTCTATTTAAAATGCTATTGATTTGTATTTATATTTTTTTACATATCCTTTTACGTACTAGTTTACATTATTTATTTATTATCTGGTCAATTTTTAACTGGTACTATATACGTAATTGTAATGGTATATATCGTCCAAAACAATTGCAAATTTGAACTTGATGTATAGGTAGACGGCGTTCTATACATTCGTGGGCATTGTCTTTTGTGTATAGTTTTGAAGTCAGTTTCTTTTTTTTATAACTTTTAATACAGTTTGCTATCTTAAATTGGTGTTGAGTTTCGTTTTTTATAGTTGCACACTGAATATCGCAAGTAGGAGGGTAAACAATGGGAATCTAAATTGTGTTGAGACACTCCAACCACATTTTTCACCCAATTTTCGACACATAGCATGTTAAGTGTTGTAGTTGAATGCAGAACTTGTTAGCAGAGTAAGGAAATTTAAATATATTTTTTTTCCCCGAGTGTGACTTGAACCAAAAACCGTCACGATTTTAGCCAGATGCGATGCTGCTGCGCCGATTGTTTTACTACTAGTGTTGTGTCGAGTGGCTAAAGATAATATTGTCAGTGAAATAGCTGGACGCTTGGTTTTTTTTTATGCCACAATGAATATACTTTCAATTAAATTCATAACAATAAAAATGACGTGACCTTTCTCTAAAAATTTACATAAATTTGTTTTTCACAGTATCCTAGTCTTTTAAGAAGGACTACTATTTTGCAAATGAAAATTATTCTTCTCTAATAAAAGACACCTCTGTCTCTCCTAATTGAACTGGTAGCATTTTAAGTAGAAATTCTGGTTCGTACCAAATGACTTACATTTTCACTGTCGTCCTGTTATTTTGTTTTATTTGAAAACAGGTTACCATAGAGTTTTCCTTATTTTGGTGACAATTATGCTTTTTCTTAAAAAGGTCATAGTGGTACAGCACTGTGTGACTGTAATCGCGCTGGTTGTGAGTTCAATTTTTGTTCGGGTTTGTCAAGGTACAGCGTTAAGTTTCGGCATTTACAATGTCACGAATTCATGTAGATAGTGGACTGCATTGACATCTTGCTATATTCTGGATAAACCATGAAAAGAAAAACTATGAAAATTATCTTTGTAAAATTCTATAAAATAAATATTTCATTTCCTCGAGTGGGGATCGAACCCACAACCAGTCGGTTTTGCAGTCACACGTTGTGCCTCTGCGCCGCGATTGGCCTCACAATATCTTAGGACATAACTTTCTTTAACATAAAGCTTTTAAAGAATCTTTGCTATATCAAATAAGTAACGAACTAAAATAATATAAAGATATTTCATGAGACTTATCTGGAAACAATTTCACGAGTTCAGAAACTCGACTTGGGTTGAGTCGAGAATTCGTAAAGGCTGAAAAGTCAAAAACTCTATTTGTTGTACGAAACTTTTGCTAGAATAAAGGAATACTGTAACAAAGTAGGAATACTGTAGAAACAAAGTGTTTTACTATCTTGTAAGTAATATTGAGTTTTATAGTAAAAAAAAATTAAGATGTCAGTAAATATAAATATTTTAATTTAAAAGTGTAGTAGAGTTGTGTTTATGCTGACTTGATAAAGCTGAAGAGTTCGTTTGGTTGTTAGAATGTCTAATGTTAGAAACCATTGGTTCTAATTGAAGGATTTTTTCTGTGTTTGATAGCCCAATTATCAAAGACGGACGCTATAATATTGAAGTAAAATTATTTTAATTGTCTTTGTATCTGCGGTTATAGTTAACTCTCGCACTTAGAACGCGTGTCATACACACTTTTGGTAATCTCCATATGACTACGCGTTTATGTTCCAAGGTAAGTAAGTATTTATACAATAGGATTCCTTTTCCAATTCCTTTCATTACGATATACATATATGTATAGAAAATTGACTTCCGCTACTCATCACAATTTTTTCAAATGTGAGAAATGACAACTCGTAAGTGACTCATTTTCTTTCTATTAAGAGAGAAACGTATTGAGGAGGTACATATTTAATCAATTGATTGGTCTCCAATAAAATTGGAAAGTGTAAAAATTTATTTCTTTAATAATATCTATAAAAAAAGGTTATTTATTTATAAAAATTTTTTTTTTTCAACTTTAAACTTTAGGAACCAAGTTTAGGAGCCTAGGCACTTCGATCCCCACTTTATCGAATTCTGGAAGCATTACGTGTTGAGTGGCGGAATTCAACGAGCGAGTGGCACCACAGCGAAGAAATGAAAATATTAAATATTTTATTTCCTCGACTGTTAATCGAATCGAACATACGCCAATTTTTGAGACATTGCTTGTTGAGTAGTAGAACTGGATGACTTATTAGAAATAAACTTCATTCTCCACAGTAAATTTATTCCCTCTAGAATGAGTCGAACCCACAACAGTCGCGTTAACAGCAAACACTGTGCCGCTGCGCCATTATTGTCTCAAATCCTGTAAGGAAAATATCTTTAAACAAAACGTCTATGGCGACATTAAATAACCAGTACAGAATTAACTTGTTTTTTGAAACCTGTAGGTTCTTTACCGTTAATTATAAGAAATAATTTAACGTTTGTGTAAAATAAAATCCATAATAATTTTAATATAGCAGGTCATACGTAAGAAAAAATTACAACTTATAAAAGTTGACAAACTTCACTTTACACTTATTTTGAATGTGATAAACAATAATTACAAGCTTGTAATGACTTTTTTGTATGAAATATTTATAAATTTTTACATTTAAAAAGGCGGCGAATTTCATACAAAATTCAACAAAAGTGAATATAAATTATTTTTTAATGCTCTTATTTTTTGATAGCGTTGTTTTAAAGCTTGATTTTTAATGTCCTCCAAGGGATTGTTGACCTGATTTTTTTATATATTTTTATTTTTTCACTTTGTTGTGTCTAATCTCTGTGATCTTAAATGATAGATGGGCAACAAAGTGATCCTATAGCTGTTCCGTTTTTTGAGGTACGAAACCCTTAAAAAAGTTAGAGCAAGATTTGTTTGAAAGTAATTGAGAATTTATGATTTCTTATGGCCAGAGACCGATAAATGTTGTGGAGGAAATTAGTTAGAAGCCATTTAAGTCTTTTATTAATATATATACCTACTTATTTAATGTTCTTTAAACATTGTTTTTGTTTGCCAGGTCTAGTTAAAAATGGCGGCTTTGAGTTCCGCAACGTAGTCTTGTCTTTTTAGCCAGCTAGTAATGTCTTTAAAATAAGTAAGGGAAGACAAGATAGACGTGTTTTCTTAATTCTTATATGGTTTTTATAGTTTTTTTATCAATATAGCATTTTTGTAGGAAGATTTTATAAACTGATATCAGAAAGCTTTGATTTACGAAATAGACATTTAGAGTTTTCTTATTACTCGTCTGTTTTGAATTTAAACAAAGTGAAGCGTATGGCTCCATTGTCAACTAAATAGCAATTTGGAGTTTTTATTTTTTCCGTTTCCTACTTTCCGTCAAAGCCCAAAATCAACACCCGTCTTCTTGTATTTGAGAAGGGAAAGAGAAATAATAAAACTTTTCAGTTATTGAGCGACTGACAGACAACGCTTAATAAAAACTATATGATGTAAGTAAGAACTATATGACGAAAGATTTTATAATTCACCAAACTGAGTATGCTGGCGGCTATTAGTGACATAAAAAGTATTAAAAAGAATACATAAAGTATAAGTAAATTTATTAAAAAAATGTAAAAAAATATATTTTCTTCTCAATTTAGTCTTTATACTTTTTAGAAAAAATTACAGTTTTTTTACATAATTCGAACATTTACCTGCTTCCTAAGCTCATATGAAAATAATGAATATTTATCGGGTACAGATTCCTTGTGGAAGCTTTTTGTACCGGAAAATAAATGGCACATTCAAAAAACACTTAATCAAGATTTACAAACACAAATTTTTCTTTACGGGAGTTGAAATAAAATATTTAATAATGAACTGTAGAGAAAAGATAAACTTTGAACGTTCAATAGAATGAAAAAAAAATTGTACATAATAATTTTATATATTTTTTTATCTTATACATTTTTTATTTACGAATTTAATTTTATCTAATAGAACACATTTTTAGGCTTTAATTAATGTTTTATATATAACCCATATAAATATTCCATAGGTACTGTAAAGTTACTAACTTTTTAGAACCGAGCCAATATAAGTTATACTGACATTTATCTTAATTACTAGGTGGAAGTTAGTGTTACTTCTACCTTTAAGCATCTCTTGTTGAATTTTGCTTGTTGAACAGAGAAAGTCAAAAGGTAAGTTATTTTTACTTGATTTAATGTTTTCACGTGTTGACTGAAAGAATTCGATTATTTTTATTGTTATATTGTATCAAGACTTTTTATTAATGTCATGTATCTTTTTACTTTATATATGATAATAATGCAGGAAATGTGTTCATTATTATAAAGTCAGTCCTTTACGTCAAGTATGTATTTCATAGGCTCGTAACCGTATTCTATGAACAGAGTACCATCAAGTCTACTCTCGCCAGTAGCTAATCTCGGAAACAGCATATTCGATTTAAATTCACTATTGTAATATACTAAATTGTTATATTTTAACAAGCTTTACAAAAAATCTGCCTCTCTCTGTATCCCGAATACAGCATGATAGGTTGAGGGAACGACCAGGTCGAAAGGACCTGGGTACTTTCAAAAATGACGTCTATCTCCACTTTAAAAGCCTGCAACGCACCTGTAGCTTATCTGTTGTTACACGAGGTCGTAGGCGGCGATGATCACTTACCATCAGATGACCCGTACATCGTTTGTCTTATCTTTTTCCATAAAAAAAGATCGCATGTCCACAGAATATCCTTTTTGCATTCTGCTTTCGTTATACCCACGTTTTGCTGCAGTATAATAGCGTCGGTGCCAACACTGCACTGTGTACTACCAAACGTGCCCTTCTGCTGACGTTTCGCCTTTTCATTGCAGCGTAAACACCGTTAACTCTGTTACCGGCACTTTACTAAACATACTTCTCAGAAACACCACTTCGTTCACTTGTTCTGAGTTATTAGGACGTCCTTCACATGCTTAATGGAGCTGAGGACACTGGCATACATCAAAAATACTTATTATTATATTATTGTTATTGCTTGAAGCGAAACAAAAATCTTGTGATATTCTACCGCAAATCGGTTTTGTCATTACGCTTTCGCTTAGTCTCAGTCACACATACAACAATCAGATCTAATAATTCCTTCATTTTCTGTTCCATATCTCCTCGTCATTCTACGTAGGCTATGGGTAGGTATGCTAATAATTCATTCGTCTTCTGTTCCGTATCTCCTCGTCATTCTACGTAGGCTATGGGTAGGTATGCTAGCACCATCTTTAGCATAGTCTTCCGTTTCCCGCCGTTCCAAACATGGCGTGTAGAGTGGCAGTCCCCACTCTCCGTATTCATCCATTGACACACAAGCTGAGACGCACTGGTGCTCGTTGCCTTGGGGGAATGCTCAAATTATAGAAAGAACATAATATCTGGGAATAAATATATTAAAATGATGTCAATCTTCAGAGGTTAACATATAATATAACAGACTCTTTTATAGGTTTTTTAAAGGCTAATGTTTTCGTAAAATATTTTTTTTATGTATCTTATAAGCTTGTGCCGGCGCATCAAATGTAAGAATTCAGAAAGCTCATTTTCGGCGACTTTGTAAAACGATGAAATTCCTGATTTTTTTTAATTAGGAAAAAAACTTAGCTTATATTTATCCTAAGAACCTCAACTATCTATATATTATATTTTATTACAATCGATTCAGCGGTTTGGGCGTGGTATTGGAAACAGACAGACAGAGTTACATAATACATTTATAATATTAGTATGGATTCTTCAGGTTTTTACGTTTTTATTTTCCACATTTACCTGAGTTTTGCAGTACACTACATTAATATGGAAGTGGTATTTGTAAGTGACTACAAAAAACATATATTTTCTGGAGATCGTAATCGGGTAAGAAATGTAAATTTGTTCCGATTGGAATATTAAATTCAAAAAATCTTTTGAATGGAATGTCAATATTTTAATAACTTAAAGAGTAAACTGAAGGTATTAAAATAGTCTCGAATGTGAAATTATTTATTTGGATAAGGATTCATATAAAGGTATGAATAAAATTGATAGTACGTTTATCAAGGAAAGCTAGTAGGCGAACTAAATGTATCGTATTGAAGGCAATCATGGCTCAACCCACAAGCGTGCGACTGTAAACGCAATAGGTTGACTGTAACGAGATATAGCGTTGAGCTCCGCACTCATCATGCGACGCCTCCAAAATTCGGCTGAAAGTAGGGAACAGAAATGTTTTAATGTGAACTGAGTGTCTTACTACTAGGTTCCCAAGTTCCCTTTGCTTACCCTACAAAATATAGCGTGAAGCTAAAAGAAATGTGTCATGTGTCATACAAACCGACCAGCTATTCTTACTTGCTCGTTCAATTCACTTGGACGATGGGGTCAAGTCGTGAGTAAAAGCTAGTAGGAATACACTAAAATTTAACTTTTTAGCTTCAAGCCATATCTCACACGAGAAGGGTACGCTGAGAGTACCTAGGAACCAGACATTTTGTTAGATGTAACTAACGCAACTTTACTCAATATTTCGCTTTATATAAAAATTTGACAATATAACACTTACCTCATTAAATATCGCTCCAACCACTACCGAGCAAAGTTAATACGAGTTACAAACTTTGTTCTTATTTGTTTAAAACCACTGTTTTAGTCGCACCTACTACGGCTTTTGTTCAGGAAAGGATTTTCAATGAATAAAAAGTTGAGCTGTATTATTTATAGTAGTGTGGATTTTTTTATTTAAATGATATTTCAATTTTTTTAGCTTCAGGTTGTATCCCGTATTTGCAGGGTAGATTAAAGGAACCTAATGTTAAGATACTACATTCCCCACGTACGCTCAAATCTCTTGTTAAGTTGATACCAGAGCAATAAAATTAAACTAATTCATTCTTCAGAGTGGAATTGAACCCACAACCGTTGCGTTTACACTCTTAAATTGTGAGTTTCCGTTACGACGACATTAATAAATACAGTTGACATTTCTGCTTTCTTTATCTTCACGCTGTATCCCGCACACAGGGTAGGGAAAGGGAATCTGGAAACGTAATGTTATGACATATTAATGAAGAAATGAAAATATTACATTCCTTCTACTGGGAACCGAATTTAAAACCGTCACGTTACAGGCGGTCGCTAGTACCACTATGTCACTCAGGCTACAGGTTTCTACTATAAAAAATAATATATGACTGGAAAAATCTGAAAAAAATACCTGTGGCTATTTAAAAATTAAAAAATGTATATCAAATAGTTGCGTCGTTTCTCATTTCGCTTGTCGTGTCATTTTTATATTTTCTATTTTCTCTTGTATTTCCTTCTATATGCATACGTTTTACGAACTGTCTCTAGAATTCTTTGATACGTGATATGTATTATTTATTGTTATACGCTCGTTGTCCCTTTATTCGCCCTTTTGTCTGGAAAAGACTACGCGGCACGAAAATTTTAGTTTTATTCTTTTGTTTTTATAGATTTTTTTGAATGTGGAAAGAATTATAATCTATCAACCGACTGGTTAAATTAACAAATTTAAATCTTTAGCAGCTACTAACTGCTCCGGACATATATGTCCTTAAATATATAAGTGCCTTTAAAAAGTTAATGAAATTATAAAATTATAATGTTATTTGTAATTTAGGCCAGTTGTGGCGCAGGGGCACAAAGTGTAACTGTAAAATCGACCGGTTGTGGGTTCGATCCCCACTCGAGGAAATGAAATATTTATTTACATTAATATTTTCATTTCTTCACTGCGGTATCGAGGCAAAGTGCGTCGTTGAGTTCCGCCACTCAACACGCAATGCCTCCAGAAATCAGTGGAAAGTACGGAACGGAGTGCCTTAACACTGGGTTCCTTCTGCCTACCTTGCTGTGTGCGAGATACAGAGTGAAGCTAATTTTGATTTGATTTATTTGTAATTTATGAGACTATCAGTGGCACAAACATGCGACAAACGTGTAAAGACGCAACGGTGCAAACGGACGCACTGTTCATTTCCTAACCTGCTATGTGCTTAATATTGCGTAAACATGATTTTTTTTCATTTCTTCGTCATGGTAGAGAGGCAAAGCGTGGCGTTGAGTTCCTTCAATCAACACACAATGCCTCCAGAATTTGCCGGAAAGTGGGGAACGGTAGTGTCGTAATAAGAATGGAGTGTCTTATAATTAGGTTTCCCTCTGCTTATCCTGCTAAATGGGGGATAAAACGTGAAACTAAAAAAAGCAAAAAAATCTTTAGACACCATGGAATTAATCTAAAAGTATTTTATTCATACAAAAGATAATTCATGATTAAAATAGTAGAGGTTAATTTAAACCGGGATGGATAGTTCATTTTGAAATATACAACAGTTTTTACTTACAACAATAATCTAGATGCTAATTAGTAATTTGTTTGAAATATAATATTACTTCAGTTTCCTTTTGTATGAAATGAAAGCTTATATTTAATCGTGTATTCAAGAATGTAATTAATTACGAAACGTTCTTTTTACTTAGTGTTCACGATTATTAAACTTACATACGAGCTGGGAACGCAGCTTCGCTTGCCATATGATTCTTTTTTTTCTCAGCTTCACGCTGTATCCTGGTACCAGAGTAGGTAGAGAAGTCCTAGTGTCAAGACAATACGTTCTCCACTTTCTACTGAATTCTGGAGGCATTGCGTGTTGAGTGGCAGAAGTCTAAGCCGCGCTTTGCTTCAACACCGGAGCGAAGAATAAATAATAAAGAATAATAAAGAAGTGGGAATCGAATTCACAACCTGTCGTATTTACAATCTCACGCTTGTGCCCCTGTGATCTCTAACTCTTATGAATAATAAAAAAAATTGCAATTAAAAAAGACGGTTCATTTTACCTGACATTGGGCTCTTTGTAATATGTTGTTATCATTTTGAAATGTATGTATTATATGGGTTCGATTCTCACCCAACGGAGCGGAATATTTGACATTTAATTTTTTCGATCTGTCAACCAAAAAAAACACGGCGTTGAGTTCCGTCACTCAGCACACTATGCCTCGAGAATTCGGAGGAAAATGGACAACGGAAAAGTCTGAATGGGGAACGGAGTGTCTTAACACTAGGTTCCCGGGTTCCATCTGTTACCCTGCGCATATAGCGTAAAGTAAAAAAAAAAATAAGCTGAAAAAGTAGGTATATAATATAGTAGGTATAGATAGTAAATCTGAAAAATTCCGCGCGTGCTTTTGCATAATGCTTGAACTCAAACGCGACTAGGGCGTGCATGGTTATATTATCTCAGAATAACCGGGGTTTTGTTAGATTATTTGTTAACAAGTGCGATCCGTAACAATTTCAGGAGAGTAGGTCAACGGGAGGTACATCTTTTAGAATTTAATAAACTTAACTTTTGAAAGTTTCTACATGTGCCCGTATGCACTTATTTTGTATGAAATGAACTATGTGTATATGTTTATGATTGTTTTCATATCAGATTTTTTTTCCTTTTTATGTATTGCTAAGTTCTCATTTTTAATAACTTTACTTCTAATAACTTTCAATTCTACTGCCAAATATTGTCCTTGTAAGTATCCAGCAAATATCCTATAGGTTTTGAAACTGCGGTGAAAAATTTTTCAAATATAAATTTGCAAGGCGTATGCACTCATTTTATATGAATACAAGTATAACTTTATATTGATTATTCTTTATGGAATATACATAAATTTTCATTTTTTAAATCTGCCTCTAAGCGATTCTGAGATAAATGATCTTGATCAGATGGACAGATGGACAATAAAGTGATCCAAGGGCTCCGTATTTTCCGTTTATGTTACGGCACTCTAAAAAAATACCATTTAAAATAGTTATTGAATATAATTATTTTAATATATTATGATTATTATTAAAATATAAAAATTTTGGTTCTTTTTATCTCCTAACTCCTAGGCAACAACAAATTACGGCGTTGAGTTCCGCCGTCCTTCAAACAATTTCTGGAACATGAGCGGAAAAAAGTTGTGCCTTGACACTAGATTTTCATTGCCTACCTTGTTAATATGGAATAAAGGGTAATTCTGAAAAATAAATTTATATTATATTGGTCGTGTCGGTCGTGGCGCAGCGGCACGAGGTGTGACTGCAAAATCGACTGGTTGTGGGTTCGATCCCCACTCGAGGAGATGAAATATTTACTTAAATTTATATTTCCATTTCTTCGCTCTGGTGTCGAGGTTAAGCGCGGCGTTGAGTTCTGCCACTCAACACGCAATGCCTCCAGAATTCGGCAGAAAGTGGAGAACGGAGTGTCTTAACACTAGGTTCCCTCTGCCTACCCTGCTGTTTGCGGGATACAGCGTGAAGCTGATTTGATTTAATTTTTTTTTTAAATTTATATTCCCTCAAATAAGAATCTAATCTACCTACACTAATCAGACATTTTCCAACTCCACTGCGTCTAGATAGCGTCAATATGGTGTAAAAAAAATAGAAAAAAGGCGGTCAAAAACGACCTCCATCAATCAAACTGTTTGGATTGGAAAAATAAATGCTCCGACACAAATGGCACGTATAAAGACTACAACAGCTGGCTTGTTTGAATATTTTTATAGTGTGGGTGAAATGTATGAAAATATTTTTATACAAATATTAATTATGAAATATATTACTTTTTTTAGCTTCACAGGCGCAGAAAATTTTGCGTTAAGACACTCCGTTTCATCAGTATTGCCCAATTTTTAGTCGAGTGGCGGAGTTTAACGTCAAATTTTGGCTTGTTGTCAGATATATGTATAAAGATATGGATAATAATTTATTTCTCCGATAAGGTAATGTTGGGTACATCCGCTGTTGAATTTACAATCGACGGTGCGCCATTGAGCCACGACGGAATCTAATATACAGATGTTATATGTTAAGAGTTGTAAATTTAGGTAGCGGTTTAAGGGCGGCCACGACTTGTTGACCGTACTGGACATCGAAAGGATGAACGTGATTTAAAGCAGCCTATAATCTTATTTGATAGGCGGACTAAAATCTGGTATAAAACACAAAAACAATCTTTCAATTCGAAGTAGTACTTCATGAGATTAGCGCATTCAACCACATAAACTAAAAGCTTACATGCTAGTATATTAAGATACCTAGATTAAACCAAAAAACACTTCCAATTTAAACACACAACCAATGCGCTCAGTTATGCTTTTCCAACTGCACCACAATGCTGATATATTTTCTATGCCCTGTTAATACGACAATGCTCGGCGTTAGGCTGCACCACTCAACACGCAATATATCCACCTGTAGGTTCCCTCTGCCAACCCTGCTTTGAGTGGAAAACCTACAAATTAAAGCTTTTAAAAAATTACCTAATAGTAATAAGTATTAGCGGAATTAAATGTAATTTTAGAAAATACGTTAATAATTAGTGTTAACATTAGACTTTTTGCTTACAGTGTGCTTCAATGTGGGAGAACATTAAAATTTAACATTTAAAGAAAATGTTTCAAAACAATGGCTTAGTTAATAAAATGTATATAAAATATTATTAAAAATTTTTAAACTTTTTTAAAGTGTTAATCCACACTAAGGAAAGAAAAATACTTATTTAGAAAACGTATAAAAATTTGAACGTAGCCGGATTTGAACCCGCGCTTCTTGGAAACCGACCAGGCGCTCTGACCACTAAGCCATACGTTCTCATCAAGCTACGTGGAAATTTTTATACGCTTGTTACAACTTATTTATGTTGTTAGCATCTCTGTAGAGAGATTTTTACAAATTTCCGCTACCCAAAGATAATTACTAAGAATTATCGTCTGGCAAGAGAGAATACTACTTACTAAATATTTTTAAAGTGTTAATCCACACTTAGGAAAGAAAAATACTTATTTAGAAAACGTATAATTTTTTTTTAATTAGTTTTCTATAGCTAAGTTCTTTAATTGCATTAGTTACATTAATTTAAGAAGTTAGCTTTTAAGGTTAATATTTAAAAAGTTTATTATTTTAAGTTTAAAGTAAAGGTTGAGACCAAATATCGTATTTGGATAGTCAATACTGTCTGGCAGTCAATACGCAATGCCTCCAAAATTCGGCAGAAAGTGGGGAAGGGAGTGTCTTAGCACTAGGTTTTCTCTGGCTACCCTGCTGTGGGCGGGATACAACGTGAAGCTGATAAAAAAAAAGAAAAAAAAACTAGTTTTATTTTTCGCTCTACTTACCTCGTGGTCTCCTAGTTTTTTATCATATCGAACCTTTGATCCAATACTTACTATGATAATCACTCATACATATATCACCTTCGTATAAAGAACTCCTCATTTTCATGTCAAAGTAACGTTTCGTATATCGCTTCGAATTGTAAACATAATGTTAGTTTAAATGTTCACGCAACATTACGCAGATGTTACGAGTTTATCGCTTTGAATAGTATTGTTATGATTCCTATAAGGAAAATATATTTTGAAATGGTGAAAGGTTTTGCTTAAAAATGTTTCAATGTTGGTTTTTTAGCTTTACTGTATCATGCTGCAGGATAGGTAGAGAAAATCTTTTATAGTACAAGTACTTGCGGTTTTCTACTGATTTTATAAATGATAACACGCCTTGAGAAAGAAATGCTCACTCCAGTCTGTTTCAAAGGCATCACTGTCACAAATAATTAAATATGTATTTCTTTAAAATTGATTCAAAAAAAAGTCCCGCTGAGTTTCTTGCGCCGGTTCTTCTCAGGTCCGAGGTATTAACTTTAGTGAACTGGTGGTAAATTATTTGACGTTCAAAAAATGAAGCATGTAACTTCTTATTTTGAATAAAATTATTTGACTTTGAATTTCCGAATTCGAGGCATACGTAATTTACTACTATATTATATTTATTAAGGGAAAGAATTATTTTTTGAACGTAATTCTTGGGATGAAATTAGTCAAAGTATTCCCATCCTCGTCCTATCCTTGCTAACAATATAAAAAGTTATGACAAGTGCTTAAGAATTTTGACGTGTTAATAAGAATGTTTGAGCCCAGTTATAGCGCAGAGGTACAAAGTGTGACTGTAAAACCGACTGGTTGTAGGTTCGATCCCCACTCGAGGAGATGAAACATTTACTTAAATTTATATTTCCATTTCTTCGCTCTGGTCTCGAGGCAAAGCGCGGCGTTGAATTCTCACACTCAACACGCAAAGCCTCCAAAATTCAGCAGAAAGTGGGGAACGGAGTGTCTTAACACTTGGTTCCCTCTGCCTACCCTGCTGTGTGCGGGATACAGTGTGAAGCTGATTTATTTATTTATTTTTTAATAAGAATCTGCTTATATCTTGATTGTTTTGAGATCTTGGACGGTATCCCAGAGGCATGGTTTCAAATCCACCTATGTTGAAATTTGTATAGGTTTCCAGGCTTTAGGAATAAAATTTAATAGCCAAATATGGAAACTGACCCTCCGTTTCCCACTCTACTCGAACCTATTGTTAAGACACTCCGTTCTACATTTTCCGCCGAATTTTCCGGCGGCCGTAAAAAAAATCAAACACCTCGAGGCTTTTACAGAACTTATATTTCTTCCAGAGTTAAATACTGTTAAGCTTGTACAATGTCTATCTTAAATTCTAATACAATATATTATTCTAGAGATTCTCTTTATTCTTCCGCTCCAAGTCTAAAAGTATATCTAATTATTATAAAATATTATTATATAGTTATTATAATTTACCGACTACATTAAGCGTCATTTTTATTAATGTTCTCTGGTGACAGCTCTATATTATTTCTTTAAAACATCTTTTTATTCAACAAAGAGGTTAATTTACATTTTTATAATAAATTATTGCGAATATTAAAACTAATCAAGATACCTCAACAGTTTAGACATAAGATTTTTTTTTCATTTCATGATGTTTATCCATACCTGTATTTCGTCTGACGCAGTTACGCATAGATACCAATAACGTAAACATTAAATTTCGCAATGAGGCGTATGCGGCGGTTTCCCTGTGATAGTTTTATGTGTGTGTGTGTGTGTGTGTGTGTGTGTATATGTGTCGTTCTTGGCAAATGGCGTTTTATATTACAACAATAATTATATAATTTATTTTGTTTGAAAAATAAACTTTTTCATTTTTGGGATTTTTTTTAATTGTATTAGGTTTTTATAGAGTAGTTAAAACTGTGGTTTCATTTAAAGTGGTACTGACACTTCCACACTGTATATAGTTCTTCTAGTTTGTTTTGTAATTAGTCTCAACTAATAAATTTAGGAAAATAAAACTACTTTAAGAAAAATATTGAGACCAATTTTCGTGTATACAGTATATTACAATAATTTTAGAACTTAGCTATTAAGGTTATATATATTAAAAAAATATTATTTTTATGAAAATAGTTTTTAATACTACTATAATCACTAAAATAAAAAAACAATCTAACAATTTCCATATCGCAACCAAATCCCTGTGGGATAATCGATTAAATGAGTACAAGCCTTACCACTTAATTCCGTAATATATTGTACTAATAATTCACTTAAAGACGATCACGCAACATAGAGGTACATATTTCTAAAGTATAAGAAAATAAAAGAAAAAAATATACTATAATATAAGCACTAAAGGCTACAGTTGATGCCAGTCGTTGCGCATGGGAACAGGCGTGTCTGTAAGCGCGATAAGTTATGAGTTCAATTTCCACTTGAGGAAATAAATATATTTTTTTTTGTCAGCTTCACGCTGTATCCCGCACACAGCAGGGTAGGCAGAGGGAACCTAGTGTTAAGACACTTCGTTCTCCACTTTCTGCCGAATTCTGGAGGCATTGCGTGTTGAGTGGCAGAACTCAACGCCGCGCTTAGCCTCGACACCAGAGCGAAGAAATGGAAATATAAATTTAAATAAATATTTCATCTTCTCGAGTGAGGATCGAACCCACAACCAGTCGGTTTTACATTCACACTTCGTGCCGCTGCGCCACGACTGAACTCAAATTAAAATTAAATTAAATATTTTATGTTTTAATATTTTCATTTTTTCACTCTGGTAACGTGGCAAAACGCGGCGTTGAGTTCATGGAAAAGTAAGAGGGGAGTTTTAATAGAAACAGAGTGTCATACCACTACGTTCCTAGGATCCCACTGCTAGATGCGGGATACAGCGTGAAGCTAAAAATAGCTTCTGAGATATCGCCTAAAAATTTGTATAAAATTTGAAATTTTACCGTTTAGTTAGATTTTGTAGTAGGTAACTTTTATCGCAAGGGAATACAGTATAGAAAAATAAAAAATCACTTAGACAAAGCCACTAAAAGCGAAAAAAAGCTAGTTTCTACAGAATTTCTACTATATTATTAGTATTGTAGTAAATTTAAAGATAATAATTTACTGTCGAATTATTTCCATTTCCTCGCTCTGATAAAAACACAAAACAAAGTATGGAGTTTCGTCACTCAACATGTAGTGTTTCTAAAATTGTGCAACAAATATGGAGGCCGGTCGTGGCGCAGCGGCACGAGGTGTGACTGCAAAACCGACTGGTTGTGGGTTCGATCCCCACTCGAAGAGATGAAATATTTACTTAAATTTATATTTCCATTTCTTCGCTCTGGTGTCGAGGTTAAGCGCGGCGTTGAGTTCTGCCACTCAACACGCAATGCCTCCAGAATTCGGCAGAAAGTGGGGAACGGAGTGTCTTAACACTAGGTTCCCTCTGCCTACCCTGCTGTGTGCGGGATACAGCGTGAAGCTAATTTAATTTAATTTTTTTTTAAATATGGAACAAAATGTTCTAATCCCACGCCTTGCTGCTTATCCCGCTATACGCGAGATACAGCGTGCAAAAAAAAAACAAAATGTTAATATTCTCTTATGAAATATTGTTTCAACTTAACTTGGTTGATTTTTACATGAATCTTTATAGTGAATATCAGTTATGACTCCGCTGTCGCACTTTACAGATAAAATGTTTCCTTTGTATCTTATTTTTGAAACTTTACAGACTAATTAAAGTTTACTATTATCTTGAGTTCTTTGAAGAGTAAACTTTCTGTTGTATTGTGTTTATTTTTGAGTTCGTAATAACAACATCAGCCAAGTATGAGATTCACAAACGGTTTATTTGTACAGCGTTGAGTGCCGCCACTCAACATAGTGTCTTAAATTGAAGCGGAAAGCGAAGAATAATGTATCCTGTCACTTTGGTTCTCTACCTGCACTGCTACACGGGTCTTTAAAGTCGATTTACGAATAATAATTTTACGTGATAACGTCATAAGAAAACATTGATAAAAATTACATACTTTTACAAATTGAATATAATTATTATCAGTGAATTATTAATTAATTAAATTGAAATTATTAAATATTATAATATATTAAAATAACAAAGTCGAAGTTACTTGAAAATCCCTTTTTTTTGATAAGTTATCATTTATTTGCGCTACTTAATTCAGACATAATTTTTTTAAATTAATTATACAGATACAGTTACATGAGGCCAGTAGTGGCGCAGCGGCACTAGGTGTGACAGTAAAACCGACTGGTTGTGGGTTCGATCCCCACTCGAGGAGATGAAATATTTACTTAAATTTATAATTCCATTTCTTCGCTCTGGTGTCGAGGCCAAGCGCGGCGTTGAGGTCTGCTACTCAACACGCAATGCCTCCAAAATTCGGCGGAAAGTAGGGAACGGAGTGTCTTAACATTAGGTTCCCTCTGCCTACCCTGCTGTGTGCGGGATACAGCGTTAAGCTGATATATACTACTAAGTTGTCATTAAATCTTTATAGTAATTAATTTATACAAAAGTATCACTTGCTTACCTTGAAGCTTAAGAAGCTCAAGTTTAGAACAATTTAATAAATATTTTTTGTTAAGTACAATTTACAATTTATTTTAGTTTTTATTAAAAAAGAATCCTTTAAAGAAATATGCCAATGTACCTACTTAACAATGATGAACGATCTTTATTATAAAAAATAGGACAAGTGCGAGTCAGGCTCTCCCACCGAGGGTTCCGTACAAAAATTGGAGGTCACGAGCTTTTTCTGAAATTCAAGCTTAGCTTGCCAGAGGTCTTTTATTTGATACTTCACTTGAACTAGCGGCTTTAATACTAAATTTTGCTCCCCTTTTAAAACTATTATTTCTTAGGATTTAACCATTAATATATAGTTTTTCCTAAACTAGTACTTATAATTCTTGGTCAACCGGAAGCACCCTATTAATTTTGATTCACTTTATAGTAAGTGTAGGAAAAAAAGGCATATTTTAACTACTTTGTACTAGTTAAAATACGCTAATACTTTTTGGCGATATAAACGTCCATATCTGTTTTTTAAGTGAATGTAGAAATATGATTTTTTCAGGAAATCATGGGGCCGTAGATCTGGGTATATGGTTTGAATCGTTCCTGAGATGAACTCTTGACAGACAGACGGAGAACAAAGTGATACTATAAGGTTTCCTTTTTTCCTTAAAAGGTACGGAACCCTAAAAAACGATATAATTAAAATATATAATAAAATTTATCATTTGGCTCTTTGACAGTGAAAGCTATTTAATTTGGTCTAAATGCAAGTCTAGACAATTATATTAAAAGCAGCATTTAGAAAATATTAAAATCTTGTGGAGTTGAAAATATAGATTTAATTTTATTCAATTAAATAATATAATATTTGTTATAGTTTTCTTTTGTTTTACATTACAAATTTAATTTTAATTATTACGTGATTTTGTAGTATATGTAATATACGGAAAGGTGACAGACAGGTTATCTTAATATTAGATTTTATAGTTCATTGGTCTGTTTTTATATCTGATACATTTATTACAATTGGCTATAAAGCAATCCAAAACAATCTAATCGGGAACAAGCTGTGTTTTAACTGAGCGGAGTGACACCTTTAAACACTAAAATCTCCTTATCAGTTCTGCATGGAGAATAAATATATATTTTCGATATCGATTACTAATACGACTAAGGTTGCTCGATGGTTAGGCAATAAAGCTTCTCTTAAGTGATACCAAAGCCTGGCCACGAGACACGGGATCTGTGGATGTGCACCACTGTGGCGGGCGATGGTCCGGCTACAGTGGTACATTACTAGACTGTTGTAGCAATTTCTGTGACATATGAAAAGTCTTTGACATATGAAAAGTCCTGTCGAAGGCACACTAAGACAAAGAACTGTCTTATAGACTCTTAAAATCTCTACTGAAAAAATCTTTTGCTTTTTTTAGTAATTAGTTTCCGAGAATAATGTTGAGAAACATGCAAGCATACATTAGCTTCACATTGTATCCTGCACGTAGCGGGGTAGGAGGGAGCCCAGTGTTTAAGACACTCCGTTCCCCACTTCCCGCGAAATTTTAGAGGCATTGCGTGTTGAATGGCGAAACTTAACGCCGCGACTTAAAATACTTACACTTATTAAATTTGTCTTGACTTGACTCTGCCTAATTTTCCTATACTCGAAATACCTTTCCTTCGGCTGAGGCTAAAATAGAAATAACAATAATACATTATTGTACATAGAAATTTTTTTTGCGTCTCACAATAAGAAAATGCAATTTTAAGTTGCTCTAGTTCCTTTGAGCTTTTGAGCTTTCCTACCAAACCAGTAAACTGTTTAGATTCGGTTGCGTCACTCCGCTTTAGAAAGCGATGGGACATAGCATAATTACGTTTGTTTCGAAAAACATGTTCAAGCCATTGTACGAGACAAAGAAAAAATTAATGAATAATTTATAAATAGTACATACAGTTTTATATGTAAATCAGTAAATGATTTTTATTGGTTTGGATTATTATAATTAGTAGGCAATGTGTGTTAAGTGGCGGAACTTAACTCTGCGTTTTTACCTCAACACCATAGTGAAGAAATGAAAATATTCAAAATTTAATTTCCTCGAATGGGAATCGAACCCTCAACCTGTCGCCTTTACAGTCCCATACTTGTGCCACTGCGCATCGACTGGCCTCACTACAAGTTTATCATAAAGTACGCTACTATGCGATTTAATTTGCCTATTCTATATATCTATATATATCTTGTAATAATATATCGTGTAAATATATTCATAAATATATTTAGACCAACGAATACAAGAAACAGAACATACTTCAATTTGCATTGTAAAATCTAAAAATAAAGCTTAAATATCTTCAACAAAGGCTTTCTCTTTACAGACGTATTTTAGCAAATATTTTCAGAATTTTTAGTTTGTTAGACCAAAACAACGTGGAGTGGCAACTGTAGCTAATGAATTTGTAGGGTACCCGCCAGAGAGAATAAAGGGAATTTTTTTTAGAAATTCCTTTTCACAAAGTGCTTTTATATGATTTTTAATAACCGTCAACTGTAAAGGTTTGTAACCTGAATTTATTACTGAATACTATTAGTTTTATATTTAGATAGTATTTGTTTACGTGGACTTTAAGATGTAAAATAAAAATCTCGTTTTTGTTCGTTGCTAATTTTAAGAATTTCGTGATATCTTCTCATAGTGCTTCATGCCTTCCTATATGCCAAAATTGACTAAACTTTCTAAGTCCAGAAATTTTGCCTGTGCTTCGTCTGGCCGTTAACTTAGAAACGGAAGGCTTGTATATCTCATTAAAATCATAAATGTGAAATAAGGACCAATTGAAGCTAAATTTCACTTGACATTTTTAACGTAGCCTGTACATACGTTATTATATTTGCAAGTTACTGTACTTCCTTCCAGCTTTTTCTGGACTAGATTGATATATTTTGGTTTGGTGCCTGGTGGTAAAAAATAGCCAAATCAAATGAAGACTACTTATTTAGAAAACGTATAAAAATTTGAACGTAGCGGGACTCGAACCCGCGCCTCCTGGAAACCGATCAAGTCCTGGTCGGTTTCCAAGAGGCGCGGGTTCGAGTCCCGCTACGTTCAAATTTTTATACTTTTTCGAAATAAGTATTTTTCTTTCCTAAGTGTGGATTAACACTTTAAAAATATCAGAGAGACCTTAGAGTGAACAAAGCTAAAAAAATCTTAAAATAAATATAAAAATCAGCTTCACACTCTATCTCGCAAACAGCAGGATATACAGAGGAAATCTAATGTTTAGATACTCTGTTCCCCACGATTAAAAAATCTTATTTATTAATTATTTATCTACAAAGGTATTATATCAGTACGACTGCCGTAATATTTTTTTTATATGGAAACTTTATTTTTGGTGTTTTATATAATAATTTATTGTACCTAGCGTTTGTTTCTCTAAAAAAAATTGTCTTAACAAAAAAAAAGTAAAAATAATTTTACGTAAAGTAAAACGTACTTTGATTTTGTTAACCAAAAATAATTAAAAAAAGGTTTAAAAATTTTGAAAATTTTAATTATAAATTTTATATAATCTCTATATATAATAATAAGGATAGAAAAGTCAATTCTGTACATGAAAGATATAAAAAAAAATAAAAATCAGGTCGGTTTATATGTCGATTATAGAACCTAAAAAACCACTCAGCAGAATTCTTGTCTATCTGTCTGTCTGTCGGTTTATTTGTTCGTCAATCACGCAAAACCTACGAGACAGAAATTGATGATTTTTTGCATAGGGTCTCAAAATAATTTTTTTTTGGGTTTCATTCCCAATTTCATTATAATTTTCTTTAAAAAAAATAAAAACTCAAAAATGTAAATTACTTAAAATACCGATAACTACTGTATGAAATTCAATAATTTTTAGCATGGTAATAGTTCAAAGCCTAATGCAACTTATACAATAGTTTTTATCATGGAGTATAAAAAAAAATTACCAGAAAAAATTGCATAATTATATTTTTAATAAAAAAAATCGACTTCTTCAATTTCAACCGGATTTAATACTCTCAACTTAACCAAACTTTCACCAAACTATCCTCCATGTGTACCCTTTCTAATAAAAAAAGAATCATTAAAATCGGTTGAGTTGATATTGAGATATTCGTCCATTTGTCGCGCACATACTTAATGTAAATTTGAGATTTATATGATTTTCTCATAGATACCATTGTTGGAAATAAACTAAATTAAAATAGGACTATACGGGACGCACTAGCTTCAAAATAAAAAAAGAAACATCAAAATCGGTTCACACAGTCAAAAATTCTGAAGTAACAAGGATAAAAAATACAGTCGAATTGAAGAGCTCCTCTTTTAAGAAGTCGGTTAATAGAAATCTGACATAATTAAATTACGATTATTTTATTTAACCACAATTAAAAAGAAAAAAGTAAATTGAGGCCGTTCGTCGCACAGGGGCACAAAGTGTAACTGTAAACTGGTTGTGGGTTCGATTCCCACTTGAGGAAATGAAATATTTATTTAAATTTATATTTCCATTTCATCGCTCTGGTGTCGAGGCAAAGTGCGGCGTTGAGTTTCACTACTCAGCACGCAATGCCTACAGAATTCCGCGGAAAGTAGGGAACAGAGTGTCTTAACACTAAGTTCCTTCTGATTAAAATAAAACTAATACTAAATATTTAAGGGCAGATTGCCAAAATACAAACAAAAAAAGTATTTAAATCGGTTAAGCCGTTTCTGAGATTATCGTGAACAAACTCACAGACAAACAGACAAAATGACCAAGTTCTATTACAATGTTAATTGTAATATCTTCCATGTACAGACATCGATGAGTTAGGATTTTATTGTAAATATTGATAAGTTGTGTTTTTATTTCAAACATTCGATTGAAGATTCTTATGGGAGGTACGAAAATGTGACCTAAAGTTTTAATAAATTTCTCATTAAAAATCTTCATTGCAAATGCAAAAAAAAATGCAAACATACATTATAGGTATATCAAAATACGAATATAATTGTGTTAATTGTGTGTGTTAATTGAATTAAGTGTGTTAATTGAATAATTCTGTGGTTTATGCGGGCGAAGCCGCGAGCGGGTCGCTAGTAATATATAAAATCTTTTCAAAAATTCGCTTTTAAAGATTTTTATTACACATTTTCAAATTGAGGCCAGTCGCGGCGCAGGGGCACAAAGTGTGACTGTAAAATCGACTGGTTGTAGGTTCGATTCCCACTCGAAGAAATGAAATATTTATGTACATTTATTTTTTTATTTCTTCGCTCTGGTGTTGGGGCAAAGCACGCAATGCCTCCAGAACTCGGCGGAAAGTAGGGAATGGAGTGTCTTAATACTAGGTTCCCTCTGACTACCCTGCTGTGTGCGGGATACAGCGTGAAGGTGATTTAATTTTTTAAGTTTTTAATAAAAAAAGAATCATCAGAATCGGTTGGCGTGATATTGAGTTTTTCGTCCCTTTGTAGCGCACATACCTAATGCAAATTTAAAACTTATGTGTTTTTCTCACAGATACCATTGTCAGAAAGGGATAAAAAAAAAATGAGACCACACGGGAAGCACTAGCTTTCAAATAAAAAAAAATCATCAAAATCAGTTCACCCAGTCAAAAGTTCTGAGGTAACAACATCGAACAGTTGCTCTAATAAATTTATATTAAACAATGAAAGTTTCAAAAGCACTTTATATAATAAGTTTTAAACCAAACTCATAATAAAATTTAAATATTCGGCAATTCACAAAATGGCGATACAAATGACTCTCGAAACAATCTATGTGATAGATCGTGGCTCATCTGGCGTAACGACGTTACTTAGTAACAATGAAAGGGTTACCTACTTAGGTTATGGGAATAAATTTATTTATATACAATTTTGAAATAACTTTAAAAAAAGTCAGTTTAGGTTTATTTATGTACGTTTATATAATATTATATAATAATATTATTAAAATTGAGCAATAAGAACGATGCCACTGGCTAGTCATAGTTTTTTTAATATTATATAATAGAATTTAAAATCTTATTATTTAATTTTTTTACATTTTCAAAATTAAAATATTGATACTAAGAAATGCCTGAACCATTTTATTTTTCATTGATACTGAATTTAAATCACAAAAAAATAGCTTCATGCTTGATTACGAATATATAGCAGCGTAGACAGATATATCCTGGTGGTAAGACACTCTGTTTCTCACTTTCAGCTGAATTTTAAAGAATTTGCATGTAGAGCGGCGGAAATCAACGCCGTACTTTATCTTCTTATCAGGGCAAATTAATAAAAATATGCATTTCCCGAGAGGAATTCAAACCCACGACCGTCACGTTAACAGTCAGATGCTGTACCGCTGCGCGACGACGGCCTCCAGGATATTAAGAAATAATAAATTAAAAATATTAGAATATCAAAAGTAGGGTAGAATAGCGAGTATAAAGTAAAAGAACATTATTAAAACAATTTAATAAAGCACCAGCTATTTGTTATAGTCCCAATATTACGTAGTATTACAGTAAAGACCGCCTATAGGTAGCTATATAGATTTTCTTGAGTACCTGTGGCTGTTTTAATCTGGTCCGTAATATCAATCTTTCCACCCATTAGATGTCACATAAACCTTGTGAACACTTTAACTAGCACTAGTTTTATCGCTTACACTTTATATATATATTTTTTATAGCTTCACGCTGTATCATGCGCGCAGCAGGGTAGGGTAGAAAAACTTGAGAAGCTAGTGATAAGACACTTCGTTCCCATCAAGACACTTTCCGCAGGATTATGAAAGTGGCGGAACTCAATGCCACGCTTTGTCCCATTACCAGAGCGAGGAAATGAAGTCTTAATGGGAACGGAGAGTTTTAACATAGGTTCCCAGGTTCCATCTGCCTCCTCTGCTATGTGTGAGTGTGTTTTGAAGCTAAAAAAAATTATAAGTAAATTTTAAATGCAACTCTTTTAACCGGATTAATCGCGTATATTTTGTATTATACATTTTAGGAAACCCGACGTAAGAAATCGTTGGCGGTAGTCTGATATAATAATTATGTCAACTGACAGACGAATGCCACCTCAGTCNTTTAGCGTCAAAACACACTCACACATAGCAGAGGAGGCAGATGGAACCTGGGAACCTATGTTAAAACTCTCCGTTCCCATTATTTAATTGATCCATTGACAGATGTGCCGATGTTAAAAATATTTAGGAAATGTATAAAAAAATAACGTAGTGAGATTCGAATCTGCGCCTTTTGGATACCATCCTAGGACTCTTTACCAATTAAGCTACACTTTTTTCTTGTACTAAATCAAAATTCCAACATTAGTGAGACAATTTCAATTGTATCTGGTAGCGACCAGAGCGGGCCAATAAAAATACAAATATTTAATTCCCCTCAATCGAATACGCAACCGTCGTGTTTACAGTCACACGCTTGTGCCCCTGTGCCCCTACGGCCTCTTAAATACAACAAGTTTCTTAACGCGTTAACAAATTTAACGGAGGGAAGTAAATAGGTCTAACTTACTAAAAGAGTTTTGCGTCCGGCTCATTTCGCTCTTTGTAAATCCAACACATACTCAATAATCATGCGGCTGATGACTATTCGGATTTGTTCGAGCATTACTTCGCACATTGAAACTATAACTATGAGTTACATATTAGTTTCAATGTTACATACATTGTAGGTATTTTTTTAGATTCAAGCTGTATTCCGCGCACAGCAGGGTAGGCAGAGGGAACCTAGAGTTAAGATATTCTGATCTCCATTTTTAGCCAAACTTTAAAGGCATTGCGTGTAGATTAGCGGACCTTAACGCCGCGGTTTTACCTTGACAATATAGTGAAAATATGAAAATATTAATAAATAATATTCTATTGGAATCACGGGAATCGAACCCACAGGCATCGAGTTTACAGTCACTCGCTTTTGTCTCTACGTCACGTCAGCCCCTTACATTAAATTAATATAAAATTAAATTTATATACATAAATTTATCTTTTCCTCGGCAGCTTCTAAAATATTTATCATAATTTGGTATATGAGGTATCGGTGGACGCATGTCAATAGTCCGCTAGCTATAGGCTAATTCACGTCATATTAAATTAAATGTTGTCAAAGGCGCAAAAATTAAAAAAAGAAAAATAAAAAAAACTAAAAAAAGAAAAATTTTAGAATTGAATAATGTTTGGTGTCAAATGAAAGGCTCCCGATTGAATGGTCTCAATTAGTGCATTTCAAAAATATATAATTTGTTTCCTTTCGCTTGTCAGTTTATAAAAGAGTAAAATTTAAACAAAAAAAAATGTAAAATGGTTTTTTAAATTTCATATTACCAATTAAAACTCCATAATAACTTGCCTTATTTCTTACCGGGGGAAATGAAAGTGGCACATAACCACGGTTGTCAATTTTTAGTTAGAATATTTTCTTATTTCATACTTTAAAGCATGATTATCAAGTATAAGTAGTAAGTTTTAGTTCTTGAATTTAAAAAAAAAATGTTTATTATATACTTGATTAGTATAGAGATATTGTAAGCTATTTACATATTTTTAGCTTCACACTATAACCCGTATGTCTCACTGATATAGGGAGATGAAAAATCAAATCACTCGAGTGGGAATCAAAACAACATCGTAGGCATTTCCAGTCTGACCCTTTGCCGCTGAGCCACGACGTTCTAAGTTATAATACGCCTAAAATAGGGAACCTATATTTTGAGTTTAGAATGAGTTTTTCAAAATTGGAAATTAATTTAAAAGTTTCAAATCCACCTGTAATAATATTATTAATATTAAAAAAGTTGTTTATTAAAATAGAAATAACGGACGAATTTGATAAGTAAAGAAGTAAATTTAAAAATCAAAAATGTAAATTATATATTGTATTAATGTCTACATTTAACCTCTTTTAAGTAATTGTCACAGGAGGTGCAGATTCTAAGTCTTAAATTACCACCAATATGCTCTTGGAGTCTTAGTTGTTCCTCGAGCGTATGGCTGAGCTTACGATAAGCCGGTTACAGCACGCTCTTTGTCTCCCTTATACACAGCTTGTCAGATTAAATATTAACAATGAACTTCGTTCCTATAAGTTACGTAAGTTATTAGGTGCATAGAATGCTAGTACTGGTGCGTTATTTAGTATGCGTGAATTAGTACTGGTGCTTTAACATAACAACCCACCAATGAATGTGTACGTGTAATTCATAACGCACCCGTACTAGTATACGTGTACGCAATAACGCACTAGTACTAGTGCACGCGCACTCTATGCACTTAATAATGCATCAGTACCAGTTCACGTGTACTTATTAACGCACTAGTTCTAGTACACGTGTGCTAAGTGAACCTAGTTTTAAGAAACTACATTCTCAAGTTTTCGCCTATTTTCGAAACCCACAACTATATTACATTTACAATCAGACGTTGTGCCGCAGCGCAGCGACGGCTAAGCTATTATTTAGTACCATTTTAATTTATCGCGGCTGCGTTGTTTTACAAGAACGGGAATATTAGACCGAGGTAATGCAAAATATATTATTGGTTTAAATCACGGCTACTCCATTCATTTAATTTGTTGATTTTTATTTATTTATCCTTTACATACATTTATTTAAATATCATATTTTATCCACGTCTAAAATCTAGAGCTCTCCCTTATATATTGTATACAAGACGTTGTAGCCTCTATTCCTTCATTGTGAGATTTTGTACCGCAAGCTGTCGCCTGTCACACGAACATCCTACGACACTTAAGAACACTTGTGTGGATTGCGAAAACGACAGGAAGGCGAAAGGAAAATGCTATGGAGGCTAACAAAAATATAATGGATATATTTTTGCAAGGCGGATTTTTAAATATTTTAAATTGCTTTTTATTTTGTGATTTCGTTAGTTTGTTTTTTTAGCTTCACGCTGTATCCCGCATATAGCAGGCAGAGCGAACCTGCAAAATTAAATTTTCGACATCCTTCATATTGAGTGTTGCGATTGCTCAGTTTTTTTTTATATATGGATTTAGAAGATTCTTATTTTGTATGGTGACATAATGTTTTTTTTTATTTTATTAATTTATTTATCAAATCTTTAGTATAAATTACAAATGTATGATTTATATTCTGGTTCGAATATTCCACTGCTATAAAAAAATACAACTACGTTTCAGTTAGACGTTACTTTTATTCATATTACACATTCTATATATTTTTCAATTAAATGTACTTACGACAATGTGTTCATGATTAATCTTTGCTATAGAAGTACTTTCTACAACACAGGTGTAGGTGACATTTAAAAAAATATATTTTTTTAGTTTTTTTCATTATACAATTATACATAATGTTTTTCACCATTTTCCTTTTATTAAAAAGAGAAAGGAATCAAATACAACCAGTGTTAGCAAGTCCGTCATATTTTTGAAGTAGTGAGGTGATTTTATTTTGTTTTTATTTTTAATGAATTATTTGAAATAATTTACTCTATGCAGATGAGGATGGTGGATCAATGATTTTAGGTGTATCATCCAGTCTCACTCGCTTATAACATAACTAATTAATTAATTAATTAAATAATTAATCAGCTTGATACTGTATCCCGCACACAGCAGGGTAGACAGAGGAAACCTAGTGTTAAGACACTCCGCTTCCAAATTTAAGTAAATATTTCATCTCCTCGAGTGGGGATCGAACCCACAACCAGTCGGTTTTACAGTCACACTCCGTGCCGCTGTGCCACGACTGGCCACTATAACATAACTAATGATCATTTTCAGTTTACAACTTTAATAATCATTATTTACGTTCACAAATGACTTACCTTTATAGGTAGATTAGAGAAGATTAACCACCATTTAAGAAAAACCTATTCTAGTTTGTCTTATAAAAAAAAACTATTTAAAGAAAAATTGTTACGATTATTTAGTTTCAAGAAATAAATAATTAAGAAGAAATAAATAATAATTAATTTAATGAAGAACACATTGGAGATTGGTCATAAAAAAAATATTATTTATAAATAGAAATAGAAGGAAAAATCTTCCTTACAGAGCATGAATCTAAAAACAACATACACATACAAAAACACTTCGAATTCCACTCGTTCCCACCTAACATCAGCTCAAAAGAAATTTCGGAAAAACCTTATTTCCTTTAAAATTTTCGTCAGGTTTTCAACACCTAATTGCGACGTTTTTCGGTAAAGTAAGTCCTACGTGCACGTAACACGCGTCTACACTCAAGTTGACATTGCTAAAGTACTTGGGGAAATGTAAAAAAGAGATTTTGTTTTAACATATTTTGTTTCGCTTATATTTGTAAGTGTAGCGCTCATATTTTAAATTAGCAGCTTTCACACGGGTTTGCTCGCTTCTGTTTTATTTTATATGATCTAACTGTATTTGGGGAAAAAATATGGATGAAGTACTATACTGTAAAATATGTGTATATAACACATATTTTGACATTTATTGTGATTTTCCTCTCAAAAATATCGTTTTTTACGCGTAAATCCCGATTCGTGACTAAAATGTAGCATACCTATTGTTTCACAACCAGAGGGATAATGTTCCAGTGGAAGTCACATTTAAATCGATTCAGCTGTTCCAGAGAGTAAGCCGAATAAACAGACAGACCAAAAAATAATTTATTTATATATATATATACATATATATATATACACATATATATATATATATATATATANATATATATATATATATATATATATATATATATATATATATATATATATATATATATATATATATATATATATATATATATATATATATATATATATATATATATATATATATATATATATATATATATATATATATATATATATATATATATATATATATATATATATACACTGCCTTAATAAATAAAAAAATTATAATAATTAAAAATAGCTAATACATACATACATACATAAATTTATAATTAAAAATATCAATTTGTTGCTTTCAGACACTTTTTTGTTTATGAGTAAAACCACCGCACATATATGTATATATGTGATGTGCGGTGGTTTTACTCACAAACAAAAAAGTGTCTGAAAGCAACAAATATTTCAACACGCTTTTATTATTTAGTCAACTTCTAACTATATAACTATGTAATGAAATCCAAGTAACGGAATATTATCATAATCCGTACGTAAAACTGCCTAGTTTCAGGCAGTTATACGTAGCGTAGCAATACAATTATTTGGTATCATCGCGCTGTTTTGATGATAGAGGGATTACCGGAATGGTGGAACTCTTCAGATTTTACTACTATACCACTGGAGTTTAGTCTCATATAATTTGTAATTTTTTTGCGTACGATAAAAGTGTTCTAATTATTTATTATATAAACTGTTACTATATAAACTATTTTGAATGTTTTACACTCACTCACACTTGTATTTTTTGAAAAAAATAAATAAATAAAAACAATAAATATAAGTTAAATATCTTACTTTTTTATTTTATTGATATTATCCATTCTTAAAAACTTTTACCTGCCGCTATTTTATTTAAATTATATCGCGACATAAATATAGATACAGATAACAGAACTACTATTAGCCCTAGATTACTAACCTTATTTTTCGACGCTTATTTTAGGAACTTTCGTCGTTTCGACTACGGTATCTAATACAGGGGATAATGGGTTTTATTTAAATAAAAGGTGTATGTTTTTATTTTATTTATTAATTATTTATATCTTTTCTTTTTATTTATAATGTTTACATAAACCAAAATATCATAATTATTAACCATCAGTCTTATGAATAAGATCATAGGTTTTATGCAAAACCAACAATAGTAACATATTTAAAGTAAATGTAACAAACAATCTCAAAATATTAAAAATAACGAATGTAATAAACTAATAAAATAAACATTTTGGTAAAAATCTAGCAATTAATACATTTGTGACACACGTCAAGTTTGTGTTCCCCACACAACGATTTATTGCACTTGGTGCAACTTTCAGTCATCCAACATCCTTCGCTTTGCGGGTAAAAAGCACAAATTTACCTTTTTCTTTGCACAGGAGGTACATCTCAATTGTAGAATTCGAAGTACTTCTTCCTGACATGTTCAATAACTGTGTAATTGAGTCCCGCAGACGAGTTTAAAGAGTTGATATTGTCAATATCTTTTGCTTGTGTGATTCGATTAGCTTGTGATACAGAGCTTTTAGGTAATCTCGATAAAGGTTTTTTGTTAGTATTAGTAGTAGTAGTATTAGTAGTTAGTAGTTAATATATATAATATTAAAAGTACATAAATAACGTAACTATTTATAAATACAATGTTCAGCATTCTATAAAAAAGGCACAATAGCCAGTGTGTTCTATTGCAAAAAGCAAGGAAACACATCTGGTCCAATGTGTCTATATCTCCTTTAGTTTGGTTGTAAAATTCAGTCAAGGAGTAGTGTCACTACTTATCTGACTATCTTGACCTGAAAGTTGCTGCTGGGTCAAAGTAGAAACTTCATCTTCACCATCTGTTTCATAAGCAGGATCAGCCTCAAGGTGGTCTTCTGTCTCACTCCCTGATGAATTTTCTATATCGCTGTCGACTTGTAATAATAACTGACGAATGACATCTGAACAACAAATAATAAAAAGAATTGAATATAAACAAATTAAATAAACAATGCAAAAACTAACACAAATACAAGCTAATTAAATAATACAAAATATTACGTTATTACTAACCTTTGTCGATTCGACGAGCCATGGTTGGTAGAATGGCGCTCACGGGCCCTCTGCGCTCAAAACATTATCATCAGTCGTGGGGGCAATGGGTCGACATAGATTACCTAAAGTATGAAAGCATTACGGTCGCGCGCGCAAAAGTAAACACGATTTAAACAAACCCGCGTCGTCGAATCGACGAAGGTTCGTAATCTAGGGTTAGTACTATCAACCAATCAAAATATTATTCTTAAGGCACTTACAAACACTTACCTGCAATTACATAAAACAGTAAGTAGTGTCAATCGTACACAACGACAAAGGAGTTTAAGGAATTGTCGAGAAACTGAACAATTACTCATTTAAAGTTATAATTTTATAAATAAATTAAAAATTGGCTTCACGCTGTATCCCGCACACAGCAGGGTAGGCAGAAGGAACCTAGTGTTAAGACACTCCGTTCCCCACTTTCTGCCGAAATCTGGAGGCATTGCGTGTTGAGTGGCAGAACTCAACGCCGCGCTTAACCTCGACACCAGAGCGAAGAAATGGAAATATAAATTTAAGTAAATATTTCATCTCCTCAAGTGGGGATCGAACCCACAACCAGTCGGTTTTGCAGTCACACCTCGTGCCGCTGCGCCACGACCGGCCTCAATTAGACTCAATTAGAATTCTTATCGAAACTAGATTAGTTATAATTTTATAACAAATACATAACCATAATTAACTCTATGAGATGATCAATAGGCATTAAACGCAAGATTACTATAATGTATTGGTGAGAGACCGTCGTGGGGCAGTGGCACTAATGTGTGATTGTAAACGTAACGGTAGTGAACTGGGGAACTGAATTATATATTATTAAAATTTTCAATCTTCGCACTGGTACCAAAGCAAGTGCCTCAAAACTTAGACGGAAAGAGGGGAACGGAGTGTCTTGACACTAGGTTCCTTCTGCTTATCCTGCTATATGTGGGATACAGCTTGAAGCTGAAAGATAAAAAAGAAAACAATTGTTACATAAGAATTATTTCTTATTAAAGACCTTTAACCATTTGTTACTTAAAACATTGAAGTTGAGACCACAAAATGATTAAACAAGCTGCAAACTACTTTGTAAAACGCCATTTAATTACTTTAGGCCATTTAATTACTTCAGAAAGTATAAGTCTCTTTATAGTTTGCTAAAAGATCTCGGCCTGTCAAGAATTATCATCCGTTAGTTCTGAAACGTTCTTTGAATTTCGAATTTGGTTAGTTAAAGGAGCTCGGACAGTGGACCGAGTATAGGCATTTTTAGGCCTATACTTGGATTGACTAGGCACTATTTCTAGTCCCTTCGATTCTTTGGCAACTAGATCCAATCATACAATAAATTCATTTTTATAAATTTGATATCAATTAATTCTTCACAATAAATTATTTAGCAATATATTATCAAAACACTGCGTTGCCCATACACTTGTCAAGTTTTGACACATTTCTACAACGATCATTTTAATGATATTGTATAATTTACATATAAGCGACACTATCTGTAGTCTAAAAAATATGTTTTACGCTTTATTCTTCACCAAAAAGCAGATGGAACTTAGTATTCGTTAGTGTTTCTAGGTAATGCACCACGTTTTCAAGCTTTCTGGAATCGAGACACAGAGTGGCGGAATTTAACGCTGCGTAGTCTTGCAAGAGTGGGAAAATGAAATCATCAATCAAATCATTTCCGTGAGCGGTTTTGGAACCCACGACTAAAGCGCTTACAGTAATAGTTGGACGCTGTCCTACGACGGCCTAAATGAAATGAAATACTTTAACAGTTACTTTTAGACTCTAAGTTTATTTACCAGTATTTTAATTATAGAGGGCTGCTAGGGTGACGACAAATTAGTGAGTATTCGAAGAATTGAAAAGGTTAGAACTGTGAGACGAGCAACGAGTCATTTTACTAAATGCTAAGCAAGTATCAGGTAGTATATTTACTTTGTTTTGAGACTTTTTTGTATTTTATGGTTTGCTAATGCGCGTTAGTCTCATCCACCGAGGACTCTGACACAATTTCATGATTTGACAGGAAGTACAACTAATTGAGGTGAGCGAAGCGAAGCTCTTAATAGACAAAAACAAAAATGTGTTTCGTTGTAATGCTACTCCTCCTAAACCGTTAAACCTACCGCTCTGAAATTATGCAAGAACATTGTGGACGACAACGACGCGGTGATCTCAGCGAAGTAGTTTGGTGTAATAATTGTAATTGTAGTTTTTGAGTAAATGGTCAAAATGTATCCCATATAAATTCACGCGCACAGATTGAACNTATATATATATATATATATATATATATATATATATAAAAACAGGCTTAATATATTTATGGTTATTATAATCATGAAAAATTAAATTGGCACGGAACTCTCGGTAGATCCGACTCGCATATTATTGGTTTTTTTTGTATAATAAGATTTTTCACCTCAATAAGTATTACGAGTATTATCATTTGATTGATTGATTGATATTCGCCAGTACATAATTAAGAGATATTTATTATATCTCTATGACAATTTTTTTTAAATTTTTTTTTGATTCCCGCTTTATCCCGCAAGGGGTATCACCGTTATTATACATTTTTACTACGTAATGTTTCATATATTTTAATGTCATAATGTAATACAATTATACTATTATTAAAAAGATTATTATAACATTATAAAATGTAGATTATTTATTTCATTTGTCAAAAACGTCCATTAAAACTCCAAAAGGTTTGTAATTTTAAAAGAAAATAGTAATCTGTAAACATTCAGAATTTTTGATTGTGCTTAACCATATAAATTATACATTTACAACAAACGTATTGGAATAAATATAAATTCAAAAAATTATTCAGTTTCACACTGTATCCCAAGTAGCAGAGTAGGAAGAAGATCTCCATTCTCCTCCTTCCGCTGAATGGTTCGAGCCAATGCGAGTTGAGTGGCGAAACTCAACGCCTGGCCTTTGTCTTGGTGCCAAAGTGAAGAAATAAAATATTATTAAATGATAATTCATTCTCTCGAGTGATCGAACTCTCAATTAGTCGTATTTACAGTCACACACTTGTGCCCCTCCGCCACGACAACTCTATTTTTTGTAACTACTTAATTTTTTTTATTGCTCCGACTCAACTGAAACTAACTAACTAACTATAAACTTACTCAAAGGAAAATGAAACCAAAAGAAATACGCCGTTGTTGCTACGCTTTCGTTTCATATAGAACGCAGGCACTGAAGTCATAGGCAAAGAATGATAGGCAACGAAATACCTGATACGGTGAAACCGAGTTAGCTCCTTATGTAGTGGAGGTAGGTATGGAGGTAGCGGTAAACTAATATGATTACGTCAAAATAAGGTTTAAAAATGCGATATTAATTTGCTTCCACCTTAATTTTCTTGGTAACTTTCGACATAGTTTTACGGGATCCTTTTGTTTACTTCACATGTAACTACATACATTTATATACATGTATGAACGTACGGTATTTCAAAGCTATTTTGGCGCAGTGCTATAGCGTGTAAGATGGGGATTGTGAGTTAGTTTCCACTCGGAATATTTCTCCACAAAACAAATATTTCTCCTACTGTCCAAACATTAAAAAAACACTTTTTTTAATTCACGCTGTATACCGCACACAGCCGAGAAGGCGGACGGAACTTAGTAACCTAGTGTTAAGACATACGTATTATTAGTAAAAACATTTAAATAACTTATATACTTTAATAATTATTTGCCATTGTTATTTTTCAATTATTTCTTTTTTTTATCACGCTGTATCCTGCACACAGCAGGGTAGGCAGAGGGAACCTAGTGTTAAGTTAGCCCACTTTCTGGCAAATTCTGGAGGCATTGCGTGTTGAGTGGCAGCACTCAACGCTGCGCTTTGCCTCGACACCAGAGCGAAGAAATGAAAATATAAATTTAAGTAAATAAAGTATTTCATCTCTTCGAGTGGGGATCGAACCCACAACCAGTCGATTTACGGTCACACTTTGTGCCCCTGCGCCACGACTGGCCTCAATTATTTCAATATGTTAATATTAAACTTTTTATAAAAAAATACCGTGAACATTTATATAATGAAAGGGCACGTTGCTCTATTCCTAGTTTCTGGCTTTAAACTATGATAAAAGTTAAATCAAGCTAAGAAAGCTGACGGCGATTAGTGCGACACCTCGTTAAAGAAAATGATTTTGTTAACGTCGCGACGTACTTTTTCACTTACAATGTTAATTTTAAGAGATTTTCTCTATATTTTTTAAATAAGTTTCGTAAAACGAAACCATTCAACACGCAATGTCTTGAAAATTGAACGGTATGTGGGGAACGGAATGTCTTAGCACTACGTTTCCTCTACCTACCCTACTGTATGCGGGGTACAGCTGAAACCTGATGTTCTAAATCATTCCATGGTTATTCAAACAATATAGTAATTATTGTATCTTCACACGATCAACTGAAAAAGCAATTTGGCTCGGTTATAGCGTGTAATGGGGAATTAAACATGGGGTTGAATGGGGCTTACGATCGTTAAAATGTCGTAAGAGCTTGTTACATTGTATATATTTTACATGAACGAAATCCTTTATTTAGAATAACTCCTTTGAGGCTGGCTTCCAAGGAGTCTGAATGGCCTGGCCGGACCTGGGTCCGGCCAGGCCATTTGTAGGCGAGATTAAAGCACAGGCTTCTAGAAACTTAATGGTGTAATAATATATTGAAATGTTAGAGGAATTATAGAATATTTTGATTTAATATGGTATCATCGGTTTGATTCCTACTTGAGGGATTAATTATTATTTGAGCTTCATGCTGTAACGCAGTAACCTACTTATAGCAGGGTAGTTAGTTAGATGGAATTTAGTGTTTAGACAGTACATAAATTAAAAACATTTCCTACATACCGCCTGATGTTTGAGACGTTACGTGCTAATTGCGGAACTCACTATTAGAGGTAGAAACAAGAAAATAATTTATTCCTCTAGTGGGCATCGAACCCATAGTCCTCGCGTTTATGGTCAGACAATGAGAGTTCACTGTCGTCCATATTCAATAAAATTTGTTTTGTTTAGTTATTCCTTTTGGTAATATCTTTATTGCATATCATACTCACAATCCTTGTTTATATTTGTTTTTAATACAACAAGTATTAAAAACAAATATGTGACGATAGCGAGTTATATTGCGTTGGCCAATCACATATTAATTCCTCATCAAGTTCAAATTCAAATGCTAGAAAACAAAGAAGTTTAATTATTGCAAAGTATGCTCATTGCTCTAAATTCATAGCGAAAAAGAATTCTGGACTTACTGTAATAAATGTAGTGTTATAGTACATGCTACAGCGATATGCTCAGGACTAACTGCTAAACAACTAAAATACCTGAGATCAGATGAAAATTTACTCAAAATTTTCCTAAATTACAAAGATTTCTCTAAATTAGAAAATCCGAAAAAAGTTATTTTTTTATTATTAGAAGTGATGAAGAGCTGAAGAAACTATTGAAGTAAGCAAGTGATTTTTTATTCGTTTTGCCTATATATGAGTGTTTTTGTCATGAATACTTTAAATAAAACCACAATTTAAACTATTCTATGAAAGCCTAATACAAATAAAATAAAAGAAATTTTGCCAAAAATGAAAACGTGATTTTATCGAACGAAATAATTAATAAAATTATCATTTCGATAAGGCGATCGAACCCACAACCGTCGCATTTGCGATCACATGCTTGTGCCACTGCGCCACGACTGTCGTTGTCTACTCGTAGGTATAAAGTTACAAATTTACTTTTGCACATACGTGAACAATTTTCACTCATATAACGTAAAATTGGATAATTTAATTGCGAAATGATTCGTATTTATATGGCTAGTGTAAACTCCCTGATGCCTTGAAGAAGAAACCGTGTGAAGGTACCCTAGCGAATTAAATTTAATTACTCAACTGAAACTTGGGTAGTATTTTTACATTTCTAAGACAACCACCCGTAAATATAAAATACTATTTTGAATTACTTTCCTGTTCTAATGAAAAAATAAGCTTCACGCTGTATCCCGCACACAGCAGGGTAGGCAGAGGGAACCTAATGTTAAGACACTCCGTTTCCCACTTTCTGCCGAATTCTGGAGGCATTGCGTGTTGAGTGCCAGAACTCAACGCCTCGCTTAGCTTCGACACCAGAGCGAAGAAATGGAAATATAAATTTAAGTAAATATTACATCTCCTCGAGTGAGAATCGAACCCACAACCTGTCGGTTTTACAGTAACACTTCGTGCCACTGCACCACGACGGGCCTGTTCTAATAAAATGATCATTTTACAGACACTGCGTTGAGTTCCACGAGTGTTCTATGTTTAAAATGATAATGTGATTAGAACATGCAAATAATTCTGATTTGTAATCCAAGATTTCTATACATATGAATATTTTGTAACAGGCACAACACTTTTTCGATTTCAACTTACAAAGTTATAGCTGCCTGGAATATGCAACGGAATTTATTGAGGCGATACGCTATATACGGCTAAGGTTTTTTGGCCAAGCGGACGTCTAACAAATAGGCTTTTGTAATATACTCGCTATATAGCTGTACCAGCGAAACCTATTTATTTCTATAGAAGCGTGACGAGTTTTTGCTTTGAAATTTTCAAAAGAATGAGAAAAACAATCGTAGAAGTTATTTCTACGATTGTTCGTTTCGTTTCGTTCGTGATTGCGCGTTGGTGTTTTATTTTAAAAAAGAAAAATTTTCGATTTTACATTTTAAATGTATATGGTGAAAAAATAAAATGGTAAATAGCTTTATTTTTTAGAAAAACGTGTATGGTCAATGGATCGTACTGATGTTAAAGAACTACATTTTTTATATCTTCTATTGACACATAATATAGATATCGAAACCTACTAGAAAATTATTTTTTTATTTACGTGGTGAAAATTTTACGTCTATCTAACGACCCGTGGCAATATTTATATATAACATGTTAAAAATTTAAAGCACTGTTGATTTATAATGAAATTCATCATGCGATCTTCATATCATCAATAGACATTCACGGCTTATTAAGACCGCTTTTTTATTTATTGACCGAGTTAACATAGATTTGCTGTGATTTTAAAAACTGGACCCTTCACTAGATTTTGCATTAAATAAATCTTGAGTTTCCAACTCAATCCACAACCACCAGTTAGGTAGTTAATTACACCAACTACACCCATTGCACTGGATACTAGTCATCGTACAATAATCCATTACAACGGTGACGGAACTCAAAGGCAAAATGTTGCTGTCAAATTAATCTTTGTGATTTTCCTTGAACTGCAGTATAATATACTTTTCATGGCACATTTTTGTGTTTTTGCAATTTACCATATAAACGAAGATATTGGCTACAACTTTCTCCATTCTCCGGTATTTTTCAACATAATCATCGTGACACAGTGGAATACGGCCTAAATATAAACATTGTGTTTACAATTGCGAGCTGCGAGTTCTACTCCCAATCGGGGGAAATAATCATTATTATTTCCCTGTCCTGATAATGGCTTGATTTCCGCCACACAACTTTAATTCAAGCGGAAGGTCAAGAACTGAGTGGCTTAACACTAAATCCAGAGAGATTTTAAACTTTTTAACGTGAGATAAAATGAAGCTTAAAGAAAAAAAATATTATAAGCGTAATAAATATACTCGCATGGGACTTTCTATATCATAATTTATACAATATAATTCACTCTTATTCAGATTTTTAGGGAAATATTTTGTAAAGAATATTTTAATTAAATCAGTGTACAATGCGCACCAATGTGAGTGCTCTGGAATAGTCTCCAACTAAGCCAGGGCTTTCGAGATCACGTTCCGTGTAGTACAAGGGCCGTTGATAATCTAAATCCTAGTCTATAATTTTTAGTTCCTCGTTTCTCTTAGCTTGCCTTGAAATTAAGTGAGCGTTTCTATTTATCCGGCAAAATACTTTGTATAACCTGAATAGCCTTTATCCAAAAGTATAGTAAGTACTGCGTAAAGTAAGTTTGCATTTGTATGAGTGATTATAAAAGAAGAGCAAGATGTTTTTTTTAAATTATGTATAAATCTCCCCTTTATTATATATATATATATATATATATATATATACATATATAACATTTTAAATGTAATAAAAACATTGCATCCTCATAATTTTAATTTAAGAATAGAATATGTGATCGATACATAAAGAGTGACGTTACACTTACTCTTAATCATAACACTATATTAGCACTCACACAAATGCAAAGTTGTACTTAAACCTGGCGAAATGTAAGCTGTTTGAAATTTCTTAATCAATTTTTATCCAAAATTTTGTTACAACTAAAATTTGTAACATACAAATAAATAAAAAAAAATGTTAACTCGATATTAGTTTATTTCTATTTTTTGGCATGTCTAACATAAGGCTTTTCCTTGTGTATGTATAATATGAGAAAGAGATGGCATAACCTAAAGTCGTACGTTTAAGCAACACGAAAAAGTATTTTAAAATATAATAATATCCCTATTTGAGAATCGAACCTACACTTATCATCTATACATGCAACTTTGCTATAATAGCGTATTGTCACCCTTTTTCTAGCTAAATATAGAAATATTACACGACATAATCTAAGTTTCCAAAAAAAATATGACAGCAAATCTCGCATGTCCCATATTAATGTTGGGGATATCCCAAAAATGTCATAGTTGCCAAGGAAAAATCCCCTTTCCGCTGATTCATGCGGGCAGAAAAGAAAAATGGCGACGCGAAATTGATGACGAATAGTGTCCTTAATGACGAGGGTCAACAATATGCGATACCTCCATTTCTTATTGTCAGCTAACCTGTGTCTGTGGCAATGGTAGATTGCAGGGTAGTTCGTGCTAAATTAATACATATTGAAGTTGGATTTTATACTCTATTGCACAAATCGTAAGGTTCAAATAGGAAATATTAAGGAACTCAATGTTTAGGCTATTCATTTTCAAGGAAATTAAGTCTTAGACACGTTTTGAATTTTTGAGTGTACTACCTATACTGTGAAACATGTACATATGTAGGTTCACAATATTGCTACTCACCTACTATGAAGCGATCGTGATAAAATCACTGCCCTCTTATTCTCGTTTCATTTTGTCAAAATTTGCCTATATAGGTGAATAATAAAGTTCATATCAAAAATATAGGCTAGACGTTGTGCAGGGGCCACACAGGATCTATAAGTGTCTGACCGTAAACGCTATTGGTAGTGAGTTCGATCCCCACTCGAAGAAATGAAATATTATAATAATTCAAATTTATATTTTCATTTCTTCGCTCTGGTGGCGAGTCTCACTCAACACGAAATGCCCCTAGAATTTGACGGAAAATGGGGAACGGAATGTCTTAATACTACGCTCCTCCTCCCTACCCTGGAGTATGCGGGGTACAGCGTGAAGATGATGTTTTACCAGTAACTAAGAAAAAACGGAATTACTAAAATTATTTTTGATGATTTAATTTGATTTTTAAAATGCCCATAGGTGAGGACCTATAGGCAATATTTGTTATTCTTGGAGTCATTGTTATTTGACAGTGTAATTTCTTGTAGGTAATTTTTCGTAAAATTTAAACATCGACCGCACACTTCAATTAGTCTCCATAAAAAGAAAACAATGCATAATCAAAAAACATATTTTGAATACATTATATTGTAAATGTTGTATTGAACATATACATATACACGGTTCATACGACTCTAAAAATATTCTCAAATAATACTCGCTGAATAATAAACCAACAACTTATTTCTCTTATCCCGTTTAATTTACTATCTTGCTTAAAATGTGTTTTTGGTAATTTTTTATGAAATATCCTAAAAAGGAACTATTATACATATATACTATATAATATAAAACAGTACCATATTAAATAGTAATTCTGTTTGCCTCACTCAGAAATAAAAATACAACAAAACATTATTTTGTTCTAGGCGATTAAGCTGTACTGAACTTAGAAAACCGTTTAAATTGCCAACTAGTTCGAGCAAAGCGACTTAAAGCGTTAGATAAAAAAGTGATTTCTTTAAAATTATTATTAAATTACTAGCCAAGAGGTCTAATATAAAAATATTATACGAAATAGCCAGTAATATTTTTTTCAATAATGTAATATTTAAATAAAAATTATTATTAAAAAAGTTTTAAACTATTTTTTAAAATATTTACTTATTTGACAGTCTAGTCGAGCTTACCACGTTGTGATTTTTCTAGATTACAAGCAAGTGAAATGTGTATCTAAATAGATGTGTTGGTGGGAAAAATGTTGCTAAGATATGAGATAAGATAGTGCACTGTCTAAAAGTTATCAGATTTTATGTAGACGACCTATAAAGTTGGGCGTTATAACAAACAACAGATAATATAATTCATTATAAATTTCTAATGTTCTAATCATTATTTATTTTCAACACTGACTGTTATTTATAATATTCATTATCTGCTATAAAATGGCGTGTGGCGCCTCGGCTCGGTAATGATCGGAAATATTTAGAGTTGTTCGGCCTACATCGACTCCAGCCAAGGTCAAATAAAATAATGATGGCGAACTTCACATCGTATAACCTCGCACAAATATGAGCTTTAACTCAATGGCAGAAAGGCCAAATATTACTTACATTAAAATAACTAATAACAAAAATATTAGTCTGAACTTCGTACATTTTGTCATTGTATTATATTTACGTTGAAAATAATATAATATATATTACAACAGTTTAAAATAACAGTTAAAAAAATATAATATAATGAATAATGCATTATAAAAATATAACAGTAACACCCAACACTAACGACCTAAGACAGTGGCACAGTGGTACAGCGTTTGACTATAAATATAAAGGTAGTTCGATTACCACAAACGGAAATGAATTATTTTCATCTTTCTCATAATTGTAATAAGACAAAGAATGATGTTGAATTCCACTACTCAATGTCTTTACCTTACCTTAGTCAATATTCGTGGCTTGGCCATTATGCTATTATCTCTTGAGCCACATAGTTCAACGACAAGTTTAAACGTATTTGAACATATAATAAAAGTCACTAAAGTTTTTAATGTTTGTATAATATAATTATTTTTCAATTGCACTAAGGTTAGAAGAGGCTCAAGAGCGCGACACGCAACCTCATTATAAAGCAATCTTCTACCGAAGTTACGGCCACGGACAAATAGCGTCGTTTGTTGCCATAGATTGAATATACCGACATTAGACTAAGTGATCTAAGCGGTCATCTTTTAGCTTCACGCTGTATCCCGCAAGTAGCAGGGTAGGCAGAGGTAGTGTAGTGTTAAGACACTTCGCTCCGTAGTTTTGATTCAATTATCGAGACATTGAACGTTTATCTTGTTACTACGACAAGAAAAACGGAACTAATTCATTATATATGTGAAACAAGTAAATAAGTAAATCATGAATTTTACATTTACGTCTTTTGGATATATTTTAACGTATTATGGTGTACTTAAGGCAATTAAGCCTCAGCAAGCTTAAGTATATATGTTCGAGCCTTCGAAGCGAAATTTTTACACAGTTATTAAATCTTTGATTGTTAGCGCCCGTGGGACGAATTTTACAAAGTTTAGTGTACTTTCAAAAAAGAAATGAATTAAAATACACTTTTGAATATAGCATATTCTTCCTACACTAATAGTTTTTTAAAGAAAATACTTTTTTTAAAATTCTATACAGGTACGTCTTTTCCGAATATTGCGGGTAGACAGATAAAATCTAGTTAGGTGGAAATTTTAAATGTTATTAAGATTTTACCTAGTAGTTATAATTTAAAAATGTTGTCTGACGGAGATCGAAAACTCAATCATAGGGTATTTCGCAGCAACTCCTTTTCGCATGCAGCGCTTCGCCTCCACTTTCTTAATGCGAACAGCTAAATAGTGTCTGCTAAACTGATCTCCCAAAAGTATAACTTGGACTTTTTCAAGGTAAAAGTGAATAGACATTGTCTAGGTATGCATGGTCCACCATCATTCGCATCATCACTTACCACCATAAAAAAAGAACTACATAAATATATAGTTCTTTAACGCCTTACAAAAACATGGAAAAACGTTAAATATTCCATTCTTTGTTATGATAAAACTGCCTTCAAATAACAACATTACATTGTTCCCATGGTAATATTGGTGAAGCAACATTTTAAGTTAAATCCATAAAAAGATATCTAAAGGTATTTTGCGATATATCATTTAACTTTATAATGTTTGTTTTTCTTTTAATTTCTTACCGCTCCGGGGCCTTTTCATATAAATCCTAAATAGATTATTTTGATAACTTATAATACACTATTCGTCTATACTAATTTTATGATCACCCTTACCATGATACATCAATTCAACAAACATTTGCAAATGTAGTTTCAAAGAAATTATGCTAGAGAAATAATGCAGGGAGTTATTTTTATTACTAATTAAAAATAACTTCCTATATTATTTCTGTGCCATAATTTCTTTGGATATCATCATCCTTTCTAGTTTTTAGGGGTCCTGATAGTTCCAATTAGGTAGTCTATACTTTTAATTTTCTGATGTTATCAGAAAGTGTTCATACAGGGAAACAGTTTTTTGTCAGTGGCCGAATTGCTATGGTTTCCAATATGAATCTTACTTTTGTATACCTATAGAAAGAGCTCATCATTTTTAATTTTTGCGAAAGTACTGAACGTTGTTCCAAGTTTGTTGTGTTCCACCGATTCGAGCATGATTAGGGTCAGTCGTGGCGCAAGTGTGTGACTGTAAACGCGACAGGTTGTGTGTTCGATCCCCACTCGAGGAAATTAAATATTTAATATTATTATTTCTTTCTCTGGCTTCGTTCGAAGCAAAGCGAGGCGTTGAGTTCCACCACTCAATATGCAACGACCTCAGAATTCGGCAGAAAATGAGGAACGGAGTGTCTTAACTGCTGACCTTGCTGTATGCAGGATACAACGTGAAGCTGATTAAAAAAACAATTTCTGCCTTTTGTTTCATTTATTGATATATTGTATGTTAACAAAGAAAACTATTGAGTTAGTTCAATTAAAAGTATCTCTAGATAAATTAGATAAAACAATATAACTACTCGATACGCTCATCAATACTTATTAAAGTTATACAGCATAAGCTATTTTGTTGAATATTTGAGAATTGATTATTATATTATGAGACCGTCGTGGCTTGTACAAAACACGGCGGTCGTTTATTCGATTTTCTCTAGGGCGAATTATTATATTTACAGCCCTCTCATTATCTATTATTTTTAAAATATATATATAATAAATAAATAAATCAATCAGCTTCAGGCTGTATCCCGCACTGCAGGGTAGGCAGAGGGAACCTAGTGATAAAACACTCCGTTCCCCACTTTCTGCCGAATTCTGGAGGCATTGCGTGTTGAGTGGCAGAACTCAACGCAGCGCTTGTCCTCGACACCAGAGCGAAGAAATAGAAATATAAATTTAAGTAAATATTTCATCTCCTCGAGTGGGGATCGAACCCACAACCAGCCGGTTTTACAGTCACACTTTGTGCCACTGCGCCACAACTAGCCTCATATATATATATATATATATATATATATATATATATATATATATATATATGAGGCTAGTTAAATATAATTATGAGAGAACATTTAACATATACGTCAAACCAGTCGTCGCACAGCTGTGGATTTCGGATTCGATTCTCACTCGAGGATAAAACAAATTTCCCCGCGTAGACACTTCCACCCTGTATATTTTATTTTCTCAAGTGGGGATCGAACCCACAACCAGCCGATTTAACAGTCACGCTTTGTGCCCCTGCGTCAAATTATATATATAAATAATTATTAATTTGATTCGCATACCATCTAACAGTATTAGGAAAACTAAAGAATTAGAACCCATAACCTGTCCCCACCTGTCACCTAACTATCTCATAAAACGTTTTCATATAAGTTATATACTTACATAAATAAAATATACGACTGACAATATTCTCATTTACTAATAATATATATAGAAGTAGTATACACATAATTTCCTCTCTTTATTAAGTGTTTCTTCAGAGAACTGAATACCTAAACAAAATAGGCCGATTGTTCGGACGTGGGAGGTTGTAATATGTTGGTTTAGAGTCGCCAACAATAGTCCTAACTATAGAAGCGGAATCGTGGTACATGTCTCTAATAATCCCAATATAGGCCTCTGGATCACAATGACTACCAGATACATTGACAAGGCATATAGTCAAAGGCCTTCTGCACTATCTAAAAAGGCCACATGCAGAGCTCTCCTTTTTTCCCTGTGTGCTCCATCAAAGTTTTGAGGGCGAAAATGGCGTCCATATTGCCTGATCTCGGCTGAAATCTATATCGCGACTCAGAGATAGTACACTCTCGGCGGAGCCTGAGGTCATTCATACGCTCGAAGAGCTTCATGGTATGTATGACTCATAAGCTTAATACCCCACGTCGAAGGCAATTACGTGTTTCGTCAAAGGTTATTGGGTCAATAAGTCCGAGATTAAATGGAGGGTCGTGATGAATACTGCATGGACACTGAGTGTTCAGCAACTTCTGAAAGTAGCTTCTCTATCTCTCCTTCACAGAGGCATGACTACAAGGCAGCGTGCCCTGCGGATCTCCGTCGCAAAGACATTTCACGATATCTTGCGTCGTTTTATCCCGGGAACGCACCAGTTTGTAAATGAGCTTTTGCCCCTCCACAGTTTTAAGTTTATCATATAGCGGTTATAAACTCTCACTGCGGGCTCTAGCTACAACTCTTTTACTGGCACCCTTCGCTACTTTGTACCCCAGTCTGTCTTCAGGAGAGTTGGATTACTGCCGCTTCTTAAGTGCAGCAGGCAGCTAGCTATCCCGCCTATGAGACACCGTCTGGTCAATAAGTAGTCAATTTGAGTTCAGTGGGACCCGCTCTTATACGTGGTAAGGGGCTGAGAATTCTTTTGGAAGAATGTATTCACGAAGGCTAGATCAGACGCAGGTTCTCAAAATATTTTCTCCCTCTGTACTGCAAAGACCATACCCAAAACCGGCTCAGCAGCTTTACCCACGTGACCTTTCAGGTCCCCCCAAACTAAGACAACTTCGGAAGATAGTATAGCAAGTAGAACCTTGTATGCTGTTTCTGTAAAAGGGGCGCGGACACTTTCACCCTGTATATTACAACACGAACGAACGTGTCTATTAAATAAATTGTCCTGTAGTTAATATCAAAGATAATTTATAATTATAAGTATCGATGCTTAATAAACTCGATGAAAAGAGAAAAAAAGACAGTGATGAATTTGTAGCAATACTTGAACAATAATAAATACAAGAAATAGGCTATTGTGTTCTGAGTAATCATATCATAATGATATAGACAAGTATTCGATATATTCATAACATATCATTTAATGTACTTATTTTATATATGTTTAGGTCTAAACGATTTTAAATGACTCTGGCCCGATACATGCACGTATTATTTTGTGAATATTTCAGGAATATTACATATTATTATGTATGGGATATCCTACTTTTCAAACAGAGTCGATTGTCGTTTAAAAAAAATTAGTAAATTTCATATTAGTTAAGAGCAACCTATCTTTTGTTACCTTCAAATATGACTATTGATGACATTTTGGAGGAGGTTGGATGGTTTCAGGGTGATGGATAGATGATGTCCGCATAAGTTAGTGCAAGAAGTGTCAGCAGAAGTGCAGTCCGCATCGCTCGTGTGGGAACACTATCATAAGAACGAAGCGTCATTCACCCCACTTCCCTAAAAGCTGACAATTGACATTGACAACTGACAATGTCGCCATCCTCTGAGAACACCCAAGTCAAACAACTTGACGTTCCGTATTCATACTCTGCGACATACTATTATACAATATTATGTTATATTATATTTAATAGAGATGTCTTGTCTTTTTAAGCTTATTGTGGCTTCTAGAATTGCACCTTTGGTACTGCTAACAACTATCTGTTTAACAAGTTTGGATTATCAATAACCCTCAAGATCAAGTAAATCCCTACTTAAGAAATGGAGGGCATTATAAAATCTTATATGATCGTTTCAGCCAGTTATCCTTGTAAGCCAATTGGGGTTAAAATCTCTTATGTACTAATCTACTAATCTCTTTATATGTAATTTATAATGAGGATTCCTTGCAATAGAACAATATTCCAACTTACTACGTACTACGTCCGTATGTACTACGTACGTATTATATTATTTATTTCAATGTTATTAAGTACGTAGTAAAAATCACACATCAAAATGCACACAGCATGGTAGGCAGAGGAAAGCTAATGTTAAGACACTCCGTGCCCCACTTTTCGCCGAATTCTGGAGACATTACGTGTTGAGTGGCGGAACTCAACGACGCCCTTTGCCTCGCCACCAGAGCGAAGAAACAGAAATATATAATGTAATAAATTAAAATAAATACTTCGTTTCCTTGAGTGGCATCGAACCCACAACCAGTTGCTTTGCAATCACACTTTCTGCCCCTGCGCCACGACTGGCCTCTCTTTAGTAGGATATAATATTTTAATTACTTCAAAGTAAAAAAAAATTGAAAAGTAATAAGTGTAGTTATTGATATTTACATATCTACTTACTATTTAAAATCCTATAATATTGGTGTAATCGGTTCCGACATGGGTTTTTTTAACTGACTGGCACGTACGGACTGTACACTGTACGGGCCGGGCGCTCAGACGGACAACAAAGTGATCTTTTAAGGGTTCTATTTTTTCTTTTTGAGGTACGGAACCCTAAAAGATTATATAATGTTATCTTCAGTGAAAACTATTCTCATTATTTTATTTTTAAATATATGACAATAAATACCTACAGAATGTCGTAGCGTGCAACGTTGAACTATGTCTTACCAGAGCTCGGAAATGAAAATAAGTCATTCCCCTAAGTGAAAATCGAACCCACATCCATCGCGTTTACAGTCAGTCTATCTAAAAAAGATACAAAAAATATATAGCATATGAATAATAAAAAAAATACATTTAATTTTATGTGAAAGTAAAAATACCAACGCAAGAATTCACAAGCGATAGCTATCAACAAATTCATTACAACAACCTACCGCAAATAGACCTGCTATAGGTACCTCTTTCCGTTCTACAGTACAAAACAACAGTACCCTGTTTCACTTTACAAATGGAATAAATCAACGGTTTAGCCAAATTAGTTACTAACTCAAACATTTGTTGTGGAGACTGGAAATGAATAGCGTTGGCTGTGTGAAATTACGGAGGAATAAATTTCGGGAACTTCATTTTTTGCTTTCACGCTGTAACCCAGATATAGAACCGTAGGTAAAGGGAAAGTCGGTGTTAAAACGCTCCATTCGCCTTCCGCCCGTTGCGTGTTGAATGGCGGATCTATACAGAGTGTTATTGTCAGCACCACTTTAAATGAAACTACAGTTTTGACTACTCTATAAAAGCCTAAAATTTTTTTTTTCTCAAAAATGACAAACTGATCTCTTGAAACAAAATAAATAATAAAATTATCGTTGTAAAATAAAACGCCACTTATCAAGAACGATGCACGCAGGCAGAAACCTATCAAAGAGAAACTACCGGAATCGAGTCGTAGTTATTGGCCGCAAAGTTCAAAGTTGTTTAACCTTTAGTAGTATTTCTGTAGTAGTATGTGTTTACGTTATTGTTATCTATGCGTAACTGCGTAGAGGTATGGAAAAACATCGTGAAATGAAATAAAAATCCTACGTCTAAACTGTTGATATATCGTTATTAATTCTTTTAGGTATGGATTTAAAACATTTTACCCTATATGCTGTTCCCGTAAAAGGAGCACTGACGCTTCCAACCTGTACAATCATAAATATGAATATTGAACTACATATACCTCTTCATAGTATCTCGCAAAAGCTTTAACTGCAAAGAGAGCTGGAGGGTCTCTGCTAAAATATGAATCCCGAAAAAATATTTTTTTAGCTTCACGCTGTCACCCACACAGCAGAGTAGGCTGAGGGAACCTAGTGTTAAGACACGTCCGTTCCCTAATTTTAGGTATACACAACAATAACAATAAATACAAAAAAATCGCCTGTTTCGCTCAAAAATCTGAACTAGATTTATTTTTAACATAGATTTTCTATGTATTTTTAAAACAGGCCAATGATGTAATCGCTTTACCACAGCGTCCGGACCGATTGTATGAGGTGGTACATTCTGTGCGGCGTACGTGACAGTCTTTTATATAAGAACAAATATGACCCGATATTTGAGTGTGAATAACTTTAAATTTCTATTTCTAATTTCAAATATTTAGTTTGGGAGGTTAGTCGATGCGCAGGGGTGGAAGCGTGCGACTGTAAATGGGTTCAATTCACTCTCTTAATGGGAACAGATTGTATTGAAACCACTGGAGACCTACCTCAGGTTTCCTCTGCCTACTTTGCTATGTGTGGGGAATAAAGCGTATAGCCAAAAACATATTATGTGGTCGAATGGGACTTCTGTATACCACCTAAGTTTTTTTTCCAGTTTCTCGTTATATCACGTACATAGGAGGGCAAGCAGAGAGTGTCAAGGCACTCCATCCTCCATTTTCTGTAATGGCTTGAGACATCTCTCTCGCGTTGTGGGGCAAACAGGAGCTAAACACAACTCCGCACTCAGTCTTATCAAAGCAGGAAAATGAGCTTTCCTTACTCGGGGATTGAACCACAATCTTTTGTGGTTACGACAGTAAGATGCGAATTCATAATGGAATCAAATAACTAATTAGATATTTAAGTTTGTATATATATGTAAAAAAATCTCTGTTTAAGCAACGTACCTGAGTGGGGAATTGAAAATAAATATATAAATTCCCTTGAGGATATCGAACCCACAATTGTCGTGCTTACAGTCAGTTGTGGCCTCACTAGACCACGACGGCCATATATATTTATTTAATTCAACCTAAAAGGTGGTATGAAAATATCTCTCGTAGTAATCCAAAACACGAAACGAGGTACATATGTTTAAATAGTCTGTACGCGTCGCCGGCTTATACAAATACTCCTGAAGCGTTATTCACTCAGGCAGGTTTATTCTGTAATCTAAAATTTACAGATTTTTGAATTTTCGGTGCAAATTACTTAGCATTCTGTGGTCACGTGGTCAGAAATGGCCATGGACTACTGCAATGAATTCAAAATCAAAGTAAAATAATTTCATTCAAATGCTTGCTTAGTTTCTTGAACGTCAAATGAATTACCACCAGTTCACTAATAATGAGAAGAACGAGCGCAAGGAACTCAGCGGGACGTTTTTTTTTCGAATATTCGAGCGTCGGATTTCCAAAAATATAATACTAAATATCATTTTAATCTGATTAAAGACATTCATTTAAAATGTATAAACATCACAAAAAATAAAAGATTTTATTGTAATTCTTATATTTTTATGTATTATTATCTGTATACGTTGATTGTCTGTTTGATTGAATCTCCGAGAGGTCCAATAATTACCAATTCAATTATGTACGTTTTCGGAAGCCATTGAGGCCTAGTATGACAGTTTCTGTGCTATTTTTTTGATCTTATTAAAAGAATTGTGTATACGGAAAACAAAAAAAAAACAGATTGTTCATATCTCAGCACAGTACCTTAGCAAAAATAATATTGAATGATTTTTTTTTGTATAATAACATTTTAATACAGATAATTTAGCCATAACCAACTAATAAATGCTTTTATAAATACCGTACTGTATCCCACAAAAAGCAGGGTAGGCAGAGGCAACAGTGTTAAGACTGTCCATCCCCATTAAGATACTTCCGATCACTACTTTCCGCAGAGGTATTGCGTGTTGAGCGGCGAAACTCAAGCAGAGTGGAAATTGAATCCACAACCTTACAGTCACACACTTATGCTCCTGCGTCACAACGACTTAAAGTACGTTAATTTTATAAAATAATATATTACATAAAATTATTTTTCACTTAGCTCAAAGCCTTAACGTAATAATATTCATCCCATGAATTATACATACACATGTTACTCGCCACTTAACGATCGTTAGGTGTTTCCCATCGCCATTAAGAACCATACCCCATCTTCTATACAACATCATCTTAACAGTCTTTCATGGCTGAAGATGTCATAATTAATTTATGAATGCTTGAACAAATAAGCTTAATAAATATTATAACTTATTGAATTTCTGTATATATGAGATATAACAATATTTTTTTAGATAATGTATATTAATATTTAAACATAGCAGGATTTGAATCCGCGCCTTAAATATTATAAATAAATTATATCAAGCGTATAAGAATTTCGATGTAGTTTGATGAGAACTTATAGCTTAGTAGTTAGAGCGCTTGGATGATTTCTAAGAAGCGGGAGTTCAAATCACGCTATGTCCAAACTATTTTCTTTTCTGAAAATAATACTTTAATAATGCTAAAAAACGTGTTTTTATTAGATAGCGAATTCAATTATAAACATAAATCAAAAGATTGACTTCCACGTCTCACATAAATTAAAGACAAAAGTTTTGGGCGCTTCATTTGAAGTCGAGTATAGAGATATATGTATTATATTATATATAAATTTCTTATTTATGAAATTATATGTTAAACTAAGGCGAAATGCTCTAGCTCTTACTCGCACGCAGGCTAAATGATCTCTGTAAAGAGACTGAACAGCCTGCAGCAAGGGTCCGCTCACATTGTACCGGTGTAGTGCCGCCCATAATTTTTTTCTTACAACTCTGTCCAATGCTGTTTCCAAGTCTACAAAAGCACAGAAAACTTATTGGCTGACGGGCAAAAATTTTTCCATAGTCTTGCGGAGAGAAAAAATCTGATCCATACACACTCTTCCAAGTCTAAAGCCTCCTTGGGCCTCCCACAACAGCCTTTCAGATCTTGCATTCTTCTGGCTAATATTTTAGCATAAACTTAACATACAGTACCCAAGCTCATCAATCTAATAGCCCTGTGGCTTGCGCAGTCTATCTGTGAACCTTTGCCTTTATTTATATAAAGGCACGATGACAGGCTGTATACCGCATACAGCAGGGTAGGGAACCATTCCCCACTTTCTGCCGAATTTTTCGAGGCATTGTCATGTTGAGTGGCGGCTAACGGCGTACTTTGCAACAATCCTTTTATTCTATCATTACAATAATATTAACTATATATTTTGTTGTGTCTGTAAATAAAAAGGAATATTTTAAATATGAACTTCACACCGTTGAAATTGAATTTCTACCTATAGCATACCCATGGCTCTTATCATAGCCTCAATTACCCAACTATAGTTTTTTTATAATTATATTTTTAGAACATAATTATGCAAAAGAGGACATTGAAAGAAAAGCCTAATAATTATACCTCTAGAGTATATTTTGTGTATGACTGTTAACGCGAAAGGTTGTGGGTTTGATTTCGCCTCGAGGATATTTTCTATAATATTTTCATTTTCTCTCTCTGGTAACGAGGCAAAGGGCGGGTGCTCAAAAATACCTCCAGAATTCGGCGATAAATGGAGAACGAAAGTATATTAACGAGAATGAAAGGATTAATACTAGGTTCCCAGGTTCCCTCTGTCTACCTTGCTATGTGCGTGATACAAGGCGAAGCTAAAAAAATCAAGGTAAAAATATATAAAGCAACGTAAAATATTACAGGCCAGTCGTGGCGCAGCGGCACGAGGTGTGACTGTAAAACCGACTGGTTGTGGGCTCGATCCCCACTCGAGGAGATGAAATATTTACTTAAATTTATATTTCCTATATTATTCGATATTATTTACTAGAGCATATATTTATATTCTCTAGTAAATAATATCGAATAATAGAATTATATATAGAGATAATTGTATTATATATTATAATACATTATTAGAAACTACTACATCGTAAATTCAAGTTTAAGCTAGTAGTACGTTATCTTAAGATCAAGTTAATTCAGGGTCATAAATTAGCTGGTCTAAGAAGAAATTCCTAACATTACACAGACTGATGAAGCGATATAATGTACTGAAGTTCGCTGTCTAAGGATTTGTGTTAGAAAAGCCATACATTTCTTTTAAAACTTTATTACAAATGGATATTTTTTGTTATTTCAAATGAAATAATGTAATTTCTTAGTTAAATATAAAAAATAGATCATTGCTCTGGAAACAAGACAAAACACAACATGATTTTTTTCGGTAATTGCGAGGACCAGACGGAGTGTTTTAACACTAGGTTTAATCTGCCCAATATTCTATCTATATGCGGGGTACTGTTAAATTTATTATGTAAAATTTTGTTCAATAAGATACTATTATATCTAAAGCCGTAAATGTATCTCCCATATATCACCCGGTGTTTGATAGATAATGTGATCTTTTAATAGGCGGAGTTTAATGTCGCACTTTGTCTCATTACCAGCGCGAAAAAATGAAGAAAAATAAATTCTCCCGATTGGAAATCAAATCCGCAATTATCATGTCAATCAGACGCTATTTCTGCGCCACGTTGGCTAAATATTCTCCAATTGCACTTTAAACTTACATTAATTGGATTCGAGGAAACACTTCCCAACCATACCACAAAATGACAAAATCATATTTAAAATATAAAGAAAAAAAAAGTAAAAGCCAACAGAAGTTAAAATTAAAAAGAGTATCTGCATTTGTCACATTGTAGAATATCTATTAATAAAAGTGAAACGAAACTCATTTTTCGTCCCTTCCAGCGACCGTTGTCACACTCCTGCCGTATTGGACACTATTAGTCTGTGTCAGGACAATGGTGTCAAGTTATATCGAAACCTATAGCTGCAGAGTGACTTTTTCTTACTTTATTTTAATGTAGCCGAATTGGGGTCGTCTTGGTGCAATGTGGCGTTTGAGGAAAAATTTTTTTTTTGATTCAGTAACAAGATAATGAAGATTTTAATACCAGGTTCCAATCGAAAATTCAATCGAACGCCCTGCTACTTGTGATATATAAAATAAAGCTAAAAAAACTACACTAGTTTTCTGTACTATGCTATCTGGCGATAATTTGATATCCGCCATCCTTAATTTGTCTACTCCGTCCTCCGTACTTGTCTTGTGTCATCAAAATCTTTAGAGTACCCAGCGTTTTTTAATGTACATAAATATACATTAAAAAAAAGCTGGGTCTAGAGTAGCGGAACTCAACGCCGCATTTTGTTTCTCCATATAGAGAAAAAACATTAGTCATGTTACGTTTAGATTTACGTTCATTTGTATTTTATAGGTCGTATTTCATATAATATTTAGTAAGGATATATATTATGTTACAAATTCAACCACCTGTGTTTCTCAGTATATCAAAACTTAGGATGTTACGATGCCTATGCCAATAAAGTAACAAATGTTGCATGAATGAAAAGTTGTCAGTTTCATGCTATATCCCGCACACAGCAGGGTAGGCAGAGGGAACGTAATGTTAAGACACTCCGTTCCCCCCTTTCCGGAGGAACTCTGGAGGCATAGCGTGTTGAATGGCGGAACTCAACGACACACTTTGCACAGAGCAAATAAACAGAAATACTAATCTAAATAAATATTTCCTTGCTTCGAGTGGGTATCGAACCCACAAACAGTCGCATTTACAGTCACATTTTGTAGCGCAGGGCTACGACTGGAACAATGAAAAGTTGTGAAATATTAAATTTCTAAACAGATTTTTTAAGTTTGACTAATACTCAGAAAAAGTGATTAGGTGACACTCAGAAAAGTTAAATAGGCACATAGGCACAGGTGGACAGCAACTCAGGATACTATTATAACTATATTTACATTTATTTCCTTTTTCTTGCAGACACAGCGGGGCGTTGATTTCCGCCACTAAACATACAATATCTTGAGACTTAAGACTTGGTTGGGAATTAGTTTAGATTAAGTTTGGAGGGCTTGTTTAGCTACGTTGAAATTCTGCCAAATAAAGAAATTATTCATTTTGATTATCATAATTTTTATATACGACCATCTGTGTAGACAGATTTTTATAATATTATCACACATAAAATTATAACCTTTGATATTTATGATATTGAAATTTGATTGAAATTTAAATCTTCTACTTGATTTTGGAATATAATGATTAGAATCCGTAACTTCCTACTAAATTGATAAAAAAAACTTAATTGACATCTCAATTTCACTCATATTAACCTAATTTTATCAAAAACAATGACAAAACCGCAAAACTTTGAACAAGTACTCATATCCATGCAGTTATAATGGTAGGTTCAAATACGTCATACAATAGACCTATCGTCAAACAATGGTCGGACACTCACTCGCCACTCCACAATCAATAGAATACCTACCGCTGACTGAAATATAATATTTATACCAACACGAACGTAGACTATTAGAGAATGCTTTGACAAACTCTAAATAAATATTTTTGTAGTTTTTTATTTTGGTCATTGCTTTTTTATGTATTTGTAGTCTTTTTTGTTGCTTATAAACTGTTTTTTAGATTAATTTTATTAGTTATATTCTAATTCATTATTTTATTATAACTATTGCGTGTTATAAATGTTTTAAATTATTTTTTTTAAATAGAACCGACTGACGACCACGAAAGTGTGACTGATAGCGACTGGTTGTGGGCTCGATCCCCACTCAAGGAAATGAAATATTTTTTTAAATGTATATTTTTGTTTTCTTTGCTCCGGTGTCGAGGCAACGCGCGACGTTAAGTTCCGTCGCTCAACACGCAATGTTTCCAGAATTTAGCGGAAATTGGCGAACGGACTATATTCCCTCTGCCTTCCCTGCGGTCTGCGGGATACAGCATGAAGTTGATTTGATTTCAGAACCGACTTCAAAATTATACTTATTTGCGGAAAGTTAAGTAAAAACAAAGTTTTAGAAAATAATATTTTAATTACTTCAAAAGTAAAGAAAATTATTATTAATAATTTAAATTATTATTTATACTTATTATTGTTTTCTATTTAGTTATTTTTAGAGTTAATTTAATTTACATTTTTTTTTGTTATTTTAAATAATGAAATATTTTTTAACTTCACGCTGTAACGCGCGCATGGCAGGGTAGGCTGAAAGAATTTGGAGACCTAAAGTTAAGACACTAGGTTCGCATTAAGGCGCTTCCATTTTCAACTTTCTACAGAATTTTGGAGCCGTTGCGTTAAATATTAAACATTTTATTGTTACGAGTGGGGATCGAACCCACAACTTGTCGCATTTACTGTTAAGCATAGTTAACAATAATAAAGTCTTTCTAAAAAGCGTAACAGTAACAAAAGAACAGAAAAATTTTACCTACTATGGCAAGTAGGTAAACCAATGAAAGCGAAACAGTTCTCACAGTATATTATTATGCATAAAAATACTTTACTTTTGTGTTATAATTTTATTAAGGGAACTTCGTCTGCCTGCTATTGTTCGAAAACAAAAACAGCTTTTGCCACTTAGCGACTTAGTATCCTTCCTGCCCGTTATGTATGTGAGTCGACCATCGTGTTTACACAACCATCGTTTTTTGCAGTCACAAGAATGTTACAGTAAACACGACGATTGTGGGTTCGATTCCCTATCGAAGAATCTCTGATGAGTTCCGGACGGGTAGCTCTCAAGCTTTTCGCCAAAATCTGAGTGAGCTACCCGTACGGAACTTATCAGTTTTGGGCGGTCTCAAAAGCAGCACTTGGTAACTTTATTTCCGCCATTACGCACAGGAAATAACATCTTGGTCCATACGGCGAAAGCGAAAGCCAATCTTCTGGTTGCTCTCTTTGTCTCCAACTCGACTTTGCGAGGTAAGCTCTGTTTGCGCATTGTTTTCGTATTGCTGACGTTTTGCTGATGGTTTATTTTTGAGTTCGTCGACTTTGTTTTCGATGAAGGCTGATGTAAGCCGGTCAATAACCGTAATTATATATCGACTATTATTAGAAAAGTGAAGAAAAGTTTATAGAGAAAGTATTATACCTAAAGTTCATTGAATTTATACTTTTTTTACGACTCAAAGTGAAGTTATTGCTGTTGTATTTTGTAGTGGTTTAGTTGTGACAGACCTTTAATATTTGAAATAGATTTTGGGTTAGAACTCCACTTAATATATTTATTCTCATATACTTTGTATATCCTGGCCCTCTGCCTTGGACTGTCTGACTGTAAACGAGACGGATGTAGTTTTATTCCCACTCGAGGGAATAGATTATGTTCATTTTCTTGCTTTAGTAACAAGACAACGCGTGACCTTGACTTCCGCCAGTCAACATGTAATATTTTGAAGAATTGGGCGGTGCCTGGGGAACAGACTGTCTTAATACTAGGCCTCTGCTTACCATGATGTGTGTGCGAAAACTTAAAAATATATTATTAATTTATTAAATGACAGTATTTTACATAGGGCGACATATTGTATTTCCAAAAAATATGATAATAATACCTTTTTTCAAACGGTAATAAGTCCAGTCTTCATCAATAACAAAGTTTAACCTAAAAAAATAAAAAAAAGCTTTAAACGAACACAAAACACTTTTTTCAAGTACAATAATTAATATATACAGTTAATAATACTGATGTATGCTAGCTTTGCCCGGGTCGACTTTTAGAAAAGTAAGCACAAACCACAAATTATTATAGTTTTTTTTCATCTTCACGCTGTATCCCGCACACAGCAGGCAGAGGGAACCTAGTGTTAAGACACTCCGTTCCCCACTTTCTGCCGAATTCTGGAGGCATTGCGTGTTGAGTGGCAGAACTCAACTCCGCGCTTAACCTCGACACAAGAGAAATACAAATTTAAATAAATATTTCATAGTTTACATTTCTCTTGTGCAGTCTAGTTTGAATTACTGCATTCCAGCATGGAGTGGAACATCGAAATGCACGATGCTTCAATTGGAAAGAGCCCAAAGATGTATTTTAAAAGTAATGACACACAAACTTAGGCGCTTTTCAACTACAGATTTATATACAATTTGTAATGTACTGAGTGTTCGTCAATTGTTTATCTTGCAAGCTATTTTACTGTCTATTTTAAATCTCATCCGTATCCTAACAATATGAGATTTAAATTACAAAAGCATACGCAGACAGATACACACACACTCACACACACAAACACACTCACACACACAAACACCTACGCATATTTTTATTTTACGTTACTTTATAATTATTATCATTATTATTTTCTATTTTATTGTAACTTTTACTTTGTTTCACATATATATTTCAAATAGTTAGTAATTTATTTTTTGATATTAAGCAACGCTTGTGAGGTGGGCGTTAATAGCCGCGACACAGTTTTACTAATGCGGTTATTATCGTACAAATTGTTTCTTGTATAACTTTGCTAATATGTTTTATAATAAATAAATTAAAAAAAAAATAAAAAAATATCTCCTCTAGTGGGGATCGAACCCACAACCAGTCGGTTTTTCAATTGGAAAGAGCCCAAAGTTTTTCAGTCACACTTCGTGCCGCTGCGCCATGAATGACCTCAAATTAGTTTAATTTTTACAAAAAACAAAATCTATACATTAAAATTCGTTAAGTAGTTTAAAAATATATGAATTTATGAAAATTGAAATAAAATAATTCACTAAATGTAAGTCTCTATAAAATATATCTCTTCTCTATATATATAATAAAAGGATAGAAAAGTCAATTCTGTACATGAAAGATATAAAAAAAATAAAAATTAGGTCGGTTAATATGTCGATTATAGAACCTAAAAAACCACTCAGCAGAATTTCTGTCTGTCTGTCTGTCTGTCTGTCGGATTGTTTGTTCGTCAATCACGCAAAAACTACTAGACAGAAATTGATGAATTTTTGCATGGTGTTAGCCTAGGGTCTCAAGGTACATTTTTTTTGGGTTTCATTCCGAATTTCATTATAGTTTTATTTAAAAAAAATAAAAACTGAAAAATGTAAATTACTTAAAATACCGATAACTACTGTATGAAATTCAAATATTTTTAGCATGGTAATAGATCAAAGTCTAATGCAACTTATAGAATAGATTTTATCATAGAGTACAAAGAAATTTTACCAGAAAAAATAACAATTATAATTTTTAATAAAAAAAACTACTTCTTCAATTTACATCGGATTTCATACTCTGAACTTAACCAAACTTTCACCAAACTACCCTTTATGTGTACCCTTTCTAATAAAAAAAGAATCATTAAAATCGGTTGAGTTGATATTGAGTTATTCGTCCATTTGTCGCGCACATAC
>JAAIXJ010000547.1:84239-136579 GCA_013403705.1 Heliconius hermathena
AAGCGCGGCGTTGAGTTCTGCTACTCAACACACAATGCCTCCAGAATTCGGCAGGAAGTGGGGAACGGAGTGTCTTAACACTAGGTTTCCTCAGCCTACTCTACTGTGTGCGGGATACAGAGAGGAGCTGATTTTTTTAAAACTGTACCTGTGTTGAGGACACTGTGCCTGCCAATGCGCGCGGGCAGTGCATCGCGCGTCTTTAGAGCGGGGCGCGGCGACGGAGCGACGGCGGGGGGAGCAGCGACGGCCGGAGCGACCGGGCACACGTCCTCACTTACCTTTTAACTTTATTCACTTCAAGTCCCACATAGCCGTTATCATTGTCGGGCTACTTTTAGTTGAATATATTTATTTATACAGTCCATTCTTTTATTTCTACAATTCAGGAAGGGCAGTATTCCCTACCCAAGTAGGCACAGGGCACTGTCCCCTACAAATATTCTGCAGAGAAACAGGACTTTTTCTTGGAATATAACGCCCTAAGTAGCACTCATTTAAACGTACAAGGGCCAAATAGTCATTTGAGACTTCTACGCGGGGATTTTTTACACATTTGTTTATGTTTGGGGCCAATAACCCAGTTTGATACTTATACGCTAAACAGAACAATGGTCGCGCTGTGTTGACTGCAAAAGCTTAGTATTGTTTTTTAACGTTCCCCATTAGATAGACAACAAAAAAGTTTTTTTTTCACGAATTATGAGATAGAACGGCCAAAGTGGTAAATTGTTCCAAATACGTATTGTATTGAGAAAGAATACACTTAGGCCCTAAAATATTTTTTCACTTTTGGGTTATTTGGGCGTCACTTTTAATTAACAATTGCCCAAATTATGTATATACATTTTTTACTGTCCCCTTTGCTATTTAAAGCCAGTAATAAGCTTGATAATTGCATTTTAAGTTTGATTAAAGATTTCGGAGTGACTCTACTAAGACAATCAAAATCATACATCAGAAAATTAATCTATTANCAAGAAACGTGACAGTAGATGAATGAATAGATTCAAAACTAATAACTTTTTTTACGACTTAAAAATACAGAGAGAGTATATATGTAATAAGAAATAGGAAGAAATTTGGTAAATTGTTAGAGCTCATTTACATTCAAGTATTTAAATAACTTGATGAAGACACGAGGCGTGATACAATTCATAAGTTTTGGATCATTGGTCATTATTCGAAGCAATATGGATTTATTGATAACTGTATCTTGGTGAAGGAGCACAAGTATGTGTCTGTGAACGCGACAGGTTGTGGGTTTGACTCTCCTCCGAGGAAATAAAATATTTTCATTTCTTCGCTCGAGGAAAATTGCGGTGTTGAGTTCCGCCACTCAATGCGTAATGCCTACAGAATTCGGCGGAAAGTGGATAGCTGAGTGTCCTAGTACTAAGCTCCCTCTGCCTACCCTGCTTCATACGGAATGCTGAATATGGATAAAGCTGAAAAAAAATGAAAAATATGTAGTAATTATAAAAAAAATACTATTACAAATCATGTGTATTATGTGTATCATATTAAAATATACATGTATAATTTGCTTCTTACCTATAATAAAATCAAAATATAGACTACTGGATGCAAGCAGATATTTATTAATATCATTAGCTGTAGGCCAAAAATATTAAATACTGCAATCAGTAAATCTATAATAGTCTAATCTAGTCCAAAATCAAACGAAATAGCCAGCGATATAAGTAAACTAAAAACTAAATAAAGAAGGGTGTGACGATTTCAGATTTTGATCCAACGATGAATTGTAGTGGCCAAAACCGAAGCAAGATTTTATTTATGTAAACGATAAGCATCTTATTTTAATATAAATAAAAACATTATTTACTTAAAAAAGGCTATACTCTAAATTAAGGCCACCTCGTATGCCACTATTTAGAGAATTTCAAAATATAGCTCTTGATTCGATGGTTTTAAACAAAACGGAGTCGTTATAGCTACTATACTATAATTAGATACATAATTTGTGACATCAAAGAGATTTTGCTTTAATTAAGAAAAAAAAAGAAATCAGTTTCACGCTCTATCCTGCACACAGCAGGGTAGGCAGAGGGAACTAAGTGTTAAGACACTCTGTTCCCCACTTTCTGCCAAATTCTGGGGGCATTTCGTGCGTTAATCGCCTCTAATTATATCGTGTCAAATAAAGACAATAAGTAATTTTATCTCTTTATTTTTTGATTGATTTTATACAAACTTTATTTTTTGTCTGTCCACGTCAATCCTTTTTTTTATTAAAGCTATTTTTACTAAATTGTGATGATCTTAGTAAAATTTAATATTCAATTAAACTTTTCTTTAAGAAATACAATATATTCTTATAGGGGACCTAATAATAAAAATTTTTGGGGCTAATTATTTTTTAAAACAATATGTAAACGTGACTTTTTTCTATTACTTCAATGATCTCACTGAAAACTCAGTTATCATGTTACCAAATTGTATAACGTATAAGTCTCTATGTGATATAGTTACCACAATACCTAATTTACTATCATTCGTAATAATCAGTTGTTACCTTAGTCTCATTCTTAATCAATATTATAAGTAAAATATGAAAAAAAATATTGTATTTTGTTACTTAGCATAGTATGCGTAAAACAGCCAATGTGGCACATTGGCCTTTTTAGAATGTTTTAGAGAAGAATAAATATAACAAAAACTAACGTATAAGAGTCATTGTGCAGTAAAAAAAACTAAGATAAATATAAATAAAATACTACGGTATATATAAAGAAGATAATTGTCTTAGCTAATAAGCAAAGTTTCATTTTCTTCGGATGTACCAACATAAAATTATAGCAAATTTAAACTTTGGAAGCCTCTCCTGTAAAGTTGTAATTTTACACTTTGGCCCTTATATTTAGGAGCCATCGATATGTAAGTTGGAACACTTAATGTGACAGGGACGAACAACGATGTTTGCTTTGTGCTCACACCTGTGTTCTCGCCTAATGGTGACAATTTTAATTAGAACTAACAAAAATTACTCTTGAGTAAAATTCACTTTAAGTTAGATTTTTTTTCCGTCTTATAATCTGATGTTTTTTGCGTTCGCTTAAATTTTTTACTGAAAATGTGGAATCTATCGGTGGAACTTAATCCAGCTAGATTTTTTTTACATATCTTTTGCGTTTTTTAATTATATTTTTAATTTCACCCTGCATTATACACGATATACGTAGCATGGTAAGCACAAGGTTCCCGCTGCTAGTGTTAAAACACTCTGTAGTCCACTTTCTGCCAAGGGTTTGAGACAGTGCATATTATGTAGCGGAACTCAACGCCGCGCTGCTTCACAAAACAAAATAATTCATCGCGTAATTTTAAAAAGAAAACTAAAAGCTTGACAGTTATGGATTGAAATCTCAGTTGATTAAATTGTCACAATTTTTAATATTATAATAATTTCAGAAAATACCTACATGTACTTTAAAACAATTATAAAAAAATAAAAAACATAAAAGCTCATTTTGTCTATTTTATGTCTTAATTAAAAGTAAAGAAAATAAACCTATAATATATAATATAACAACAGGCATTAATAACTTTCTTAACAGATCTTAAGTTATATGTACATCTGCGAGCAGTCTCTAAAGTGTAGATTGTGTAATTGTAGAGACTCAATTTGCAGTAATAGCAGAATAAGGAGTTAAATAATTCATTTATTTCTACGGTTTTATTCGGATTAAGTAAGGCGAAGTGAGAATTTATAATTGGTTTATACAGAAAGCTTTAAATCTTAATATTGAGGCCATCGTGGTACAGCGGTGCAGTGTTTGACTGTAAGCGCGACGCGGTTGTTAGTTCGATTTCCACTAGTAGGATTGAATTATTTTCCTTTGGTTTGCAGTGGTTTATAATAACACACAGTGCGGCGCTGTGCTCCTCCACTCAACACGCAATGTCTCGAAAATTGTACGGTTCGTGCGGTACTTCTGACTACCCTGTCTATGCGGGAAAACAACGCAAAGTTGAAAGAAACAATAATAGTATTAATAGAAGTTTTAATAGTTTTTTTGCGGGGAGTGAAATTTTTATGAGTGGTACATAGTAAAATCAGTATCTATATAGTCCATTTTCCACTTTCCGTCCGAATTTAAAATTGTGTGTGTAGTATCGGAACTCAACGCCACAACTTGTGGACTTTAAAAGTTTGCTGAGTCAAAATAAGCCTAACAAAATAATCATCCCACATATCTAAATTACGAAATTATTATATATCGTTATCTTGGGTATCTCAATTACCTAATTTTCTTTAGAAAATTGAAAGTACCTCCGACACTAAGAGTGTCGTGACATTTTTATTATTGGATTAGATTTATTTAAGAACATTTTCCTCAAAAGCCTATAGCGAGTTTTCAAATGAACGGTCGGCAAATAGGCAATCAATTAGACGACGATAGCTCTACGTACATTTGCTAAAGGAATTGGAGTTGTCAAAACGAAATGCAAAGATTTCGCTGACACGATGGAAATTGTATTGTTTTATTAAAATAATTGCATATATTTCTGTGGTAATATTGTATCGGAACAATTTTATCTCTTTTAGCTTTCGGCATATAGTAGGGTTGCAGAGAAACTTAGTGTTATGATTCTCCGTGCGTCACTTTCAGCCCAATTCACAAGTCATTGCGTGTTAAGTGAGGGTACTCAACGCTAGGCTTTATGTGGAATAACGCTAGGCGTTTGGAAATAAAAATAACTCAACGTGTTGAGTGGAAATAGAACCTACAACCGTCGCCTTACAGTCAGGTACTGCGCAGCTATGCAATAACAACTTAACTAGGTTCCATCTACTTATCTGACTAAGAAGGAAAAAGCATGAAACTGTTGTTTTTGAATTCAGTACCTAACAAAGAATATATAGTACCCTTATAACATCACTTTGTTGTCTTTTTTCTCAAGATTACGTGAAATTATCAAGCTGTAATTAGTATCCAGAATATAAATCGATGTTCGACGATCTCTTAGAGCACAGAAAAAATCAAGGCAGTTAACACAATCAAAAGATATGAGCATTTATGCATCATTTTTACTAGATTTTGTGAGAAATTAGCGTAATCCGTCGACCAACATGATATCTGGCACGAAGTGAGAACTTATAATACAAATTATAATTATTAACAAAAAAAAACAAATTCTTCAATATTAATAGGGTCGCATAATCAAAAGTAAAAAAAATATTAGTCCATTTTTGCGCACATACTTAATGCAAATTTAACACATGTGATTTTCTCATGAATACCATTGTCAGAAATGGATCAAATTAAAATGGGATCACACGGGAAGTTCAGCTTTCAAATCAAAATTTCTGATGTAACAAACATAAAAAAAAGAGACGAATTGATAATTTCCTTCTCTTATAGCAGTCGATGAATAAAGAGAAAATATCAAAACCTAAAACTTAAAAATGCATTCAAAGAAAACTTCTTTGAGTTACTTGCTACTTTCTTAGCTTTCTTTACTTGATAGTGGAAAAATAACTAGTTATGATACTTATTTAGAAAACATATAAAAATTACTTATTTAAAAAATATAACAGAAATCTAAACTCGCAATAACTTGTAGAAGTATAATACTTCACACTTAGATACACAGCTATTAAGTAGGGAATGGCTTTTGTAAATAATAGGAATACTCGTCTTATTTACATTGCATACCAGCCACATATTACCCCGCAACAAATATTTGCGTGATAATATATCTATAAAATAAATTGTTTGTAGGATTTTGTATATTATATTGTTTAGCTTCACGATGTATCGCGCACATAGCAGGGTAGGCAAAGGGAACCTGGAAACCTTATGTTGAAACACTACATTCACATTAAGACACCAATAGGGGACTATTTGTACCGAATTCTGGAGGCTTTGCGTATTAAGTAGTGGAACTCAATTCCGCGTTATACCTGTTACTGGATCGAGGATATGAAAATATTTAATGTTTCATTTTCTCGAGTAGGAATTGAGCCTACAATCTCCACACTAGGTATATATGAAACGAATTAATTTCATATATACATACGTTTCATTTATATGATAGATATAAATGAAACGAAAGTAAAAGCAAATATAAATATAAAATAGTTTTTTTGAATGGCTGTATCATTAGGTTTTCCAATCCGTCACGCTAAAATAGACGAAATAGTATACGATCCTAGATAGCTGAACAGTAAAGATGTAGCGATACCAGGTCCTTTGTCTTCCCACGCAAAAGTGAACTAAAAGATAGCTTCAGCCTAAATATAGTACTACTTTTATTATTAAAGTCAATTAAAAAATATATTTATATATTAGGATCACCACTCAGCATGTCTTGATATTTAGTGATACGTGGGGAATGAAATATCTTAACACTAGGTTCCTGTCTATCCGACAGATACATGTAGAAATGTGAAATAAAGGTGATGAACATGAACCTGAAAAAAAAACCTTTATATGTTTTATAGTGCTGAGTAGACATTTGTTGTTAAGTTTTTACGTAATCAAAACATACATACACTTTCTATTTTAGTGTCTGAGCAAAAACCGTAAAAAAAATCTAATTTATTTTTATTTAATTTTTAGACGATGGAACTTAACACTCTATAACAGTATTTTTTGTTTTAATAATTTTAAAAAGCAAGTAACATCATAATACAATACTATGTTGCAACTAGGTGGTTTCGGAAATATTTATTTACTTCCACTATTTTCCTTTCCACTCAGCTTTCATCTGTTTTGCTCTTGTATAAGATTATTGTTTGCTTTAGGCTTAAGATAAGAAAATAAAAGAACCTTTACGCTACGAACGCCTCAAACAATGTGAAATCTGATGATATTTCATAGAATTTCCAGTGGCCGTGTCACTGCAAACGTGACGCTTGTGGACGATTTACATTCGAAAGAATAAATAATTAGTTATTTATTAATATTTTAATTTCTTTGCTCTGGTAGGTAACAAGGCAAACGAGACAAGGCAAGTCCACTCAATATTCAATGCCTCGAGAATTCGTTTGATAGTGAAGAACAAAAATGTCTAAATGGGAACGCAATATCTTCGCAAGTTTCCAAGGCTTCCTCTGCCTATCCTGCTATGTGCGGTGTGAAGCTACTTCTAAAATAGTATAATGTTAATATAATAATACTATAGCTCATTTTTTTAATTTTTGTGTTCGTTTCTGAAATATATACAAACGTTTGTTAAGTAGACTTAAGAGTGATGTGAATGTTTGAAAATGGTAATAGATTGCACTATTTTATCGAATCAGCGTGCTCACAAGCTAGTTTATCATTGCACCACTAGATAGAAAAATACTTGAAGGTTTTGTGTTGACATCTACATTATAATATAAAGAAGTTTATAGAAAACCCACGGTGTTCCCACACGACGGCTTCTATTAGTAGATGTATGTATATTATCATTTTTTACTAGTGGGTGCGCAGCTTCGCCCGCTTAATTGCACTTTTAGGGGTGAATTCTAAAAAAACCATGAAACACGTGTTCAATGAAATATTTTTAAGAATCTGAATTTCAAATTTTATAAAAATCAGTGCCGATTTAAAAAAAATCCATACAAACTTTCAACCCCTATTTCATCCCATTAGGGTTAAAATTTTTCAAAATCCCTTCTTAGTGGATGTCCAGATTACAAAAATAAATATCTGTCTAAATTTTACGTTTCTATGCACAGCGGTTTTACGGCTGTGCGTGCGTCTTACCTCACTCAATTGGAACATGTCCTTTTATATAAATATATAGATTTTACAGTTTTACGCTTCATGCCGCATAGCAGGTTGGGCAGAGGAAAACTAATGCTAAGACCTGCAATCACTCATTTCCGCTCATTTTCGATACTGTGTGACAAGCGAACCCAAAACCGTCGCATTTACAGCCAGTTGCTATGCCTTTGCGATAGCTTCAATGCTATTTAGTCAATATAAATATGTATAATTAAATAACTGAACAATTGTTTTAAGAAATTATACGAGGAAAGAGCTCTGAAAATCTTTCTTTTCTTGAACCAGGACTTTTGATATGTTAAACCTTTCTATTTTTATCATCGGCACCGTAATGTATTTACTGAAGTGAATGAATGGGTTGAAAAATTATTTCCATTCAATACACCGTTGATAAAGAGAAATATCTTTTATTTTTTTATCAAAGAAGATAAAATATCCTTCGCGTATTTGAATGGGCTTTTTAGTATCTATTGGTTTATTTAGAATTAGTTGCTAATTATTGTGATTATAAATTTGAGTTTTGTAGTTTCGATGTTCGAAAAAGGAAGATTTTCCTTTTTCGAGATTTTTCTTTTCAGAGCGAGGCAATGTATGTAAATATTAATATTTCATTTTCCAGAGTGGAAATCGAACCCACAATCGTCGTTTCCAGGACACGAATTTACTCACCACGCCATACCCCCAGAATTCGGCGGAAGATTATTAACGGAACTTTTAACGCTATGCGTTGTTCAGGATACAGCGTGAAGTTGAAAAAACTGTGCTTTATGGTTATAATGAAACATTTTTCTATTCAAAAAGGAATATGGTAATAAACCTTCTTTTATGATTTATGTAAGATATTATACAAACAAAATTCTATTTTAAAATAAATTTTATTTACTTGCTTTAAATAGGAGAGTTATTTCTAGGTAACTTTAAAAGTACATTCGTCTGAAAGTTTGTTAATTTTGAATTTAATTGTGGATAAAGATTGTAAAAGTGGATGTCATGAAATATTTAACAATTAAAATTTAATAAATATACAATTGATTTATTAAAAACAAAAAAAATAAGCCATTAGGTCCCACCGAGACTTGAACTCGGATCGCTGGATTCAGAGTCCAGAGTGCTAACCATTACACCATGGAACCGGTGCCAGCTATCATCTAAAGTGGAATTGTATACTTGGATTCTTATTATTTTAATGTAAAAAGTTTTTTAATCTTTATGCTCTTTTGTTAGCATAACTAAAGTTAACTAAAGTAGTCGAGGCGTATTGGCACGATGTTACGTATTGGCAACGCCGACACCGCTTTGTCTCGACACCAGAGCGAAGAAATGGAAATATAAATTTAAGTAAATTTCATCTCCTCGAGTGGGGATCGAACCCACAACCAGTCGTTTTTACAGTCACACTTTGTGTCGCTGCGCCACGACACGACACGACTGAGTAAACATTTTTAAAACACAAATTTAAAACTACTAAAAATAAACACCCTAACTCCACCACAACTTTGTAGATTATGTCAATTTGACGTCGAGTGTACCTACAATATTTATACGGTTCTTTAATTCATAATGTGAATACTCTGTAAGTTCGGCAGTTTTTACGAGCCTAATATTTTTTTCGTCACACAAACATTCTACGATTGGCAATGCGTATTAGATCGTCTATTTCCTGTAGAGATCGTTATTTTCTTTTCCATGTTCATTGCTGTAATAAAATTGTATAGAAAATCCATACAAATTGCGTTGAATATTAGTTTGAAGTAATGAAATCCTGGTTTTTGTGTATTGATTACTATAATAAAAGCCGTCGTGGTGCGGGGGCATTAAAGTGGGACTGTAACGCGATGGTTGTGAGTTCGATTTCCATTGGAGGGAATTAATTATTATTTGATAATATTTTTTTATTATAGACAAAAATCCCTGCGTTGAGTTCCACTTCAACACGCAATGCTTCGAAAAATTCGGTGAAAAGTGGATACCAGAATGTCTTAAAATTAGGTTCCCTCTACCTATCCTGCTGTGTGGGGATACATACAGTATACTAAATCTACTTTTTAATTTTTAGGTCCCGGAGGGCATGTATGAAGAGATTGATGACAGTGGACGAAGCGAAAGACAAGCTGCAGGGACCGTAGCGTTTAGCGCTCCGTTCTCTTTGACTACTCCGCTAGAGATATAGCATGAAACTAGATTAGATTAGATTAATTTTTAGGTGAAGAAACTATAAAAAAGTTAATTCAATTAATTATTACGCATATAATTTGATGATTCGAAAAAATGTTGACAACTATTTGCTGCAGTTTCATCGATTGTTTCAACAGTATTGCGTCGATATGTACGTCAAAATAGAACAGAACGCTTAACTTTCATTACGTTACAATTACAAAGCTAAATTGCGTTCTGCAAAGTATGTGATGTAATTGGTACTGAAGTAAATATTGGTCGATTAACTATTCTATCGGCGACGTATATAGGTAGTACAAGTCATATGCATGAATATGCGTAAGATGCAATGACATATGTTGTCATTACAGTTGGCCAGATCTCTTTATTACTTATACCTGTAATGGAAAATGGATAGAGATTGTGCAATTGCTGCTTCCCGAATAAACATCAAGTAATCGACACAAAATCACAGCACGTGTATTCAGGCAACAAATGCGGTCCCTGATGAACTACATTGTTAAAGAATGCGTTTTTGGAGATACTCCAGCTAACTAACTAACAAAAGACAATCGAATGGCAAAAACGAGGCCTGCCACATACACATTTGGTTAGTTACATTCTTATTTGGGTAGTGAAAAGAATTCAACGAGACCAAGTAGATGATATCATATGTGCTGAGATTCCCAATCATGAAGCCGATCCAGACCAATAAGATGTTGTAATTACAAATATGATTCATAGACCGTATTGCGCCATCAGTCCCCAATTACATTACATGTTCGACTGCAAGTGTTCCAAACGATATCCACGAAAATTAACAGCGGGTATCTTCACTGGAAACGATGGTTATCCACTGATTTCGTTATCAACAACAGTTGGATTGTTCCATATTCGCCACATATTTCCAAAACGTTCAAGACATATTACAACGTTGAGTATTACAATTCAGTAAATTACATGATGTCCAGTCCTCTAATACCAACGACGAATCTAAATAAGTTAAGAGAATCTAATACAGTTAGATTCAGATTTACATTGTATCCCACAAGCATAAAGGTACGAAAAGAGATACTGTATAGAATATTATTATTTATAAGAAAAATTTCAAAGCAAACAAACAAAAGTAATTTGCACTTTGAACATTATTTAAAAATATGCTAATATACAATTCCTTTCAGTCATAGGATCGTAAAATCTGATAGAACACTTCGGTAACAAAATATTTAAAGGGTCAACTTTGTAATATATCTTGCAATATCGAAATCTCAGTTTCGTTTTCGATTAGTTGTAGTATTGGAAATTTAATACTGTAACAAAATTTAGTCGGGATAATTGTGGGTTTAATTACCACTCGAGGAGGAATACTGCGAAAAATGGGGAAAGGAGTGTCCCTCTGTGTGAGGTTCCCTCTGCCTACCCCGCTCTATGCAGAATACAATGTGACTCTACAAAAATAAAAAAATAAATATACACGATATGAAAACGACAACGTAATTAACATATCAAAAAAATGTTTTTAACGATCACACAATGAACTCTTAATGGCAGTATAGTCGAATATAATGGGTCCTTTGCTTAGTCAGGTTAGGTCAGTCGTGGCGCAGTGGCACGAGGTGTGACTGCAAAACCGACTGGTTGTGGGTTCGATCCCCACTCGAGGAGATTGTAACAGTATGTACCTTGAGTATAAGTTAAAAATAAATAAATAAATAAAATAAAATATGCATGGCAATATACATAAATAACAAAGTTAATTATGAATAATACAAACTATATATTTTATTAAAATATTAATCGAGACGAGTTCGTGTATTTTCGTCCCGAGTGTCGCGACCGTCATTCTGTCTATATAGGTGGGTGCAGAACTCGGAAGGCAGCGGTCGAGTCAAACTATTAAAGATNCACAAACGTCTCGGAGGGTTCAATGATGACTGTAAAGCTGCGGTCTGGTCGCAACTCACGGTGTAGGGGCGGGGAGGTGGCCGTACTCTTTCTTCCTTTTATTATAACTAGTTCGCAGTTATGGTGGAGAGGAAGATAGGACGCGCTCTTGGCTTTTCCTCGGACGAGCTTCAAGTTATGACAATGTCATATTGTCGAGTTTCCAGTTATCAAGAAATACAAAGAACAACTTCTGATGGCAAATATTATATCTTATTAAAGCGATACCTTCTAATGGCATAATATAAAATTCTTAATACTGTTATCTCTGAATATCTAAAAGAGTTTGGGTTCTTCACGATCATAACTATAAACGGTTCTAACCACTAGACACATCACGAGCTAAGGCATTATTTATTGAATAATATATTCAAAGGTGTTTGGGATATCAGTTACAAGATGAAATATTTACTTAAATTTATATTTCCATTTCTTCGCTCTGGTGTCGAGGTTAAGTGCGGCGTTGAGTTCTGCCACTCAACACGCAATGCCTCCAGAATTCGGCAGAAAGTGTGGAACGGAGTGTCTTAACACTAGGTTCCCTCTGCCTACCCTTCTGTGTGCGGGATACAGCGTGAAGCTGATTTGATTTTGATTTATTTGCTTAGATTTAGGGTTGCTTTGTAAATATGCACACATGTTCGTGTTGACTTTAAAAGGAAAAGTTAGAGTGAATAAAGATTTTTTTTCATTGAAAGTAAAATAATTAATGCATTGAGGCCCTGTAAACTGTACCTGGGTGATGAGTGGCGGAAGTGAAGGCCGCACTTTTTTCTTTGCCCTGAGACAAAATGCGGCATTGGATTCCGGTACTAATCATCCAGTGTCTCGAATTCGAGTGGAAATCGAAGAACGGAGTATGTTAACACTAGGTTCTTCTATAAGTAGGACTTATTTATTTATTGAAATGTTAGAATAAAGGGTAAAGTCGAAAAAGGATCTTTAATACGACACCATCGTAATTTGGAAGTGTTTATGTTACACACTGTATGAAATGTCTGTATGACTTATATATCTCATATATTATGGTTTCAATATCGACTTAATCCTTTAAAAATAAAACGCTCCTAAGTTTTTTATTTTATTTTTGTATCTTCCGCTTCCTTTACGTTAAAGTACAGTGGCATGGAATTTTGCTACTCAACACGCTGTTTCTAAAATGGACAGAAAGTAGAGAACGGAGTAATGTACCTCAATATTGTGTCCTCATAACCCAGCATAACGCGAAAATATGCTACCCATCACGTACAGAAGTTACCTATAGATAAGATTTAGCAAGGTACAAATATAAAAGACTACCAAAGAGAAATCAAATGTTTACAACGTGTCTACATATAAGTGAGAATGGTCAGTTTATGGCCGTGAATCCGCATAAATTACCAAGATTTGTACCTTAGCGGATGTGGATGCGGTACTTCGACGCTGTACTTACCAAATTCCATTTCGTAAATCCAGATATATACTGTAACATATTGGTAAGATGTCGGGACGTAATATTAAAATAGGTTCATCGTGTTACGTTGTAGAGGTAATGTTCCTTTTATTTCTTGGTCTACATTTTAAATTTAACTTTGCATAATAGCTTCAAGCTTCTTTTCGTGAAGATTAAATAAAGAAAACTGTTTTTTGAAAGATAGCGTTGCGGCACTCTGTGCATTTTAATTTCGTACGGTAATGAATCACCAAAGTAGTACTATACTACAGTGTCAACTACATATTTATTTTCCCTTTGTGAAAATGTGTACTTTTGTGCCAAATAAAGTGTTTTTGCGGGGAATTTTATTGCACTGCTTTATTCAGAAAAAATCTGCAGCAGAAGCACACAGAATTCTCGTTGAGACATATGGTGACAATGCTTTGTCGAATACAACGTGCAGAGACTGGTTTAGGCGCTTCAAAAGTAATGATTTTGACCTTGAAGACAAAGAGCGTTCTGGAGCACCGACAAAATTTGAAGACAAAGAATTGAAGGCATTGCTTGAAGAAGATCTATGTCAAACATTAGTAGAGCTCGGGAACACGTTACAAGTAGATACGTCAACAGTTTCAAAATATTTAAAAGCATTAGTAATGATCCAAAAGCAAGGGCATTGGGTGCCGTATGAGTTGAAGCCGAGAGACGTAGAACGACGTTTTCTCATGTGTGAATTGTTGCTTCAACGGCAAAAGAGAAAAGGTTTTCTGCACCGTATCGTCACTGGGGATGAAAAGTGGATTCACTACGACAATCCAAAGCGAAAAAAATCGTGGGGCATGCCGGGTCACGCATCAACATCGTCGCCAAAACCAAATATCCATGGTTCTAAGCTTCTTCTCTGCATTTGGTGGGATCAGCAGGGCGTAATTTATTATGAGCTGCTTAAACCTAATGAAACTATCACGGGAGCTCGCTATCGACTTCAGTTGATGCGTTTGAGTCGCGCTCTGAAAGAAAAGCGGCCACTATACGAGCAGAGACACGACAAAGTGATTTTATTACATGATAATGCTCGGCCACATGTGGCAAAACCAGTCAAAGCTTACCTGGAAACACTTCAATGGGAAGTTCTACCCCACCCGCCGTATTCACCGGACATAGCCCCCTCCGATTACCACTTGTTTCGGTCGATGGCGCACGGTTTAAGCGAGCAGCGCTTCCATTCTTTTGAAGAAGCCGAAAAATGGCGTGATTCCTGGATTGCCTCGAAAGATGAGTCGTTTTTCCGACGGGGGATTCAATTGCTACCAGAGAGATGAAAGAAAGTGGTCTCTAGTGATGGACAATACTTTGAATAATGTCATTGTAAGCATTATATTTAAAATTATTAAAAAAAAAACAGACAACTTATTCAAGGTCCTAATATGTTGAGCCGCAATTTTGTCTTCCAGAACGAAGGTGAAAATAATTTAAAATATAATCTTACCTCTAGTTAGAATTGAAATCACAACCGTCATTAACGCAGACGCAGTGCCTGCTGCGCCTTTTCGGCATCGAGTAATACAATACGTAAGAAGCTTTATCCTCAAAAAGTAAGTCACTCTGTTTCAAATTAACTTAAAATGCCAGTTTAATTGTAATTTGGATAGATTACAATCGGCTAATGAGATAGACACAGAATCGGAGGGATTAAGTGTCGCCGGAAAAGCAATAATCTGCAATTACGAAGACTCTCTTGACTTAGTTAATGTAAAATGTTCCTACTCGTGATATTCTTATCTTCTGTCGACATAAATTAGGCTTGATCTAAAATTAGTTGGTACAATTTTGGCACAGTTCATGATGGGATTAAATCCTGTAGGAGAAACTATGTTTTGGAAGTTCAGCTACTTATTTGGTGTGTTTAATGCTGCCACTTAACACGCAATGCTTCCAAGATTCGGCGGAAACTGTAGGACGGCGTGTCTTAATACAAGGTCCCCTCTCCATAGTCTCCTTGATGCAGTATACAGCGTAGAACTAAAAAAAGGCTTATTCAGCATGTTAAGATATTTCTTTATACTTATTAAGAAAACGTATAAAAAATTGAACGGATTTGAACCCGCACCTTCTTGCAAATATTTGTTTCTTAAGTGTGGAATAGCACTTTAAAAAATATTTAAAAAATATTATTCTCTCTTGCCAAACGATAATTCTAAGTGATATTTCTAAGTAAGAATCTCCCTACAGAGACATTAACAACATAAATAAGTTGTAACAAGCGTATAAGAATTTCGACGTAGCTCGATAAGAACGTTTGGCGTTGGTCAGAACGCTTGGACGGTTTCCAAAGAGGTGCGGCTTCAAATTCCGCTACGTTCAATTTTTTATACGTTTTCTTAATAAGTATTTTTCTTTCCCAAGTGTGGATTACTTATTTGGGCATTGTGTAATTGAGCGGGAACTTGAAAATTATTTATTGCTCCATGTGGAAATCAGACCGATTACCATTGCGTTTCAGTAAGATACTGTTTTTTTTGTTTTACTTATACTAATAGCGTAAACGGGTGTAAAAGGCATGGGTAGTTCGCACCAGAAGTTTTCTAAGTCTTAATAAATATAAGGATTTGGTATCTTACATATGGGAAATCTTTTAGTCTTAGAATATTTAATATATTTTTCTTTTTTAGAATTACACTGATGAAGCTCAAGGGGCTGATATACAAGAGCGTTATCCGACTGGTTCTTTTATACTGCAGCGAATGCTGGCCAAATCTATCTCGGCACACTCAGGAGCTTCACGTCACAGACATGAAGATGCTGAGGTGAATATGCAGAGTAACGCGGTCTGGCCGCATACGCAACACAGTCATTCGAGATAGTCTTGGGGTCCGTGAAGTAGCACATAAGCTTCAAGAGCATCGCCTGAGTTCACATGACCACGTTGCGCGCTAGCCTAGTAACTATGTCGGATGAAAGAGCCTTGCTGTACCCGTTCCGTAGAGTGAGACCTCCCAAGGACGCGACGGTTGGATGTCGTAACGCAGGACATGAGAGCCAATGGTCTAACCACCGAGGATGTTAAAGACCGAACAAAATGGAGTAGGTTAAACAAGAAGGCAGACCCTGGCAACATACGCCGAGATTAATGCCAAGAAGAAGACAATAAAAAGGCAATCGTGGTGTAGAGCCACAAACATGTCCTGAATTGTTTACAGTCAATTCAGGACATGTTCGATTCCCAGCCGAGGAAATGAAATATTTTATATTTTCATTTCTCTCTTGTATCGAAGCAAAGCGGGGCGTTGAGTTCGTCCACTAAACGCGCAATACCTCGAAAATTGAGAGGAAAGGGAAAAAAGTATTATAGGCACTAGGTCCTCTGTATACCCAGATGCAGGATAGTGAGTGAAGCAAAAAATAATCATCTGGAAAGCAAGGCTAAGGTGACTTCAAAGTAATTAGGGGTCATCGCCAGAGCAAGACAGACTTCACGCCAAAACACCGATTGACCCTGTATAGGGCCCAGGTTTGACCTCATATGAGTACTGTTCTCAACTCTGGGCTGGTGCACTCTAGTATTAGCTTGACCCATTTGATCATATACAATGTAAAGCCTTTAGAATCGGTGGGGACCTAATAATCTGTTAAAGGTTTAACACATTGGCTTTGCTTAGAGATATCTCCTTGTTGTGTTCTGGAGAACTGTTTGACTTATTGGATACGTGGCACTTCACTACTGTAGGAACTTCCTTACATGTGCCATGCAACTATGGAATGGCCTATATGCGGCAATATATGGCCACATGGCATACCTTCAGAAAATTTATCTGTCTCCACCTTAAAGAGCAGCAACGCACCAGCGGCAGTAATAGCTTACCATCAGTTGACCCATACACTCGTTTGCCTTGTGCATTTTTATAAAAAAATCAAGTTATAACAGTATATATCGATGGCTCCTAAGTATAAGGGCCAAAGTGCGAATTAGTTTGGCCCATATACTTAGGACCCATCGATATATATATAGAAATAAGCTAAAGTAACCAACCAATTTTTCCTAAATATAAAATAAATCAGCTTCGCGCTGTATCCCGCACACTGCAGGGTAGGCAGAGGGAACCTAGTGTTAAGACACTCCGTTTCCCATTTTCTGCCGAATTCTGGAGGCATCGCGTGTTGAGTGGCAGAACTCAACGCCACGATTGTCCTCGACACCAGAGCGAATGGAAATATACATTTAAATATAATTTAATGATATAAGTAATTATTAAATAATTATAAATTATTCAAAGTCAGTGAGTAATATAATTGAAATCGACGAACTTGCCGCATTAATGTGACACAATCTTACTCACCGCAGGCAATCTATTGTATAACTTCGAAAGTAATTTAAAACGAAATAAATTAAGTTAAATGAAAAATAATAATAAATAATAAGTTGTAACAAGCGTATAAAAATTTCGAAGTAGCTTGATGAGAAAGTATGGCTTAGCGGTCAGAGCGTCTGGTCGGTTTCCAGGAGGCGCTGGTTCGAGTCTCGCTACGTTCAATTTTTTATACGTTTTCTAAATAAGTATTTTTTTCCTAAGTGTATAACACTTTAAAAATGTTAAAAATATTGGTATTATTCCTATTTTTCCCCGAAACACATCAGATTTGTACATCAATTTTATGTCAGATCACGACCAATTCTTAACAATAATCCACTAAACGTGCAAAGTCGAGAGGATGACATATGATACCATCAAGTTTTTATCTTGCGAAATAAAAAAGGTGTTATTCTAAACGGTGGGGGAGCGAGATTTATGTTTGTTAAAGGAATTGTTGTTGTTTTATATTATGAAAGCTGAAGGGCTTTGCGTAATTGTGGTATGCTTGTTATGGAATTATTGGCACGAATGCGGAACATTTTGGTGATTATTTTGTGAGGAAATATTTTTTTTTGTGTAATTATAAAAATACTTTTATAAAATTTGTAAAAAATTTGTTTTTTACTTTTAATTATTTGTAAAAAAATTCTATCCTATGATTTGTAGTTTTTATTTCTATATATATTAGGATTTCGTCGTCTGTCTGATTGTCTGTCAAGAGCCTTTACCTAAGGAACGCTTGGAGATATCCAGTTGAAATTCAAACTATATACTCATATCTACGGCCCCATGATTTCCTGAAAAAAAAAATATGTACATTTACAAGTACGGCCATATTTCTGGCCGTTTATATCGCAAAAAACGCGTATTTCGATACTATCAATGGAGTCACAATTCACAGGGTAGTTCCGGTTGACCTAGAATTATGAAATTTGGCAGCTAGCATATACAGGTAGTACTAGTTCAGGAAAAAATCTGAAAACTATACATTTGTGGTTAAATACTAAAAAATCATAAAAAAAGCCACTAGTTCAAGTGAGGTATGAGAGGGCTCTGGCTAAGCTAATCCTGGATTTCAGAAAAAGCAGCAATTTTTTACAGAACCCTCGGTGGGCGCGTCGGACTCGCGCTTGTCTGTTTTTTTAACCCACTTGTATAAGTAAAGGAGGTTTTCAATTCGACTGTTTTTTTTATGTTTGTTACCTCAGAACTTTTGGCTGGGTGAACTGAATTTGATTAATTTTTTTTGAAAGCTACTACTTTCCTTGTAGTCGAATTTTTTTGGTCCATTTCTGACAATGGTATCTATGAGAAAATCACATTGGTCTTAAATTTGCATTAGATATGTGCGCGTCAATTGATTCCGGTGATTCTTTTTTTATTTGGAAGGACACACTTCAAGGATAGTTTTTTGTTGGTTTGGTTAGGTTCTGATTATAGGATCCGGTTAAAATTGAACAAGTTTGTTTTTTTTTTTTGGTAAAAAATATAATTATACTGTAATAGTTACAAGAAAAAACATTGTTAAAATTTGTGTCAGAAATGAGATCCCTCATCGTTAAAAAAAATAAAGTTCGTTAAAAATATTTTAAAAAAACTTATAATTTTGAAGTCGGTTAAGTTTAGTCAAGCTAATGCTACAACAACCTTACTACAATATCGAATTACTAAGCCTGTTTGGCACCGATTTCAAAATATTAAAATCTTTTTTTATTATTTTTATTTAACAAAATCAAAATACGTTTTACTTTATTTAAAATTATTATTTACTTTTTAGTTCGTTGTTTGAAGTCGGTTTTATTTTTGTTAAAAATTAATTTATTTTAAATCGGCTCAACGTAATGGCCCACACTATGTAAAAATGTAATTTTATGCAGCGGATCCATATTTCAACGTCTTATTTAAGAGTCTCGTCAGAGGCTGAACTTAAATTAAATTTGTAAGGTAATAAGCACATTAACATTTACTAGTGTTCCCATATCCACCAACTTATATGAAAATTGTTATATGAAAACTTTTATTTGAAGTTAATTTATAATAGTAGTTATGATTTTTTAAAATATGTATATATTAATACTATGGATCTGTGTCTATTATGGCACAGTGGCAAAACATCAGGCTTTTCGAGTCCCACCTTGGGAAATGATTATTTTTCTTTTGCTACACAAACTATTTGGTTGCCAATTCTAAGTTGAAGGTTTTGGGAACTTTCCATCTTTCTTTTCTTTTTTAACGCTTTAGATCCGATGGCAAATTATATTAGTAGTCAAATTATATTCAACTGTCTTAGAACAATTGCTTTCACTAAATATTACATATACGAAATATATACATATGTATCTATACTAATATTATAAAGAGGTAAGATTTGTATTTTTGTATGTATGTATGTTTGTAGTGTTTTCACACAAAAACTACCGGACCGATTTCAAAAATTTTTTCGCTATTAGAAAGCTGCATCTTCACTGTCCCACATAGGCTATATTACATTTTCAAAAAAAGTAGGGATCCCTAAGAAAAATGCAATAATGTAACCCAAGGTGTGAAGAAATCGATCTAAAAAAATTGTATCATCGCGTGCGCTGCGAAAACTATTGATGATAGAACAAAATAATGCTCTACAGTATTATAGAACGCATCAATATCTATAAGAAAGTCCGCGATATCATATGTCCAACTACTGTAGTTATGACAATATAAATACTTTTTTGTATTTTATAAGTTGATGAAAGTGCCGGCAATAATCAAATCATTTTATTCATACCTCTGCATTAATCATTATTCTATTAAATTATATTTTATTAAAGATAATTTCAATATGTGTAAAGTACTTTTTAAATTAACAAAATCGGACATTTCATTCAAAAGATATAACGAATTTAAAAATATCACTCTAAAGAAAATTATGTAATAATAAAAAATACAGTGTGTGCTGTGTGGCCTCGCGCACCGTGTCGAGTAAGTAACTCTGCGGGGGTGGGGGGAGGTGCATCGATATCACTAACATTATGAAGACAACCGATTAGATGTTTTGTTTCTTTATTTGAATTGAATAGGCCCGAAACTACGGGACCGATTTGGAAAATTCTTTTACAATTAGGCGATTAACGTATAAAAAAATACCAAAAAAAACCTTATATCACGTACGCTGTGGAAATTATTGACATTAGAGCAAAGTAATTTTCTACAATTCTATAAAAGACATCAATATCTACAAAAAAGTTTACGATACCATGTGTAACTGTTACAGTTTTTTTTTATGGAAAAGACAAGGCAAACGAGCGTTCGGGTCACCTGATAGTAAGTGATTACCGCCGCCCACGACCCGTGCAACACCAGAGGAGCTACAGGTGCGTTGCCTGCCTTTAAGGTGGGTTGGGCGCCGGAGCCCGGCATTACCTGATGCGAAACACAGTGGCATAAAGCCACTACTTCACGCCGGTTTTAAATGCCGGGGGTGGTAATGATCCCGTCGAGTCTGCCCATGCGTGTTGCTATTGCTGGCGACGTGACTCTACCACACGTACTTTAGTCGCCTCTTCCGACACCACCAGCACCAGGATGATCCTATTCTAGGCCGGGATCACACGGCAAAAAATATGCCACTTATTTTCAAAGGAAAATGTGCAAATTGACTAGAACAGAGACGCCATCGTAGTGCAGAGGGACATCTCAAAATATATGTATTATTGTGAAAGCATAAAAAGAGTGTGTAATTTCTCTATACATTATAAATCATAAGAAATCTGCCATCGCATGCGCTGCGGATACTATTAGTGATAGAATAAAACATTGTCTTATCTCTATCTCTATATATTATAAAATAAGAACGCCTTCCGCCTCTGTCTGGCCTTTCTAACTCTTCTTCTTCTAAACCATCCAACGGCGGTTCACCGTTAGGTAGAGTATTTCTTAAGGTTTATATATAGTTTATTATATGTATATTTTAATGTAATTTGACATAAATATGATAAATGTGTATAAAGTCCTACCCGTTGAGACACTTTCACGCATGCGCTGCTTTAATGGTAAATTCTACATGAAAACAATGTACTAGAGTATTATTCCTCTTAATAAGATCTACAAAAATAATCAGCGACAGCATATTCTTATCTTCTAAGGATAACATACAGTGAGCATATTTCTGTCTGCAGTTTTGGCTCATGTTTCATTCATCCCTTACTCTCAGCATATAAATAAGTATATTAGTTGTCTTGGCCATTTGGTGTTGATCAAAATGTCCTTTACAGAAATTTACAAAAAATTACATTACCAAAAAATCCTTGCTATGAAACGATTCGCCGCCCGCCACGCGTCCCTTACGTCCCCCCCCGCGCCCCGCGCCGATTGCACTTTTAGATTTAATACTTTTAAATATTTATTTTATGTTGCTAATTAGCTTAAATACCGTATATCTAAATATTTTTCTTAAAATAAAACTTAAAATAAGACTTAAAATTATAATTTTTTAGTGCACAACAGTGTGGATAACCAAACTAAAAAATAATCCATTTTGAGGGTTCTGTACCTCAAAAGAAAGAAACGGAATCCTTATAGGATCACTGTGTTGTCCGTGTGTCCGTCTTTAATTGTCATTATAAATGCATAACGCAGGCTATACACAGCTGTATCGTCTCATGTTTCATTTATCCCTTACTCACAGCATATAGCAGGCTCGACACCCACCACGCGTCGTTTGCTTATAAAAGTGCATCCGCCACGACCGCCTGGCTCCTTTCCCCCGGGTGTAGAAGGAGGGCCTGATCATGTTGCAAGGAGAGTGCAATAGTTCCTCGACGCACCTGCTTTCGGCCGTGTGTGTTATGCGGGGCTACTTTATAAAGTGCTCAGAGCCGGCACTATCACGTCGCGCATGTTCTTACCGACTACCTACTTGATAGGACATTTTTCGTGAGAGTGGAGAGTGTAGCAGCCACTCGATCGCTGCCGGAATTCCCCAGGGTAGCATTTTATCACCTGCCCTCTACGAATTATATGCCAACGCAAGGTCTTAAGTTGAGCCTCCCTGACTGAGTGTCTCAACTGGCTGAGCTTACCGCTCAGGTGACATTTGATCATCCTTCCAATCCCACCATAAAACTCTCTCTGTATCTGGTCTAGGGCAGGTACACAGTCCTAGAGACAAAGGGCCCCCTAACGATACACCCATATTGATGGTTGCCGCTTGAGACCACGGCCAGACGGCCTTGATGCCGTTGACGGCCTTGGTGCCCAGCGCCAGAAGAAAGGAGCTGGACGAGAGAATGCTTCAATGCTAGCTCTATAGTAAAGTAGAAGTTAGAAGCAATTGGACGTATTTTGGAGCTCTTTAAATAATTATAATGTATTATTTCAGCACAACGTAGTTGGTTTTATCTTTCGTTTAAATATTTTTACATAAAAGAATAATAGGTAGACTACCTACTACGTTGTCTATGATTTTTACCACTTAAGTATTCTGTTGTTTGTGTCATTTGTTTAAGGAACGCAATTCAGTATATTAGGTAAATAATTCAGTAGTATAAGCGGGCGAAGCCACGAGTGGGTCGCTAGTATAACATATATAAAAACCAATGTATCAAATTCATACATTTTTTTCTTTGTTATCGTCAGTTCTGTAGAACTAATAACAGCGAGAGTTCAGTTTACTTTCTACATTATTTTATTCTGAGAAGAAAAAAGATAACCTATATAGGATCACTTTGTTCTGTGTCTGTCTGTCTGTCTGACCGTCCCTGTTATATACTAGGACGAGAAGAAATCGAAACATTGACGATGGCGCTGATTTTTCTCATTCAGCATGTTGAAAGTCAAATGTCAAAGTGGGAAAATATATATAATTTAAAAATAAACGTGAAACTAGTGAACACACATTCATCGCGTTTATATTCAAATTACAAAAAGTCCTCTTCAGTGTCTTACGCCGGTTCTTCTCAGGTCTGCTACAGTAACTTTAGTGAACCGGTGGTAAATTATGTGACGCTCTTATTTCGAATAAAATTATTCAACTTTGAAACCTAGCCACTATTACGCGATAGCTTATATTTAAACCAAACCTCTCAAACTTTCGGGTATCACCAAATTAAATATTCCACAACCATTCAACCGACGATACTGTTACAGTGAAAGGAAAGAAATGTCTAATAGAACTGTTCACGCGCGAGCTTCGTTCGTAAAGAGAGGAAATCGACGCCGCTTCACCTAATGTTAGGGGATATCGAGTTATTTACCGAATGACTACGAAAGCGTATTGTGGTTCAGTGTATTTTTTTATCTGACTTCAAAAAAAAGAGGTTATGGGTTTGACAGGAGTGGATTATGAATTGATAATAATATTTGAGAATGATGACATGTTTAGGTTTCGTATGTTTGATTGTCTACTAATGTGTATATGTTGTTTCTCCACCAGTTTTTCGGAAACAAATAATGAAGATGATCTTTTTATTCCAATTTAAGAATAATTGAAGTTTCATCAAAACCAGTCGAATCTGCTATGTGTCCCTATTATATAGATCCAATAGTAGTCAGACCTTCTTCCTTTATTTAGGCTGAAAGGCTGAAAGTTTCTGTGCGCATACACCCAATACTGGTAAGCACTATCAGGGAATATGGAGTTTGGATGGTGGTTACTTTGGCAGTTATTAGGTAACTAAGATGCAAAATATATTACCTACGTTAAATTAGAAAGCTATTTTTTTATATTTTCTTTGGAATATTATTAGAAATGAAGTTGTCTATTGCTAGAAATTTTGTATAGTTTTAACCCCCTGCCAAACACATAAAAATATTATTTCTCTTAATCTCCTAATATGTTCGTAGGCGCTTATAGCTTATCTGATTTTAGGTTATTTAATTAGGATTTGGGGGTACTTACACCACCATATTATTTGGGGGTATAACCGGTTGAAGTAATATTGAGTTATTTGCCTATTTATCGCGCACATACTTAATGTAAATTTAAAACTTATGTGATTTTCCCATGGATAACATAGTCAGAAATGGACCAAATTAATGTGACCACACGGTAAGCATCAGCTATCATAAAAAAAGAATCATCAAAATCGGTTCACCCAGTCAAAAATTCTGAGGTAGCAAACATAAAAAAAATCGACTAGATAACCTCCTTTGACAGAAATCGGTAGAAAAAACCAGTTGTGGCGCAGGGGCACAAAGTATGTCTGTAAACGCGACTGATTGTGGGTTCAATCCCCACTAGAGAGGGGAACTGGAGTGTCTTAACACTAGGTTCTTTCTGCCTACCCTGCTGTGTGCGGGATACAGCGTGAAGCTGATAAGTATTTGTGTAAATATTACACAAATTACATTATTATCCTTACTTGTTCAACGCTAAAGGTACGAGTTACAATCTCAAAATACTACTGATGTCGAGTTCCTCATAATGTATGTCATTATTTTCATGCATCTACGTTTCTGCAAGTATCTTTAATAGGAATGTTGACATATATCCGACTATACCTTTTTATAATTTTTTTTTATATTTACAAATCTCGAAAAAATACGAGAAATAAAAATCAAAATATGTATCGAAATTCTCAGCTTTTTATCTATAAAAATACTAGTCGCGGGTCGCCCCAAACTTAATTCTTTTTTATGGAAAAAAGGAAACGAGCACAAGTCTTCGCATAACCGGAGTTATAGGGACGTACCAGTACGTATAGACGTGCTTTTTGAAAGTACACATGTCGCATTGACCCTTAAAAACTGCCGTAGGTAAGCCATTCCACAGTTGTTTAGCGCTTGGAAAGAAGTTCCTACTAAACAGCACAGTAATTGAGATCACGTATCCCCATGGTGATGGCAAGGAATAAAAAATCTCTGTAGAGATTATTATTATTAGCTTTCAGTTCCATATATCAAATAATTAGTTCTTACTATTAAATACCTAGCTTCACACTTTTTCCCTCGTATATCTGGGTAAAAAAAGGAAACCTAGAGGAAAATGAAATTATTATTTACGAACGAAGGCGGAAACGTTGAAGCTGGTATAAAAGTTCACTGGACGGATTTTATTATGATTGATCACAAACATCGTCGAATAGCGAAGGTGAAAGCGAATTAGAACCGGAATATTTCGTACCTAGATCAAAATTTGGACAGCGAAAAGGCGTTGTGTGACCGAGAGTGTACAGTTCTTGACAACAAGTCCTCTTTTTATTTAGAAAGAAACAATTCTGTCGAATTTATCAGAGAACCCCATCGTTTATCTAGTCGGACTAGAAGCCATAATATTATAAAACAGTTATCGTTAGTAAAACCAAATTAAGTCGCATAAAAGAGAACGACAGAGATAGTTGAACTTGCCTGGAGTGTTGAGATTGAGATCAATGATAGGAGTATGACTGTTGGTGTTTTACGAAAACGTTGGTGTTGTTTCATCCCTTTTAATTGATTTGATTATTAATTTTTATTAGAAAGACTTCTCTTTAAGGGTAACTTGATGAAAGTTTAATTAAGAGATCTGGTTGAAGTCGGTTTTTTTTTATAAAAAATTATAAATATTTGTTTAAGAGTTAACATAATCATAAATATTATATAGAAGATTGATGATCATGATTTAAAAAAATATGGTCAGCCGTTTGAAGATCGTCAGCTCTTTTCTAGTTGTTGAAAGGATGTAAATAAAGGAAAGGAAAGGTAGAAACGTAAAGACTAAACTTATGAAGCTGAAATTTGGCATGTTAACATGTGAGGGAGTGTAGGGTAGCATTAAGAGTATTTTTTAAAAATTACTACGAAAAACGAAAATTAGATTTTCCATTTTACGTCCGAAAATAGACACTAGCATTTTTTGCTTTTAGTGCGAGAAAGCGATTTAAATTTAAATAATTATATAATAATGAAATTTGATAAGGAACAACCCACTTTGTTATTAGTTAAAAACTAGTGTATTACATAGTAGAAACACACCAAGTACGCTTAGGTCTTGGAAACTATGCTAAGAGTTTTAATGCAGTTTTAAACTTCTTTCAAGAAAGTTTTATATGTATAATACATATTATACATATGAGTAAAACCAATAATGGCAATATGGTAAAGCTCGGCTTTGAGTTCCGTCATTCTATACGCGATAACAGGAAAATTTGACAGAAAATGGGGGACAGAGTCTCTTAATACTAGGCTTCCTCTGACTACAACGCTATCTACGCGAAACAAAAAAAAGTTGTAAAATTTGCATAAATTCACAAAATCTCAAAAGCTGACATTTGTTTTGCTATGTGTATATGGAATAATCACGTAAGATATCGTTAACAGTACTTGACGATGACTTTATGAAGTGTAAGAATGAAGTTTTAATAAATTTTATCTTTCTTCTATTTTTGAAACACCGATATAATATCGAATATTTTGGTAAGACCGCTAGGGTAGTTTCAAAGTGGCGCCGGCTCGAAACCCAATACGGTCAAAAATTTTATATGTTTTCTAAAGTACTTTTCTATGTTTAATATCAATAAATTTTATATTAGAGTGAAAGTCATCATTTCGAAGATATGTAATGGTGTTGAAGTAAAAAAGTATTTTTTTGCTCCAACCCGCAAACGTCCGTCTAAACGTCTAGTCTACGTTTGCTAAACTATCACAAAATAGTTTAAAACAGATAAAAAAAGTTTGAGGCAAGTCTTGGCTCAGAGGCACAAAATGTGACTGTAAAATCGATTAGTTGTGGGTTCGATCCCCACTCGAGCAAATGAAATATTAATTACATTTATATTTTCATTTCTTCGCTCTGGTGTAGAGACAAAACCCGGCGTTGAGTTCCGCCACTCAACACGCAATGCCTCCGGAATTGGTCGAAAGTGGGAAACGGATTGTCTTAACACTAGGTTCACTCCGCATACCCTGCTGTATGCAGGATACAACGTGTAGCTTAATAATGAATATTATAAATGCCTACCACTTTATATAGTGTCTAGTTTAATAAAATCATAAATTTCTTCAGAAGTCCTACAGTTCATTTACCTAGCATTTTAAAGTCTTCAGTTGTGTCCTGAAGGAATACTTCCAAGAATACGATTATTTCAATGTTTTATTTCAAAAATGTTATTTGAATTTTATGAAAATTAGGTAACTTTAAATATGTACAAAATAGATATTTTAGTTGTTAATATTGTGGAAATAATTTATATTAACATTTTTATATATTTACCTCCCAATTTTGAGGACATTGCGTGTTGTCCAACGGAACTTAAAGCCGTGCTTTGACCTGTTACCAGAGCAATAAAATGGAAACAATTTATTTCGTGTCGAACCGAACTCACAGCGTCACTTACAGTCAAGCGCTATGCCTTTTAGCCACGATAGTCTCAATTCATCATTAGAGTGAACTACAATAATATAAATTATTTTATTTTATTTCAATAATAAAACATAAATTATCAGGAGTATCAATTTCAGGATTAATTGAAATGCGACGTTTTTGAATAGCTGTGTTATGTTCAAAATTATTAAATTATTTATCATAAAATATTCAGTTTTCTTTAAAAATAACTTATTGTTAATTGCAATGTCTCCCAAATTCTATGGAAAGTGATGCACAGAAGTTTTTTAATAAGAACGGAATGGTTTAACTAAATTCACTAAATTCTTAGGTTTCCTCTGTCTACTCTAGTATGTATCCCGCACATAGCAGGATAGGCGTGTAGGGTTGTGTATGGATAGGATATAAAAACCGTGGATTGAGAAAGTCTGTTCAGCCGTTTGAAAAACGGAATTTTTATCATTTGAAATTAAATTAAATTTTACTGAATGCGGAATAATATTTTAAAACTCTCTTTTTCTCATCCTAAATTATCATTTGTAGCAATGTCCTTCTGGATAGCAGAAATTTATAAAACTGAGATGCAGACCTCTTCCTACAGAGATGTTAACAATGTAAGCAAGGTTTAATACGTGTATAATAAAAAGAAAACAGCGTCAGGTTTCATGATGCGCGAGTTTGAGTCCCGCTACATCAAATATTCATAAGTTTTAAAAAATATTATATAATAGCATAGATTATTTTCGTTCTACTGATCTGGTAAATAAATCTTAATTCTCTCGGGTACCAACGCGCCATGTCACAATAGAAAGGACAAATTATGTAAATTTCACTTTAAACAGATTTTAACAGCTATTTTCGTCACAAAATGTCTTTATAATAAAGCTACTAAATTATTTTACGATATTATATTATATTATACAGAAAGTTATTATATTTTGCAATATTTCATCTATATTTCTACTCGAATAACAGCCCCAGTTCCCGGGACCTTGGTATCAGGTTAAGCAATTAACACAAAATTACTATTAAAGCAAATAAACATTTTCGGTGAAAATTTAATTTCATCTCGACTTTCACGTCGCGTTGAAACAATTCACATTGTTCTATTAATTTTAATAAAAAAATTAAAAATGTAGTGTAAATTTAAATCATGTTCCGTTAGAGTGATGGAATAATTTTGCTTTTTACTGTCTCCAAAAGACTATATGTACGTACTACGTACCTAGTACTCTCGAAGAGCGCCGTTGAATTTCACTACTCAACACGCAATACATCAGCAATTCGGTGGAAAAAGAGGAACGGAGGTGTCGTAATGAATATCTTTAGGTTCCCAGATTCCCTATGCCTTATCCTTCTACGTACAGGATGAACATGAAGGTAAAAAAATAAATATATATTATACAACAGTTTTAAGGAATGAGGTAAAAGATTATTTTAATTAGAATTTCATATCTGCTACATGGCTATAGACGATTAATGAAACAACAATGGTCGTAATATAAAGGGGATAATAAATTCAATTAGCTATGTAGAAATTATTATCCATGGAACACAAAGAAGCCTTCATACTATCGAAGATTAATAGTTTACTATTTTTATAATAAGATTCTATTTTATCTCATATCATTTTAGTATTTTATTTTAGTTTAGTATTTACTAACAATACTAGTTATTTTGATATTTTAATACGTACAATTATAACTATTTTATCATTATGTTATAATGAAGCAATAGATAAAAAAAAATGTTCGATGTTTTGGATTCCATTAGTTCACCTATCAATACTGTTTCAAGTTAAATCTAACTGTGGTGGTGATTTTACAAATATGAATCACTAGAAAAAAAATATTTATTTAGAAAACGTTTAAAAATTTGAACGTAGCAGGATCTGAAGCTGCGCCTCATGGACTCCGTCCAAGTGCTCTGACCACTAAGCCATACATTCTCATCCACCTACGTCGAAATTCTTATACAGTTGTTACAATTTATTAGAGTATCACAATCCAATTAAGATTACTTCTACAAAATTATTCTTCAACTAAAAACGGTAAAAAAAATAAAGTAATAGGATAAAATAAAATATGGAAACATAAAATATTTCTTAGAAGCTATCTGCGAAATAAAATTTTCTTACGCTACTTTCTATGTTGTAAAACGGAAAGTATGCTTTTTTTTGTACCGATATAGAGTGTACCCGTTCTTTGATTGATCGTTCGTTAGCTCTTTTCATAGTTCACAATTCTACAATTATATAATAAAAATATATAATATGTAGGTATATAAAATAGAACGCAAACACATTTTTTACTGCTTTTTTACACTAAGAAAGGAAAAATTATAAAAAAACTACCAACACAACGCTTTGTCGCACGGTATCTAAGAAGTGTGATTTTTTTACGTAATATATTAAAATGAGAATAATACATACTAGCGACCCACTCGCGGCTTCGCCCGCTTAAACTACTGAATTATTTACTTAAAATACTGAATTACGTTCCTTAAACAAACGACACAAACAACAGAATACTTAAATGGTAAAAGTCATAAACAACATAGTAGGTAGTCTACCTACTATTCTTTTATCTAAAAATACCTAAACGAAAGATGAAACCAAATATGTTGCGCTGAAATATATTATAATGATATGACATATTATACATTATAATTATTTAGAGATCTCCAAAATACGTGCAATTACTTTTAAACCTACTTTACTATAGAGCTAGCATTGAAGCATTCTCTCGTTCAGCTCCTTTCTTCTGGCGCTGGGGAACGGCATCAGGGCGTTGGCCTTCTGGCCTTGGTCTCAANAAATATGTTGCGCTGAAATATATTATAATGATATGACATATTATACATTATAATTATTTAGAGATCTCCAAAATACGTGCAATTACTTTTAAACCTACTTTACTATAGAGCTAGCATTGAAGCATTCTCTCGTCCAGCTCCTTTCTTCTGGCGCTGGGGAACGGCATCAGGGCGTTTGCCTTCTGGCCGTGGTCTCAAGAGTCACCCATACAATATGGGTGCATCGTTAGGGGGCCCTTTGGCCTTAGGACTGTGTACCTACCCTAGAGCAGATACAGGGAGAAGGATATTTGGTGGGATTGGAAGGATGATCAAATGCCACTTGATCGGTTAGCTCAGCCAGTTGAGACCCTCAGTCAGGAAGGCCCAGTTTAAGTGACCAGCGACCCAGGTGACTGCTCAATAGTCGAATTCGGGGAAAGATATTAAGTCACTCGGAAGACGACGTCTGACCTCTGGCGGCTGGGTGTGCACTGGGCGATGCTCCTTAGGTGCAGGTAACAACAGGTGCAACAATATATCAGCGCGTTGGATCCGAGTTGGACCCTTACTATTTTTAGGTTGCGGTGAATTGTAGTGTTCCTCACGTTATACTAGTGCCTGGGTTACTCGCTGGAGAGTGAAGTTCTGGACCACCTGCAGGATTCCTCGTTAATTTTTACTGGCGTAGGTACGATAAGGCTTGTCGTCAGTTGCTGTGTCTTGGCGACGTTAAGGGCAAGAATCTACACCGTCAGCCATTTCGGCATCAAGTCAAGGGCTCGCTAGAGTTTCTTGGTTGTTTGGTAGGGATTTAGAGTCTTCCAGAGGGCAATGTCGTCGGCGTAGAGCGCCAATGTCGTGGCCTGCTGTGTTGGGATGTCATCGGTGCTGCTACACTCTCCACTCTCACGCAAAATGTCCTATCAGGTAGGTAGTCGGTAAGGAAATGCGTGACGTTATGGTGCCGGCTCTGAGCACTTTATAAAGTAGCCCCGGATAACACACACGGTCGAAAACGGGTGCTACGTCGAGAAACTATTGCACTCTCCTTTCGGTTAATCGCTGCTGCAGTCAGTAGTGGCCCGCTCTGGCCACCTGCAGAGTGGTTGAATGCCCGCTCGCCAAACTGCTTGCTTCGTAGTGATGGAGAAGTGGAAGGAATAACTTCGCCACCGCGCTGATGAGGGTTATAGGTCGGTAACCCTCAGGGCATCGTGGGCTCTTCCCAGCCTTAGGCAACATTACCAGGCCCTCCTTTTACGCCCGGAGGAAAAGAGCCAGGCGGCCGTGGCGGATGCACTTTTATAAGCAAACGACGCGTGGCGGGCGTCGAGCCTTATCACAGCAAAGATTTTTTAGTAATGTAATTTAAATCTGTGTTACAGCTTCTTTGTATTTATTAAAATGAAAATCAGTAAATGACAGTTTTTATCTACGTTAATTGGTCAAAGTAACTAATATACTTATTTATATGCCAAGAGTAAGGAATAAATGAAACATGAGTCGATACAGCTTTTTATAGCCTGCGTTATGCATTCATAATGACAATTAAAGACAACAAAGTGATCCTATAAGGATTCCGTTTTTTTTCCTTTTGAGGTACAGAACCCTAATATTGGATATTTTTTTAGTTTGGTTATCTATACTGTTGTGCACTACATAATTATAGATTTAAGTCTCTTGGGAATTGATTTGATTTAGCTTGCAACAATTGTCATATTTAATAGAAAAATGTTTAGTTATTTCATATTTGTCTAGGTAATTTTTTAGTAATTTTTCCCACATAAATTCCGCAATAATTTAGTGATAAAATATAGCTTCTATTAGTTATTACAGCGCATTTAAGGTAAGAACTTTTTAGAAAGTTGTTTAATTGAAAAACACTAAGGAGTGAAAAAATATTAAATATATATAAATATATAGATACCACATTAGTATCGATACTATATTGGTAATAATAATTGAAAAAAATAGATATACTACGGGATACCTTTGTATGCAAAATTTAAAGCTGTTCATTATGACAGAGTAGAAAACAGTATATCTATAGAGGAATTATACACTCCTTTTATTTTTTTTTAGTTTCGCGCTGTATCCCGCACACAGCAGCGTAGGCAGAGGGAACATAAGACACTTCGTTCTCCATTTTCCGCCGAATTTTTCGAGGCATTGCGTGTTAAGTGGCAATGCTCAACGCCGGGCTTATGCCTTGGTGCCAGAGCGAAGAAATGAAAATATATAGAAATAATAATTCATTCCCTTGAGTGGGAATCGAACCCACAACCGCCGCATTTCAGTCACACCCCTGAGCCCCTGGGCCTCGACGGCGTCGACTCTTTTTATTCTATTACAATAATACGTATATTTTTTTATGTCGTTTTTGTCTATTTTTTGATTTATTACGTATATTTATTGTGCCAAAACTCTAACAGTAACACGTGGTATCGTAAACTTTTTTGTATATATTAATGTCTTCCATAAAATTTTAGTACATCACTTTGCTCTATTCTTAATAACTTCCACAGCGTATGCGATATAAGGTTTTTTTTGGTATTTCTTTACACGTTTATCGTCTAATTGTAAAAGAATTTTCCAAAGTTTCGGGGCCTATTCAATTCAAATAAAGAAACAAAACATCTAATCGGTTGTCTTCATAATGTTAGAGATACGGATTACCTCCCCCCACCCCCGCAGAGTTAGTTACCCGCTACGGTGCGCGAGGGCACACACTCCGCATTTTTTATTATTACATGATTTTCTTTAGAGTGATATTTTTAAATTCGTTATATCTTTTGAATGGAATGTCCGATTTTATTAATTTAAAAAGTACTTTACACATATTGAAATTATCTTTAATAAAATATCATTTAATAGAATAAGGATTAGTGCAGAGGTATGAATAAAATGGTTTGATTATTGCCGGCACTTTCATCAACTTATAAAATATAAAAAAGTAGTTATATTGTCATAACTACAGCAGTTGGGCATATGGTATCACGGACTTTTTTATAGAACATTATTTTATTTTATCATCAATAGTTTTCGCAGCGCACGCGATGATAAAATTTTTAAGATCAATTTCGTCACACCTTGGGTTACATTGTTGCATTTTTATTAGGATCCCTATTTTTTTTGAACACGTAATATAGCCTATGTGGGACAGTAAAGATGCAGCTTTCTAATAGTAAAAGAATTTTTGAAATTGGTCTGGTAGTTTTTGTGTGAAAACACTACAAACATACATACAAAAATACAAATCTTACCTCTTTATAACATTAGTATAGACAAACACGCTTTCTCTTCAAGACCCTGAAAATTAAAAAAAAAATATAATATAATTATTCCTCGAGCGAGAATTGAACCCACAACCATCGCGATAACAGTTGGACACTGGCCTAGTGACCACAATTTCCATAAAACAAACTTACGCTAATAATTTCTAGTACAAATAAATATTAAATTGAAACTTTAAGGGATTATTCCTTTTAAGGTGTCTTAACTCTAAGGGATTATTCCTTTTAAGGCTTATTTTGAATGTAAACAACAGTTCTCCTTTTACTTATGCTTTGTAAGCGACCCGAACTGCTTTGAAGCTTCCGATTCAGAAATTTAACTTATTTGATTGCACTATTATAGTTAACAAACGGATTTGAGTTATAAGACTGGATTTAATATTGATGCTAAGTAACTAGTTTTTTTTAAACATATAAGAAAAAATATGTTGGTGATTTTTTATTTTTAGAATATAATCTATGAATGAAAACGGTATATCAAGATCGCTCTCAAGATGGATCTCAGAGTTGAGAGAGGTTTATAAATACGAGCTTAAGAGCTGGAAACCATTGTTTTTTCGATTTGACTCCTTACATCATTCTTTTACAAATTAGAAATTAAAAATTGCTCGAATTTTAAATTCTGAACTAATTTTTCATGACGCCATTGATTGATAAAGTATTAACCAAATTCAATAAAATGTAATATGAGAAAGGCCTTATTTGAAGATACTAAATACCCCTATATGTGAGTATTTATTCCGTGGCTTAGACCTCTATTTATATAGGACAAGGCTAGATTTTTATTTTCTTGTACAAATAATATGGAAAAGGTTGCTTGCGTTTGTTCCTAGCTATCGTAAATACGATGATCGAATTTCAAGATCCAAAGCCTTGAAAATAGTGATATCAGTAGGAATTGGTTGAAGGCGCTAATCTCAGGACCTACTGTTTCGAATTGGGATATTTTTTTATATTGGCAAATGGTATTGAGAAAAATTATTGACTATTTTACATCATGTTAATAGTTTCAATGTCGCCGACAATAGGTGGTCCTTCGTCAGAGCTATCAACGGGACTCATTATATGTCTTACTCTTTCCTTTCCTTTGAAGAAAATTAAATATTGAATATTTTAATTTCTTCGCTCTGATGTCGAGGCAAAACGCAGCGTTACTCCACCACTTGACACACAATACCTTCAGAATTTGACGGAAAGTGGGATACAGAATGCTTTCGCACTAGGTTCCATCTGCCTACTTTGCTGCGTGCGTGATAAAGCGTAAAACTAAAAAAAATACTCAACTTTTAGTTATTTCCAGCTGACCACAGGTGCGAAACTGCGGGTTAAGCTAGTTAATCTAGTTAGCAAAAAGCAGGCAAAATTTAAAGCTCTTTACTTTTAATAATAGCATTAATAAGACATGCTTGCTTCTATATTTATTCTTCTTCTTCTCTTGTTAGAACGGATCTTTTTAATATATGAATAGAATTTGGATTAATTATAATATTATTTTCAATCGTACGGTTCATATGTTTTCAAAGTTTTTAAATTATATTTCATAGTATATTTTCTTGCAATAACTGTATAGTTAACCTATGTTAAGATAACTTGTATTTAAGAATTATTATTATTATTTATTATATCGAAGCTGTCGCGGCGCAGGGGCACAAGAGTGTGACGGTTGTGGGTTCCATCCCCACTTGTGGGAACTATTCTTTATTTAATACTTTCATTTCTTGACTCTGGACCCGAGGCAAAAGCCCGGCGTTGAGTTGCACTACTTAACACGCAATACCTCAAAAAAATTGCGGAAAGTGGGAAACGGATTGTCTTAACAGTAGGTTCCTTCTACCTGGCCTGCCATGTGCGGGATAGAGCGTAAAGCTCATTTGATTTTATTTCAATTATATCTTCATATTTCACTTAGGCGACTGCCTATAAATAGGTGAAACGAAAAGAATAAAATGATTTGTCATTAGATTAATTTTATATTTTTCTTAGCTTCACGCCTTTTCCAGCATGGCAGAGTCTGCACACTCTGCAGAGATATTCTGATATTCCTTTCCCCACTTTTCATCTAATTTTCGAGATATTGCGTACTCAGTGTCACACACAACTCAACGCCCTTCTCTATCAAAAAGTCTAATATATTCACTTAAGTTGGAATCGAACTCCAGCACGCAGCATTCATAATCAGATGCTATGCCGCTGAGCCTCGACGGATTCTGTGTTTCAAGTATATCTAATTCAAAATAAAAAGCTATAAAAATTAAAATAATACTCAAAAGCAACAGCAATCATTACGATTTCCATCTCCACATCCAAGACAAGTAGATTAATGAATAGAATAGAATAAGATGAATATCTAAACAACACATGTACTACTCATTTCACGGTTCAACTACCGTCGACTAGTGTCGCTGCGTTTGATTTAAATTATTTCAAATGGAGATTACCTTTCTTTGTGTGATGTAATGCTTTAGAGGCAAGGGCAAGGAGTACAGGCGTTCGACTTTAAGCACGACAGATTGTGAGTTCATTTCCCCACAGAGGTAATGAGGCAAAATGCAGCATTGAGCTTCGCAACTCAACACGCAATGTCTCCAGAACTCAGCGGAAAGTGGAGAACGGAGTGTCTTAACACTAGGTTCGCTCAGCTGTGTGCTGTGTGTCAGATACGCGTGAAGCTGATATATTAAACCAAATATATATTCTAGTATTACCACATATTTTTTTAAATGATTGCATAATAATTAAGAGGTTTGAGTGCGCAGTTTTTTTTTTTTTAAATTATATATATTATTGGAGTACTGAGTTATTCGCTATGGAATTTAAAAAAAAACGCCGATACGAATCAACCTAGGCTTATATCTTGATAAAAACGTATATACTTGAGACCAGTCGCGACGCAGGAGCACGAGTATGTGATTGGACGCGACTTGTTGTGGGTTCGATTCTCACTCGAGGAAATTAAATGTTGGTCAAATGCTGGTGTCGACGCCAAGCACGGCGTTTAATTCCGCTACTCAACACGCAATGCCTCCGAAAGTCGGCGGAAAATAGGGAATGCAGTGTCATAATCCTAGGTTCCTTCTGCTTACTATACTGTGGCCGGAGTATAGCGTGATTTTTCATCTATATCATGCAATTAGCAGGGTGCGTACTCTTCTTAGAAAACCCTGATTTCAAGATACTCAGTTTCTTGGATGAATCCAAGACTATAAGGTCATGGCGAAACTTAATGCCGCACTTTGACTGATTTGGTAGGGAAATGAAAATAATTTATTGTTCTCAATAAGATTCGAACCCTCAACCATAACCCGTTCCGCTGCACCATAATGACCTTAAACCCAAAATCTTAATTTAAAACCTTCGAAATATTTGTAAAAATTTCGCTACCTCTTTAAACTTGATCTTGACTGAGAACTCGAGCACTTTGGTTACCTTGGCATCATTGTTCACGTAGTTTGAAATTTTTGTTTACTTTAACTCCCTCAAGTAAGAATCGAACCCACAACCGTCCCGTTTACATGGGCACCTTAAGTGCCACGATAATGATGCTGGTATATATAAAGATCTACGAAAAGACAGAGTTTCGATTTTTATAAAAATTTAAAGTGATTATTATTATTAATATATTTTAACTATATTTCCTCTCATATGTTGCAACGACTAACTAACTAGTAGCGTATACGCTACTGGCCTCACTATAAATAGTTCCGGAATATTTGTTGCACTAATGGAATTAGTTAGAACTAATGTTGACTCTTTCTTTTGATTTTGCTTGACCTTTTAAAACAATTTCATTAGACTCGAGTAGTAAACGAGAATTTGAGAAAGTACAGCAAGTATTTATACTACACTTCAAGAAGAAATAAAAGGAAACTGAAATTAGTAATTTTATATTCATTTAAATTTCTTAGATTCTTCTGCAAATTGTATAATAACTTTTTAGTGACCTTTTAATAAATTAAAACTCAAAATATTCTTAATTCGAACAGACTTTTGCAAGTACTTTTGAATCATGAAACGAATACGTTGCTACTTTCGGCTGGGAAGGCAGATGTCCTGAAAAGAGTCGACAAGAAATTCAATCTTAAGTTTAACCATTTAATAAGAATTAATTAACAAAAGCACTTAAGTATATGTAGATAATTTCTTTTTAAAAATATATCAAAGAATCATATTAATAATCCACCTGTATCCATTTCTCTGTACGTGATTTGTATAATAATATAAATGTAAATTACTATTGAAAATCATCATAATATTGTATCTACAATTGACAAAGTAACAAATAGGTCATACACACCGTACAGCATCTGATTAAGAGCGCATTGGTTGTAAGTTTTATTTCTAGGAATATACTCATGAAAATGTTTTTTTTTTTCATTTTCTGAATCTGGTAACAAAATGAAATGCGGCGTTGAGTTGCGCCGTTGCAATTTTCGTCTCGAAATTTCGTTCGTGGAAATTGAAATGTGTGACTTAACACTAGATTTCCTTTGCCTACGTCATGATATTGAGCCACTACTGAATCTTCTAAATACTAATATTCATTTAAATCATTTTTACAATATGAAAAACTGTTATGGAAAATTACATTTCAGTAAACTCTCTCTCCTCGTCCTCTCCTCCTTTGCTTTGCCAACGATTGCTGCATTTTTGTTTCGCAAATTTTAAGAATTTGCGTGGAAAAGAAATGTATGTCATAGATTTATAATAAACAAAGCCAATTATGCAAAAATAAAATAATAATTATGAATAGTTGCTCCAAGGGCGAATCGATCCTTTTGGTACCTGTATATACAGAGTGTTTTGGCTATCAACACTTTAAATGACACTACAGTTTTAACTACTTTATAAAAACCTAATACAATTAAATATATAATGTACTAAAATATGTATTGTATTATTTAAATATTTAACACTCGATGGCAAATGTATGGGAGTTACGCAAAACTTTTTATTGGTTCTCTTTAGTATTGGTATTTTGTAACTTATAATTCATACTGTGTTTTATTGAGTAGTAATAACAAATAGAATAAATGTTTATGTTTTTAAAGTTATATGTATGAATTGTCGTTACGAATTATCTCCTTCCGGTATACATTTATTATTATTTACACAATGTTAATTAGAATGGAGCTGAAAAACAGCGCTGTAGATAACACGTCTCACAGCATTCGCTGAGCCTCCTTTTAAAGTTTCATTTTCTTACTTGTTTAATTTTTGTATTTGTCTTATTTTATAATACTTTTATTCTTTTTTAGCTTATTATTTAAATTGTATTAGTATAGTTATGAAATAGTAATAAACTTTTTTGAATTTTTGAAATTGTTATATTATATTTGAGGCCGGTCGTGGCGTAGCGGCACGAGGTGTGACTGTAAAACCGACTGGTTGTGGGTTCGATCCCCACTCGAGGAAATGAAATATTTACTTAAATTTACATTTCCATTTCTTCGCTCTGGTATCGAGGACAAGAGCGGCGTTGAGTTCTGCCACTCAACACGCAATGCCTCCAGAATTCGGTAGAAAGTGGGAAATGGAGTGTCTTAACACTAGGTTCCCTCTGCCTACCCTGCAGTGTGCGGGATACAGCGTGAAGCTGTTAAAAAATTATGTGAAGATTTTGTGTAATTTGGCTATAATGTAACAATAAGCTTAAGCGGGCGAAGCCGCATGTGGGTCGCAAGTATATTCTAATTTTTAACTACAGTTAAGTAGACAATGTAGACTTGGATGATTAATGAGAGGCAGTATAAAGGGATGCGTCACGTCGCGACGCTCACGATCACAAATAGATTGTCACGGTCCCGTCCCCGAGGTGCTACAGTATTGAATTTTTTTATAAATTTTCTTTAGAAATACGCACTAATGGAAAGCGCAGTTCACTTCTCGATTTAACTGTTTCTTCTAAACGAAGATTATGTAGTTCAAGTGGGAAATCATAGTAATTTTTGTTAAAGTGATTAATTTATGTTGTTTTTGTTTTAAAACTATAAGTTAATTATGTGAAACGCAATAGGTATTTTATTGGGCAAAAAACTAAAAATCTCGGGACGCCTGACAAAAGTTGTAACTTAATCTTATTTAAGTTGAACCATTTAATATTGAAATTATTTAACTTGACGAAAGAGTAGATTATTACTTAAATTTTACGTTTACTAATATTATTATGTAAGAAAAAATGATGTCTTAGCTTAGCTTACCTTAGCTTCACGCTGTATCACAGTAGTGGAGTAGTCAGAGAGAACGGAGCGTCAAACGCTACGGTCTCTACATATCTCTTTCGCCTCGTCCACTGTAATCAACCTCTTCATACTTGCCGTTTGATACTGTGTACTCCATTATCTTTGATACTGTGTGTGATAGTCCACAAAAGCACAGAAAACTTTTCAGTTAACGGACAAGAATTTCTCCATGATCCTTGGCCTCCCACAACAGCCTTTCGAATCTCTCTTGTATTTTCTCGCTAATTTTTAGCATAAACTTAGTAGTCAGAGCGCCTGGTCGGTTTCCAGGAGGCGCGGACTCAAGTCCCGCTACGTTCAAATTTTATACGTTTTCTAAATAAATATTTTTTCTTTCCTAAGTGTGGAATAACACATTAAACATTTTAAAAATATTTAATAAATAGCATTATCTTTTGCCAGAGGATAATTCTTAGTAATTATCTTTGGGTAGCGGAAATTTGTAAAAATCTCCCTACACACATGCTAACAACAAGTTGTAATAAGCAACAAATGTGTAAAAATTTCGACATAGCTTGATAAGAACGTATGGCTTAGTGGTCAGAGCTCCTGGTCGGTTTCGAGGAGACGCGGGTTCGAGTCCCGCTACGTTCAAATTTTTATACGTTTTCTAAATAAGTATTTTTCTTTCCTAAGTGAGGAATAACATTTTCAAAAGGTTAAAAATTCTTTTATACTGATTTCACCATCAGCTTCATGAAGACTCAGCGTTTTGCTGTTACTTGAGACAGAAACGGAAAGTTTATTTATTTATCAAAATCTTTTATTGATTATAAAATATATTTTATTCTTAGTTACCATTTTTGGATATGTACCTATAATAGGATGTACAATTTTAGTATCATTTTTTAAATGCTACAAAAGTAACAAATGGTATGTCCGAAATACTGCTAGCGCTGTAGTGAGAGAGGACAAGTCAGCTTGCCGCTACCGTATGCGTGAGAGAAAGTGAAGTCACAGACTGGCGCCGTTACGCGTTACAGAAAGAAACAGCTGACTCTCCATAATAAGTTATTACTTCAAAAAAGTTTAATTATATATATTAGCCATTTAAACGAGACGTTTAAAAATATCCTATCTTACAAATATTATACATGTAAAAGTTTGCGAAGATGAATGTTTGTTTCACTTTAACGTTTTAACGTAGTAGGTTTACCTACTGATCCGATTTACATGAAACTTAATGAATAAAAAAAAGATAGTAATATAATACATATAGGTAGCCTATATGTTATTCTGATACATAATTTACATAAAAACATTGTATAGTTTAGCTTTAAAGCGAGCAAAGCCTTACAGTGGAAAATTATTCTTACCTTATTTAAAAATGCAAATCTCATCTTAACGACTTAGGCTGGATATTGATGAGTCAATTTTGAAGGACGTTACCTTTTCTACAAGTAATGGAGACTCGTCCTAGTTCTGTCATATATAGATACAGTGTGCCTGCTAGCTGATATCTATCAATCTTTTACTTACTTTACTTTTAACTGGATGGCCTAGCCATTTTTGAAGACTAACTTAATTTTTATTCAAAATATTGTAGTGAATATTAACTTTTAATAAAATTAATTAAATGCCATGCTGAGTTTGTGTCATAACATTGGTTTAAAAGACAATTTTATATGTTAATTTCTTTTATATCTTTTTTATGTTTATATGTTCTACATAGAAATAGGACTTAATGAACTTTTGATTTTTCTGTATTATATTTATTTGAAAAAGAAGAAGTATAAGAGAGAGTCGTTTGGCACCGATTTTTAAATGCAGTACAATTTTTAATGTCGTTTTCACTGTTATTGTTTAGTTTAGTTTAGTATAGTGGTTCAAGAGGACACTTTATATTCACAATGTATGCGTTTTAGGCATAAGTGAGACGATGACAATTTCAAAATCTTTGTAATGTAATGCAATCAAATATTTTTGGACAAAGTTATCACTTTACTGTTTACCTATTTAAACATAATATAAATAAAGTATATGTAGTCTATGCGGGCGAAGCCGCTAGCGGAAGCCTAGTGTATTTCTTTTTGTTGATTGATTCATTGAGGCCAAGTACAACCCGCTAACTATAGAAATTTGAAATTTCTTCTGAACAGTAGATTATGGTTACAAAAAATTATTTGTTCTGATATTTGTAAACACAAAATTTTCTATAACATTACGATTATAAACATCGAAAAAATACTCAGACTCAGTACGTGGGAACGCACAGAGAATATAGTGTCATAAATTCCGTTTACCACTTTTTATTCGGTCGAATGTCTCGAACAGTGCCTGTTAAGTAGCGGAGCTAATGTCAAATCCAAACAAAGCAGCAAATAGGATTGTCTTAGCTCTTATATGGTTAGCTTAAGTAAGATCCCGCCCTTTAACGTTTATCTGAATAAGACGAGTAAATACGTAGCGGAGGAAATTGCACCAACTGCCAACTGCCTGCCTCTCTGGCCAATTGGCAAATCTGGAAGGAAATAGAACAAATCGTATATGTAATTGTAAGGAAACAACTTTGTATATATCTACATTTAAAATGAGTTTGTAATGGAGGGTTTTTTCAGGATATTGAAAAAATTTTTTTTTTTGTACGCTGTAAATGTTGTTTTTTTAACTCGATATTTACTGATAGATTGCAAAACACATTAAATTTAATTGAATTACATTCTGTTTATGATTTTAATCTTNTTTTTGTTAAGCAAAATTTTCTAAGTCACCATATATGTAATACGGAGGCCGTCGTAGCATAGGAGCACAAGTGTGCGACTGTAGACGGAGTGATTGTGTGTTCGACTCTGACTCGGCGAAATGAAATATTTCATATTTTCAGCAGTGGTAACGAGGCAATACGCGGCGTTGAGTTCCGCCAATACCCAATGCCTCAAGAATTCAGCAGAAAGTGGAAAAGATAAAAGAGTGTAGACGGCAATGTAACTTAACACTAAGTTTATGTCTGCCCTTTCTACCCTACTATTATATGTGCGAGATACATACAGCGTGAAGATAAAAAAAATTGTATTTGCGTTAATTATATACGCAATAATTTAGAAATTTACAAAGTGTTGTTTTCTAACATCAATTAATACAAATAAAGGTGCGAACTGAGCGAAAACGTCAAAGCTTTGACTGCGAAAGTGAAATTGTGATAAATTGTGTGTCAGAGGCCGCTTTTTAAACTGATCTCATCATTTTTATGTGCTTTTTTTCCATTTTGTTTGTTATTCTGCGTTCATTTATAAATGCGGCGTATACAGCGTGGCCTGTCGGACCAATATGAGCAACGTATTGAAGACTTTGTTATAAAGTGTAGTATATTGTTATGCGCTTTCTCTCTTATTGACTACAACTAAACTAAACTACCTAACTTCACCCTTAATCCTTAGCGGGGTAGTCCTATCTACCTCTTTAATAAGATACATACTTAGGAAAATATTGCCCAAACATACCACAAACTTATTTAAAACATTTTACACTAATTAATATAAATGGAGGTACAAAGGTGTAAACGTCAAAGTTTTAACGCGGAAAGGTGAAATTGTGATTAATCGTCCTTCAACAGGGATAAGCCGGGCAACTCGCAGTGGACGGAGGAACAGGAGGAGGAACTTCGTAAACTTTACATGGAAAATCAAACCAACCCTGAAAATGATCAAGGTAAGCCCTGAGCCTTGTATAGGTGTATGCTATGATGTATTAGAAACTTTCAGGTTCACGATTATATTATGTAATTTACTATTGCACATGTGGTTGTGCAATAAAATTGTATGTATTCATTATATTAACGAAACAATTGTTCAATAATTTGCGAATGTATTAGCAGCTTTAGAACGCTAAATTATATATAAGAAACAAGTTAAACTAGAAACGAGTGCTGCTTTTCAATCCTAAGTATATATGATGTAGATTTCTTACTATTTGACTGTTGCATTTGCAAAAAATTGTATACCTTTCTTGTTATCTGTACTTAAAAGAATCTACTTAAACTAAGTAACTTTTTCTTTCCTAAGTGTGGAATAACATTTTAAAAATGTTAAAAAATACTTAAACTAAATTAACTCTTAGCATACGAAATTCCAATATTCCAGTATTTATTAAAATACATAAATGCTTATTTATGTTTTACATTATGAAAGAAAAATCTTTTTATAATTATGCGTTACTATTGTTTTATATGTATCTAATTTTAGACATATATGTATACTCAGCCTTCCAACCAAATAACTTCATACATTATTCGAATCAACACTTTTTACGAACAAAATCAAATCAATTCAATCAAGTTCGTCCACAAATTAACCAACCACTAATTACAAAACAATGCGCAGTAATTAATGAACTACACACAACAACAGTAGTTAAATATCGATTCTCTGAACGTGCGGCATCAATGCGCCTTGATAATATAATATACTAAATAGGTCAGTCGAATTAGACAAACCATAAATCGATCGCAGAAACCACAATACTACCGCTTACTATTAACGCACAGCACACACGAGTACGTACTGCAGGTATAATGTATAGAGGACAATGGAACGTTAAGTATGGATATTAGTATTTACTGTTGTTTAATTGCTTAGCTTAGTAGATTCGAGCATTTTATTTCTTATTAGCTTCACGCTGTATTACGTTAATAACAAAGTAGGTAGAGATAATATGGGAACCTAGTCAACAATACATTTCAATCATTAATTAATAAAATATAAAAATTATAAAAGCAAGACGAACATGAGATGAGATATATCTTTTACAACGCTGATCAATTGCAATGCTCAAACGGAACAAAATAATAGAACGTTCACATATTTATGAAAGTTAGGTTCAAGTTCTAGGTTCCCGAGTTCATTCCATGCTGGTACAGCGTGAAGCTAAAAAAAATAACTTTTGACGTATATAAAAATTGATAACATGAACCATAATATGTTTCTTAAACAAAATATCCATTAGATATTATTTTCATTACATTTATTTATTTCTCTATACGACAGATGTAATCGACTGGATACTAGAAAATTTAATAGTACAAACTCGCACTCGTAGAAGTGTTATCAAAAAACTCAAAGAACTGGGACTTATATTCAAAGCGCCAACTAAGAAAAGCAATAAAGAGAGGAGAGAAAAAGTACCTTTGGAGTTTACTAAAGAAGAAGATAATATGTTGACGGAACTTTGGAAGGAACATGGCGAGACTAAAGGTATTTTTTTTAATTGAATTCTTTTCATGGTAGATGTATTAAGCTTATTTCACAGATTTCGTGCATTATGCGAAGGACTATCTCTTTAATATAGTGATACATATAATGATAAATTTCTCTGTTTTCTGCTGAAAAAAACTAATTCTACTGATTAACTATTTGATTATTTGTGTTCTACGCTAAGATAAATTTATCTGTTTTAAAATAGGTTAAAGTTCACACAAAATCGAAAGCTGCAGTTTTGTATCAATTACCTTACCAGTTCATATTCCTTTAAGGTCAATTCTATAATGATACGACTGGATAAATAAATAAAACAGATTTAAAATTAATGTACAATATACATTTATAAAAAAAAATCTCTCAGCTTCACGCTTTTTGAATGGTTTTTTTTTCATATAAAATAGCAATAAGACTGCTGAAAATGTCAATTTTTATTATTGAATTATCACTTTTAATAATGTTCATTCAATGAGCTGCAGTTTCAGCAACGTTCCTAAAGGATTACATTGCAATATTCACAAGCTACATATAGCTCCCATACTTGTTAACAAAACGTAATTATTAATATAATTAAATTAATTAATTACTTATTTATTCTTTAAAACTTTAATAATTATTACCCCTAAATATTTCACTCGCAACAAAAAACAAACATGTTTTACTTAACTACAACTGCTAGTGAACTTTATCAAATCCAATATCAAAAGGAAACAATAGTAGAAAATCGTATTAAAATATCTCATCAGAGTGAAAAGGCTTTACAATTAATCATCCTTACAGGAAATTGGATTAGACTTCTCATCAAAAAACAAGCTTCGCATAGATTTATCGAATTGAATCTACGTTTTCATATAAAGGTATATAAAGTTCCAAAAGACTTAAAGATCCATTTAGGATAAAGATAAAATGTTGATAAAAGGGTTGATGATATGTATTATAAATTTTTCATTTTTGTTTTATTTTGTATAAGGTTTATAAATGGACATAGGTAATTTGCCATAAATAAAAGTTTAAAGTAATAATATTACAAAAAAAAGAAAAACAAAAACCAAATAAGTCCCAATAGGACTTCTCTAAACGTCATGGATAGATTTCTTTACTACTCAGGCAAATATATATTTCGATAATTTCGGTAAATATCTAATATTTCGGTTTTTTTTCTATCCCACTGTGTACAACCATTAAGGCTTTATATAAACGCTCGGACAGTTTCAAACTATAAATTTCGTATAGATATTTAAATAAACCGAGATAAAGTGCACGTGCGACATCTGTACTAACGTAATTAAAGTACGACTTAACGGCCATTTTGTAAATAAAAATGATTTTGATATTTCCTGTAAACTATAGTGTATATTTAGAGTATGAGTGTTTATTACAGATTGTAGTAGTGTAAGTTACCTACTACAATTTGGAAATAGTTTAAATTTGAAAGTTTGGTTATATATAAACGAATAATAATTTGAATTTTCTTCAGTCTGCTAAGTCAAAGGACGGCGTGGAGTTGTCACAGAGTGTCCAAACACTAATTTCTTCTTGCCAACCCTAGTAAATAAATAAAGAAAATTAAAAAAATGTAAAAATGAAACAAGTTTATTAAAAAAATATATTTAAAATACTTATATAATGTTTCTATTGTCAGTTGAGTTAGCCTATTTTTATTTAGAAGGATGATCACAATGGCCTTTGAATACTCCCATTAAATATTATAAGTAGAAATATTATGTATTATGGTAAATTATTTGACTTCGACTTCGTAACTCGTGGCGTGACGGTTGTGGGCTCGATTCCCACTCGGGAGAATGAATATGCAGCTCATGGTATTTGCACATTACTATGTTCTGATGTTTTTAGTAAATGGTTTCAATTTAACTGTTCGACCTCAGAATCGTTTCGTTCTTTTTATGCAACAAACGATAAATTTCTGCATAGTATACACAAATTCTTGACAACATTATGTTGTTTACTGTGGCCCATAACATGTATAAAATGTAATAAAAAATATCTACATTTAGTAACTTTTCATTGAAAATACTGACGGAAGTGATGCACTTACCGAAGCGATATGGGTGTATCATGCAAGCTCCGATGCTCAACTGAGTTGGCAAGAACAGCCCTCTTAATGAGGGTACGAGTAAAAAAGTTATAATTTTGTACTAAATTTCTAGACGCACTAGACATATTAACGTCCACAATGCCTCACAAACGATCAAAGCGAAGCCTCAAAGAGAGACTCACAGAACTGGGATTGAGAACAAGTAAGCGCGAGAAGAAAGAAGCGTCTAAAAGCGATAATAAATCGAACGGTAAGTTTTTCAATTTAACTTTCTAGTTTTGTCTTATATGTATATAAATGCAGAGGTTGAAGTCGTGTAACTGTAAATGCTACGGTTGTGAGTTCGATTCCCTCTTTGGGAAATTAATAGTTTTAATTTTTCCAGTCTGGTAACAAGACAAAGCGCAGCGTTGAGTTCCGCTTAAGAAATATTTTGTTTCTTATTTGTGTTATATATTTATTTGACAGCTTTGTATTATTATTTATATTTTGTCCGTTTGCTTTGATTTTTAATTTTAATAAATTTATATATCAGGCTTCAGCAAAGACTTTCTTAAAAAAATCTTATTCGTATATCATTATTTGTTGCAATTTTTCTTTTTAATAATATTTATACAGATCTATTTATTATATATTTTATATTATATTATATTAAAAAAATGAATTAATTAAATCAGCTTCACGCTGTAGTAGCTGCGCTATAGTAGTAGTAGCAGCTAGTAGGTTATATATTATTTTCATACTTTATTGAATTAAACCAATTTATTATAACGACAATCTTATTATATTTTTATTTTCTAGAAAGTTCATCGGATTCAGATAACTCTAGCTCAGACAACGAGGACGTTAGGGCTCCCAAATTTAATATGAAACCTAAGAAAAAACCGACGAAACAAAATAAAAATAAGAAACAAACAAAGAGTATGGAATTAAGTGCTAATGAAATTGCGAAACTGTTGGTTCAAGCTGTTGATAATGGTCAGTAGATTTACTTTTGTACTTTGTATAGAAGAGGATTGTATTATTAATAACGATTAATTAAGGCCGTCGTGGCGCAGCGACACAAGCATGTGACTGTAACGCGACTACTGTGGGTTCAATTCACAACATGCAATGCCTTGAATTCGACGGAAAGTGGGTGTCTTAAGACTAGGTTCCCTCTGCCTACCCTGTTGTATTTGTTGTAGCTGTATCCTAGATACAGCTTGAGAAATACAACGCGAATCCCACTCGTGCGTTGTGTTCCATCTTCCTGCCGCAGGATACAGCATGAAGCTAAACTATGTATAAAGATCTTGTATCTAGTCGTACGTAGATAACGTAAGCCATTATTCTATGGTGAAATATGATATATTGACACACTTACATGTAAATATGTTAAAATAAACATCCTTTCAAAAAAGATATATATTTGTCGTATACATTTATACTTCGGTAAATAACTCTATAATATATGTACACAAATTTCTTGATTTACTGAAAGGCTTCTTTAATCTACATATTCTATGCAAATATTATGAAAAATGAGATATATTATTTTCAATACTGTTTATTCTCAATTATATAATTAAAAGATTTCCTATTTTAATACGACAAAGTCAGGTGTTTCGCAAGTTTTATAAAGTATTGGATGAAAGTTCAAGAACTTTGAAAGCTGAAAGTTTTCTAACTAAAGTTGTTGTAACAATTGTTAGATGTTTGCAACATGAGCTCATGTGTACTATATTCTGTTTCTCTTGTATTTGTTTTTCATTTGCTTTGTTAATATGAACTTTTGTATTATTTATTGATTTCTAAGTTTTCCTTTTTTGGAGGTTATTTTTTGTGTATATTTCTTTCTCAAAATGTTCTAATTTTTGTATAAAACATGTGTAGATGTTTCTAATTTATTGTAACACAAATTTATATTTCACAATCAATTGTGTTTCGATAAAAATAACAAGAAAATATTTATTAATTTAATAAATTAATTTAATAAAAAAATCTGTTAAAGTAATATTAAACTATTTACATTACAGCAATAAAAAAATATAATACACAAATTACATTCAAAGTTGGTTAACCACGATTTTTAATAAAACCTATATAAACTTGCTTACAATAAAAATATTTAGTTTCCACAGACGGACTACAAAGTAGACTTATAAGGATTGCGGTATTTTTTTGACCTTTTTGGTACGGAATCCTAAAAAACAAAGTAAAACATATTAAAATACAAAAATTTTATATATTTTTCCCCTCATACAGATTTAACAGAAGCTTTAAAGTGGTTAGCGGAAAATCTAGAAGAAGTAGCCCTAGACCAAGAGGCTGAAGGCTTCGATCCTAATTCCGAAGGAACACCTATAGTACCAATATCCCGTGAATCTATCGAAGCCATCGGGAATAAGTTGTTTATCAAAATATTAAAAAGTATCGGAGTTGTACCTCCTGGAGATGAACAGGTGACTTTTTCATTTTTTACTATATTCAGCACATACTCGGACAGGGAACCTATAGCGTTAAGAAACTCCGTTAAGTTTGAGCTTTTGTATGTTATTGACGGAAGCCATTCTACATTATTGACGGAAATCAACGCCGCCCTTTTTCTTGTAATTAGAGCGAAGAAAAGATAATAATTTATTCCACCTAGAGGGAATCGAACCAACAACCGTCGTGTTTAGTTACACTTTGCTATGATTGTTTTTATTATGTCTATGATATATTTAAGTACGTTGGCTATTTCAATAAATTACAATTTTATTTTGAGATATATTTTATAACAGGAAATTTACTGGAGAATACCAAGTAACTTACATTTTGAAACTATACGCAAAAGAAGAGAAATCATTATAAAAGTTATAAACAAAGAGCTTATAATAGATAATGATAACAACACGCGAACAAATAATGATGCAAATGAAACTGAAAATAATGATAATGCTGAATCTAGTGATGGCGATGATTTATTTGAAAATTTAAGAAAGATACAAAATATTCCTAATAAAAATGGTTTAAATAAATCGATTAATCGCAGTCGAAATCGTAATATCGGTTCAGATGATGAAGGTAATGACAATCAAGGAAAGTCAAATAATGATTCGAGCGAGGACGATGGTGATTTATTTAATAATTTACGTAAAACTACAAATGATATTGTTAGAAGTAAGCCTAAAATGATAAATCGTAAAAATAAAAACGTCGATTCTGATAACGATACAACAAAACCAAAAGAAAAATCAAATACTAATAAGAATGATTTATTCGATAAATTACTGAACGATATACCGAGTAGTACTAAACAATCGAATAATCGAAAACGTGGTCGTAGTATCGATTCTGATGATGACAATATTCGAAAAGTACAAAAAGTTAATAAAACTAATAATAATACTGCTGACGATGATGATGATGATATTTTATCATTCGCAAAGAAAACGTTGCAACACACGGAACTTGCAGACACTGAAGATATTATGAGTGATTTAGCTAAACGTTCTTTAAATAGCGGTGAGATGTTCTCAATATATTTATGTATTTACAGCTATTGATATTAAGTTTTCATTTTAGATAACAAGTTGTATGAATCGTACATATTGTGTGTGTGACATGTTGTATATTATATACATATATTGGCTACTTTTGGCTATAATCAAAAATTGTACAATAAATATCAATTTGAGACTAATCGTGGCGCAGTGGTACAAGCGTGCGACTGTAAACGCGACAGATTGTGGGTTCGATTCCCACTCGAGGAAATGAAATATGTAATATTTAAAAATTTTCGCTCTGGTGTCAAAGCAAAGCGTGGTGGCGTTGAGTTCCGCCACTCATACGCAATGCTTCCAGAATGTGGCGAAAAGTAGGGCTCAGACGTGTCACTTAAAATTATGTTCCCAGGCTTTGCTTACCCTGCTATATGCGTACTTAACAATTATTTTTATAAAAAAAAAACATTCTTTTCAGCAATCCCTTGACAAACTAAGGAAATGAAAAATGTAATATTTAAAAATTTTCGCTCTGATGTCAAAGCAAAGCGTGGTGGCGTTGAGTTCCGCCACTCATACGCAATGCCTCCAGAATGTGGCGAAAAGTAAGGCTCAGACGTGTCACTTAAAATTATGTTCCCAGGCTCTGCTTACCCTGCTATATGCGTACTTAACAATTATTTTTATAAAAAAAAAAACATTCTTTTCAGCAATCCCTTGACAAACTAACAAAGAAACATTTTTTAATAAGTTTTGACGTAATTTTGACGTTTTAATTAAAAAGAGAAATATAAATTTTGCAGATAGCGAGGAAGAAATGGCACCTGTTAAGAAACGCAAGAAACTGGTAATTAGCGACGATTCAGACTGAATGTTGTTTTGATTGTATTCACTATAATGTTGTTATAACTTTTATATATTATAAGTAGTTAATATTTAATATATGGAAATAAATATGTACAGCTCGTTGTAAAGACATGGAGTTTGTTTATCTGAAGGCTTCATAAAAATATGTTAATTGAATTGGAAGATGATCTTGAATGATTATTATATTTTTTTTATTATACATGTCGGTTATTTAATTTAAAATTAAGGTTATTTAAAATAAGCGAAAATTATAATAAAGTACATTTGAAAAGTAAAATTGTTTCTTTTTCACTATCGTGCCCTTGTATTGAGAAAAATAATCTATACAATCACTTTTATATATTTATGAATCAATGTCTTTATTAATTATAATAAACTAGTGGACGCGCGCAGCCTTGCCCGCTTAGTTGCACCCTTAGGGGNATCGGTGCCGATTTAAATTTTTTTCCATACAAACTTTCAACCCCTATTTCATCCCTTTAAGGTAAAAATTTTTCATCCCATTCAATCCCATCTTAGTGGATGTCCAGATTATGAAAATAAACATC
>JAAIXJ010000528.1:0-135445 GCA_013403705.1 Heliconius hermathena
ATTAATTAATTTTATTAAAAGTTAATATTCACTACAAACCCATTCTTTTTCACTACCCTTATTTCAATATACGTATATAGCTGAGCTGAGTACTTACAATGAAGAACCAAATAACATTATCTAATGTAATTTTTCTAAATATGTTCCCTGAACTACTCAAGAACTTATAAAGAAACCACCATTTATAGCACATGTCACAAGAATGCGAAAGTAGAGTTGACTCTAGTAAACTAGTATACATTAAAATATATTTAGTTATCGTAATACGACAATAAGTTAAATGAGACTCAAGACTTTTGACCATGATAAGAAGATGTCGACTCGTACTTAATGATATTAAGATTTTTTTTATTGTTTAGAGTTCCATACCTTTTAAGGAAAAAAGGAGCCCTTACAAGATCACTTTATTGTCCGTCAGTCTGTCTGTCTGTTTGTCAAAAGCCTATATCTTTGGAATGCTTGGAGATACCGAATCTAAATTTAAACCATATACCCTTGAAAAAAATGTATTTTTACATTTACTTAAAAAAAAAGATATGGCCGTTTATATCGCAAAAATGTGTATTTCAACACTATAAAGGTAATCAAAATTGATATAGTACTTCCGGTTGACCTACAATTATTAAATTTGACAGTTCATCTAGTAATAGTTCACGAAAAAATCTGAAAACTATACATATGTGGTAAAACTCTATAATATTTTCGTGTAATAACTGTCAATACAGAAAGAAATATTACTTCAAGGCTTAATAAAATTATAAACACGCCTAAAAATATTTAATTTTTTGTATGATATTAAAAAAAGTTACTTTTGAATATTAAATATCCATGAAATATCAGTTTGAACAACCTATAGTAAAAGTAAAACTAGTTTGTAAAAGTCCTTTGAATTCAGGAGCTCGAAGGTATTGGTTAGTAGGACAGAGTTTAGATGGGCTAACTACTGGTCTTTTGTTGCTTATGGTTTGTCCACTTTTTCAAAGCAATGAATAGTATACCTTTGACTATATGGTTTCCCATAAATTGATGTAGCGCAACTTCGAGGTATTCAGTTTCTTGACGCACTTGCTTTGCCTCGACACCAGAGCGAAGAAATGAAAATATAAATTTAAATATTTCATTACCTCGAGAGGGGATCAAATTCACATTCAATCGATTTTACAGTCAAACCTTCTGCCACTGAGCCACGACTGGCCTTTGAATCTAGTAGTCTAGTATATTGGATTTATAATTTATACGGGGTATTTAGACGGCTAATAATTTTTGTACACTTACTTTGAATATATAAAAATATATTTTATTTTCTATTAGATCTTACAATTGTATGTATCAACATATCACTTACTGCAATTACATAAAATCTCTCTCCGAATAATTTAGAAACATATAGATACAGGTACGCGTACAGTACGCGATCGACGGACCAGCGGTTGTCTATGGGTGACTTCAGTATTTCCCCTCCATGTATGTATGTTAGCCAATTTTCAGTTGTTCAGTAGATATTTAAGAATTTGTGAATTTTTTGGAAAAAATCGAATTCTTGAAGAAAATTGACAACTACACCCCGACTGTTGAGTCTGCGCTCGTGATTTTTTTTTATCAATATAGCTCAATGGTAGGCGTTTCGTATAATGTCCATCCATTGATTATTGTCATCGTCATAATTTTTTGTATGCCGTTAGAAACGAAAATTATGGATTTAAAAGTCGTCCTGCTGTTTACTACTCGGCTTATAGTACATATCCATCGCATATTGATAGAAAATTGAAAAACGCAAATATCAATAATCATGCAATATACATATTTTAAGATACAAATGTATTTGTATTTTATTCTCATTACTTTCACGTTCAAAGTCTGCACAAATTTTAACTTTTTCATCAGAATTCCAATAATTGATAAATGAAAACATATATTATATTTTCAACTTCGCTCGGTTTTGTAGTAAAAATAAATATTGGGGCAGAATTTTAATATATAAAATGGTGATACAAAACTTTTATTTAATTTTTTTTAGTCTTTACAGTTAGACAGGCAACAAACTAAGAAATTATATTATAGGTATGTACTATTTAGTTGGTAGTCGTTTAGTGTGTTATAAATATAAATGGAATTATGTCGATGTGTGAAAAAATATCACATATTTTTTTTAAGTAATAAGTAAGTAAAGGAGGAAATGGAAAAAAATAATATTTAATTTCCTGGAGTCTGAATCCCACTAGATTAAAATTTTTAAAATATGTGAAAAGTGTTAAGTGAAAAGATGAATGTGAATGAAACATTGATCATGTAACAATTAAATTACAAAATTAAATTAAAAAATTACAAACATCCATAAAAATAAATGCACAAAAATAAACCTTTCACAGATTATACACACATAAAATACAAATAGTTTATTAATCTGTCTTTAAAAAAGGCATTTTTCATCCATTTCAGTTTTCCGATATTGTAAAAAACATTGGGCGAGATTCAAATATTTACTCTCAATCCCACGATGATGAAAATAAACGAAATTAATTTAATTACTATTGTACGATAAAACAAAACGCGGCCAGCCGGAACAGGTACGGGTCGTTAGTGTATATTAATAAACTAAATTGAAATATGGCTGTAGTGATTAAGAGCAAATATTTAATTATTTTTTTTTTATGGATGCCAAAAATGGGTTGTAAAATATACGAAATTTAGAAATAGCAAGCCTTGACTAAAATCTACTTTTATTATAGTAGATTAGTTTTATTAATTCATTGAATAGTTTATCATTTAAAATGCAGATCTGATAGCCATATCGCTACAAAATAGTCTATAAATTCTATAAACATTGCGGCTAAAAAAATATAATAATAAAATATTTATAACTGTAAGCATTTTCCTATAAGAATAAATGAAAAAAAAATATACTTTTCTTTTGCTATGAAGTCTCCATATTACCTGTAAATTATCATTCTTTTATAATTAAAGCATTTGTCATTGAAGTAAGTGTTAATTAGAAATATAATATAATTGAAAATCCAGTCCTCAAATAGATAATTATGTTAGTTGATTTGAACACTTATTTAATAATGAACTATCCTTAGAGTAACATTATTAATTTTAATAGGCAACTTTACGCTTTTTCGGTATACCGTAGCAGTATAGACAGAAGGAACCTCGCGTTAAGACACGTCGTTCCCCATTTTCACTTTGCATGTTTATTGTAATAGCGCTGCATCTAGTCTGCGAGAGCCAGTAAATGAAAAATTGAGGATTAAAGCCATAAGTCCATAACCATTGCGTTTTCAGACAGTAACCGTAACCGAAACTGTCTGTTGTCTGAAATAAAAAAACTATCCGTACTAACCGAAACCGATATAAAAGATTCGGATAGTTTCAAATATTGGTATAGACTAAGTGAGTTGTTATGGCGGGTTTTGTTAGATTTTGTATCGTTATTCGTTTATTTATTAATTACTAGTGGGCGCGCGCAGCATCGCCCGCTTATTTGCACCCTTAGGGGTGAATTCTAAAAAAACCACGAAACACGTGTTCAATAAAATATTTTTAACAGTTTGAATTTAATTTTTTGTAAAAATCGGTGGCGATTTAAAAAAAACTCCATACAAAGTTTCAACCCCTATTTCATCCCTTTAGGGTTAAAATTTTACAAAATCCTTTCTTGGTGGATGTCCAGAGTATGAAAATAAACATTGTCCAAATTTCACGTGCGTGCGTGCGGCTGTGCGTGCGTCTTACCTCAGTCAGTCAGTTACATGTCCTTTTATATATATAGATGAGTGTTTATATAAAAAAATATTGTATGTTTCCATTATCATATACATATCTTTTTATAACACCGGATTGTAACAATTATATGACCAGCACACATTTTTGGGGTTTATTGTGGCCAAGCACAGAATTTGTTCATTGTACTTATTTTGTATTAATTGAAATAAGACAAAACAGGCTTGATGTTTTTAAAGTTTTTAGGTAATTTTTTTTTAAATAAAATTTTAATTTAAATAAATTTAAAAATTTTATGAAAAATTGCTGCTTATAACCAAAATGTTAACCTTTTTAAAATTTGTCATTTAATAAATAAAAAGCCACAACATTTAAGCGGCTTCATTATGTTTAATGGGTGATACATCTAAGAATACACAAATACCAATAATTGGTAGAAATATATATAAAAAAAATTTTGTACGGAAATTTTATTGCTTTCATATCGTATTTAGACAAACCTTTTTGAAAGGTCATTATGTGAAAAAGGGTTAAAATTCCGGATCATGCATTATGGAAAATAGTAAAAAAATATCTCCTCTGTCATCTGTATCCGTTTTGTCTATCGACCTACCAATAATTATATATATATTTTAATTATGATTTTAATGTATTTATGTCATATAATTTCTTCAAAAAATTTATATCCAGAACAGAAATTTTCCGAAATTACCGTTACCGTATTATATTCTTAACCGTAGCCGAAACCCACATAGCATTTTTTAAATATTCATATATTCTAAATATTATATCCACTTTCCACGACGGCGCACTTTCTGCACAGTCAAAATCAAAGTCAAGGTCAAATAGTTTTATTTAAAATACATTTGCATCGTTTTTTGAATTATTTCGAACGAACGAACGAACCAAAAAATCTATGTATTTGCTTGATATCTCTTTGAAGATCAAATCATTCTTTATCTCTGTGTTGAATTAATTACGATTTAAACTTAACTGTTATGATTTATGAAGGTAATCTCCACTAACAATTCAATTGTGTTTACTTTATTGTATAAAATATTGTGTAATAGTGCTTCAAAAATATATATTTTTATCAACAGTCATATAACCAAGACGTTTCGAAGGTCATCCTTTTGCCAGGAATCTTACCAGCGCGATTGCTATGTAACATTCGCAGGCAAACTAATGCCTTGAGTTCATTCAAATGACGATAACTTTTTTTTTAATGAACCGATTTTGATGAACCAAACTTTAGTAGTTAAGTTGAGTTAAAACAAAGCAATTGGTGAAACTTTTAAGTAAATCGGTTCAGTACTTTCAGAGAAAAATGTGGACATACATATCGACAGACAGACAGACAGACAAGAAATTCAAAAAAAATATTTTTGCTTTCTATTATTCTTTTTAAGTGTCCCTCTATCCATTTCAGTCAAAATAACTAAATGTACAGACAAAATATTTTTACTGTCTTATTATATATAGAGATAGTTGCTGCAAATAATATGAATTATTTTCGAAGCTATTTTGGAAAAAAAAGTAGGTATAGTACCCCAAATAAACTTATGTTAAATATCTTATGTTCTTTATGTAGATCGAAACTGCCCTTTACAACATATCAATAAAAGGTAAGTATTTTGGAGAAATTATCACAGATTTAAGATACACGTGGGGAGTGGTTACGTGTCCGTCCTCTACTCAGAGTAATTAACTATTTCCATTTCCTTGCTCTGGTAGGCAATGTACGACGTTGAGTTCTCACGCACTGTCTCTGGGCAGAAAGCAGAGAAAACAGTGTCTTAAAATTAGGTTCTATCTTCTTACTCCGATACCCTGTTATGTGCAGGACTAAATATGATGCTAAAAATATAGGTGTAGCTTATTTCTTCGAATACTATCACCTCAGCTTACACCATGTGAATAAGGCTTAGTATTGATAAAATTTAAAAAGTCGGTTAGTAATATAAAAACCAGACAAGCGCGAATCGGGTTCGCCCATCGAGGGTTCCGTACAAAAATTAGAGGTTTCGAGCTTTTTCTGAAATTCAAGCTTAGCTTAGCCAGCTACGGTTCATCTGATACCTCACTTGAACTAGCGTCTTTAATATCAAATTTTACACCCCTTTTAAAGCTACAATTTTTTAGAATTTAACCACAAATGTATAGTTTTCAGATTCTCTGAACTAGTACTACCTGTAGATACTAACTGCCAAATTTCATAATTCTAGGTCGACCGGAAGTAACATATTACTTTTGATTCCCCTTATATTATAGTTTATAGTGTCGAAATACTATTAATAAATAATAATTAATTCCCCTAATGGAAATCGAACCTACAAGCATCGCGTTACAATCACATGCTTGTGCCCTTGGGTCATGACGGCCTCAATGATGTTGACTATGTTATACCTATAATAATATCTATTATTCCCTGTTCGTTAGTAAAATTTATGTTTTTTTTCATAGTAATTGATTGCATTGTATCGCCTCTCCAGTTTCGGGTCATTCTATTCTATTGAATGAATTATGAACCCACTACCTTCGCATCAACTGCGCCCTGCGCCTAGACGGCGGCTATAAAATAACTGCATATAATAAGTGAAGGATGTTCATAAGAGGCTGATACGCCATTTTAAGTGGCTACGCTGTAAATTGATGTCATGCCTCGGTGGGAGACATAAACTAGTATTAAATTGCTGGGGCGAGCTTTGCGACAACAATTAGATTAGGTTCTTGCAAACTTAGACCTTGTTTGGAATAAGTACAAGTTACTTATACGGTTATTAAAATATAGAATTAAATGTATGTACTAATTAATAGATTAATTATAATTGTAGACACGTCGGGCTCTGTCAAAAGTTGTTATGAATATTTTTTTTATTATCTATTTCAATAGATAAACATACTCTTTCGTGATTAAAGCTACTATTATTTTTTCACCAATAAGCTTGGCATTGAAATCAAGAGAGATAATCAGAGATAATAAGACTGTTTTATACAATTATCTATAAAAACGGCGTTTTTTATATGGGACCTCTCTTTAAATATTTGTTTTATTTTAATTTCATTATTTATTGTTTAAGTAAATTTACAACAATATTCTATGAATATTTCAAGCGTTTATCTGTAGGTGTTGTATTCCCTTTTGGTTTTAAGTAATTATTATTATAACAGCAAGAAAAACACAAATACATAATCTGTGAAAATTTCCCCATTTAAGTACGAAACCTTAAAAAAATGGTTAAAAAAAAACAAACGACTAACAGGATTGAAATAGTGTTATAATCGATACGAAGATAAACAAAACGGTATTAAAAAAAAAATCATGAAAATAGACAAATTTTCTCTTAAGAGTTAACGTTAAGGATGGCTTAAAATAGTTATATATCCTAAGCTATTAATTTAAACGATAAATGACGATTGAAATTTTAAAATAATTTTGAATACCTGTTCAACGTTTTTAATTTTCTTTTTTATTTTTACAATATGGGATCTGGCTGTAGCTGTGGTGAACTTTGTTAGGAAAAAACATATATGCTTACTAATAAACACATTACCCTCCTTTTGGTCGTCGATTTGAGTAAATATGAAAGGAATATAGTTTTTTATATTATAATTTATACATCTCAATATATGATTCAATAATTTTAATTATTCAAACATATTTTGTATTTGTAATGTGCAAATCTCTGAGCCTCATCACTATCGACAGATATACGATCTGTATAATATATGCATATATTATATAAACTAAATAACTAGTTTACGTGTTATTATAAAACCTTGCAAATGGAAGCTCTACCTGATCTAACTCGGCTAACGTCCTAAGAGAGCCACAACATGTGCTTTATTGCATTGAAAATCAGATTTCAGAACTAGCGTACAATATAATTATAAGCCATGGCCCGTCCAATCTGCACACGGTTTCAAGAGAACCTGCTAAGCTCGTTGAGAACGGTCGTGTGTATCTATAACGTTATGAAGCAGTATAATGCTCTTTTATCATATTATCAGAGTTTCCAGTTCGGCTTAGAACGTATACCGTGGTATTATAGACTAGACTCTACTTTGAACTACAGGAAAAGTAAATACATTTTAAATGTAATAAAAGAGAGATTTTATATAAAACTGTTGATGTAAACATTTTGCAGTGTTAGACATTCTATGTTTCATACTATAAAGGACTCCAACGTCTTCAAAGGGCTTATAGCGTAAGCCGCTATATTATAGAGTAAACTTTCGTTTGAAGTGCAGAAAAATAAATTTTGTTTTAAATTTGATAAAATGTAGACTTGTAATGTAGAATTGTAATGAAAATGTGTATATTCAAACATATCTTGTGATACTAGGGACATGTCACTCAATATTATTTCCACTCGTTTCAACGTCTCATTTTGTGAAACATGGTGCCTTAGTTTTACATGAGCAGCATCGCGTTTTTTCTTTTATAGCAGGGTGTTAGACGAAATCTAATTATTAGACACTCCATTCCCCATTTTGGCCCAGATTTCGAGATATTACGTGTTGAGTGGCGGATCTCGACGCCGCTCTTTGTCTAACATAACTAGGTTTGTCTAGGTCTATTTTTAATAATTCCCCCGAGTGTGGATCGAATCTGCAACTATGCAACTATAACCTTTACAGTCAGAAGCTGCATTACTACGCCTGTCGATCTCTGGCCTTAATATTACTATACAAATATATATATATATATATATATTTATATATATATATATATATATATATATANGTGCGAAATGCCGCATGAACTAAGACCCAGGCGAGGACAGTTCGTACTGCATTATACATAATCCTGCAGCTGTACCTACATACTAGCTGTACCAGTCGTAACGCAGGGGCACAGAGTGTGACTGTAAAATCGACTGGTCGTGGGTTCGATCTCCAATCAAGGGAATGAAATATTTATTTAAATTTATATTTTCATTTTTTCGCTCTGGTGTCGAAGCAAAACGCGGCGTTGAGTGTGTAACACTAGGTTCCCTCTGCCTACCCTGCTGTGTGCGGGATACAGCGTGAAGCTGATTTATTTATTTATTTTGTACCTACATATCTTGTACCTACGTACTATTAAATAGATGAAATGTATTATTTTTCGACTTTTGAGACCGACAAAGGTGTGACTCCGCAACTCAACACGCAATGCCTCCAGAATTTGGCGTGGGGAACGGACTGTCTTAACACTAGTTTCCCTCTGCGTACCCTGCTGTGTGCGGGATACAAGGGTGAAGCAGTTTTCTTATTTTTTTATTTTAAGCTTTTTCTCAGTAAACAGTAAAATGTAGCGTGGAAAATGCAATTCAAAGTAAATGAATATTTCCGCCTAACCCGCAAAAAAACAGAGATAAAAAAACTGTATATATTCGTGTAACAAGTTTAACACGGACGCCAAAAAATCATTGGCGTGGATTTGTTAATTCACCGACACCACGAAGTCAAGGCCGGGTTTTTTTTATCTACATACATGATTTCAATAATCAAAAAAGCCTGTATCAGTTTATATAAAAATAAAATAACATCCATTTTTTATTTAGCACAATAAAAAATAAATCATATAGATAGTTTCCGTTTAAACAAAGATAGTTCACATGGATAAAGCTTTTGTACCTATACATTGACTGCAGAAGTAGAATCAGTTAAATATGAAACAACTGCGCGAATCTGGTTTTCTGTGAGTGACAAATACACTGCTACAGATCACCACTTGCTAGGCACCGAGTAGCTACGTTGTGTTCATATAGTTAAAATTTTTATTACACCCACAATCAGCTTCACGCTGTATCCCCCACACAGCAGGGTAGGCAGAGGGAACCTAGTGTTAAGACAATCCGTTCCCCACTTTCTGCAGAATTCTGGAGGCATTGCGTGTTGAGTGGCAGAACTCAACGCCGCGTTTTGCCTCGACACCAGAGCGAAGAAATGGTAATATAAACTTACATAAATATTTCATCTCCTCGAGTGGGAATCGAACCCACAACTAGTCGGTTTTACAGTCACACTTTGTGCCCGCTGCGCCACGACTGGCCCCTACACCCACAATTATACTTAATAATGGAACTGACAGCAATGGATTAATAATAAAACTATCTTTTAATATTTATTGATTTCTTATAGAAAAGAAAAATCTATAATAATAGAAACCTTTTTATTGCAAGAATCATAAAAACATATCTTTTTCACGACAAACAAAAAAAATTAAATGATACATATTATCTATAATAGATATGAAAAGAAAAATTGAGCTCTTAATACTTTTCGGTATCAAAGAGGCAAAGTCAATTCAGAAAATTCTTTTCATATCATGGGTAAATATTAATTTTAAAATATTTATTTTGCTTTTGATGAGTTACAAATAATTATAATATGAGCTTAAAAAAAATACTAACATTAAATTTATAGAAAAATTATAATTGATACTTATAATCAAGTAGCTCTGGAATAATTAGAGAGTAACCAAAGATGTCCTGGTGAATGTTGTGTGTTGTGTTATCTAATTTTATCATGGGGCAGTAGTACAGCGCTTGACTATGACAACAACACGTAATTTTTCTAATTCAGGTGAAACTTGGAGATCAGTTTCTTCATAGTAAGTTTTCTCTGCCTTTCTTACTATGTGCGAAATAAAGCGTGAAACTAGGTGATAATAAGCGCGAGTCGGGTTCACTTACGAGGGTTCCGTACAAAAATTGGAGGTGTCGAGTTTTTTTCTGAAATTCAAACTTAGCTTAGCCAGAGCCTTTTTATCTGATACCCATCACTTGAATAACAAACTATTACAACTTACAACATATTACAATTACAAAATTAAAGAGAATGTGTGTTTTAAAATGAACCATTAGGTAGGTACTCACCAAGCTTTGTTTTTAAACAAAAAAAATATTTTTTATTTCAGATTGTAAACTAATCGAATGTCGAATCCCATCTAAATCCGTTGAATAGTTTTTGCGCGATTGTATGATGATGAAATATGCACTAGATTTTAAATTAGATCTCCATCCATACAATGGTCGCGAGCCGCTCTCAATTTTATGCCGGTACGTGGATTTTAAATAATCAACGTAAAAGCGTATACACAGATAAAACAAAAATAAAGATATTTCTTTTGTTTTTATATTTTGTTCAAAAATATTTTATTTAACATCACACTGTATCACGAAACGCAAAGTAGGCAGAGGGAACCCGGGACACTTCGTTCCATTAAGTCACTTCCGTTCCCTTTCCTTCAGCTGAATTTTGAGATACACAATGGTGTATTAAGTAGCGGGATTCAACGTCGCACTTTGTCCCGTTTTCGATTGCCACTCGAAAAAATTAAAATATTAAATACATTATTTTCTGGAGTGGCAATCGAACCCACAACCTGTTACGGTTACATTCGCTCACTTAGGGCACACCCCTGCACCACTACTGAAAATCACGGATAATTTAGAATTTTTATTTTATTAGCTTTACAAATAATTATATTTTAAACTAGATGGTCGCAGTACATTTACAATAAATAATGTTTTAAATGTTACATGCATGTAAATAGTTGAAATGTTAACATTTCCTTATGGATAATTATTTATAGGATTGAGTCAGTTTTTCTTTTTATGGAAAAGAAAAGGCCAACGACCGTACACATCACCTATGGTAAGTAATCACCGCCGCCCACGACCCCGTGTAGCACTAGAGGAGACACAGGTGCGTTGCTAGCCTCATTTATAAAGAAGAGGGTTGTGGGTTCGATTCCCACTCTGGAGAATAAATTGTTTATATTTTGCCCCTCAGTAAACATGGCGTGATTTCCAATACCGTCAGATTGGGCGTAAAATAGAAAATGACCGATTGCCTTAACTATGGACACGACACTACGTCTTTTCTGATTTCTCTGTAATATGCGAAAAAACGCCTAAAGCTTATGAGAAATCAAACTCATATTTATAACGTACTATCAAATAAGTCCCAACTATGGTACAATTACCTTCACAAAATTAGCTTCACGCTATTTCCCATACAGCAGGTTAGGGAGAGTGTTATATCAGCTTCACGATGCTGCAGCATGATAGGAAGACGGAACCTAGTGTTAAGACACTCCGTTTCCCATTTTCCGCCAAGTTCTGGAGGCATTGCGTGTTGAGTGGCGGAACTTAACGCTGCGCTTATTCTATATAAATCTCATTATAAAAGTATGAATTATGTAAATAGATATTTTTATTTAGATGACACTTCCTTTTAATGAATGGTCAACAACCGCTCATCGGATATTCTGGCGTGAGTGAGATTTAACAATTTATACATCACTATGAAAGACGCATATAGAGCACGCTACGTACAATACACTAGGTTTATTAACAGAATGTGGATATCATGTTCGCTAAATACTTAATGTATTGAGAAATTGAATTTTTAACGTGACACATCGAAGTAGATAGATAGTGGAGTAAAGACTCTCCATTTTCGGCTTTCTATTTAATTATATAATATATAATTAAATAGAAAGCAGAAAATGGAGAGAAAATTTAATTATACATTTCGTATGGAATGAAACTCAAAATAATGTTTTTTTTTTCTTTAGTAAGAAAATAAGAATAAGTTACGTATGATCATTCATTCAGCTTAGTGGCGATTGAACCACCAACCAATGTTAAATTGTATTCCAAGAATTTTGATTTTTAATTTATTCTTTTATATAATTATTCTTAATCAGCCAACCTCTTGTTATCGTAGACTAATGCACTAATATTCCTAAAACGCAAGTCAAGAAACATAGACATTTCTACATACATACATATATGAACCATCTAATCTTTTAGACAGTGAAGACTGCGTCGCTACGTCTATCGCGAAACTCTGTAATATTCACAATTTTGATTTGCAAAAACAGTTTAAATTCGGGAATAATTTTTACTAGTTAAAATCAACAGGAAATAGCAATAAAATGTGTATAAATAAACAGTAACAGTTCAATAATATTAATAGATTTCTGCCTAACAGTCTACAAAAATAGAATTGAATTAATAAAAATTCGGACAGCAGTCTAGATCGGATCAGATAAAATCCCTAGTAAATATTTAAAAACCATTATGTTTGTCGCTAACAAAACGTATTGTGATTCACTCTAAAATAAAAATGTTTACGTATATACAGTTGGCGAGGTCTAAGCCGAGCTTTGCATTTGTACACGTTTATATAGATAGTGTGACGCATTCCTTAATTGACGTGACGTGACGTAACAACTGTAGCAACGCCACGTGCTTAAATCTTAATATTTTGTTTCTGTGTTGAATAAACACAACAAACGAGAGTGAAAATAATAAGGATGCATTCTCCGGTGTAAAGGAACTGACATATTAGCTTACGCCCAGCTTACGCATCACAAACTCTATGTATTCGTATGTACATAAACGTTATTACCTTTTCTTATTAATTTAATGATATGTCAAAGTCTCTTTTTCTTAATTTTTATAAAGCATTGAAAAAAAACAGTGGAAAATCTTCATTATATGTACTTCATATATTTGAAAAACAAATATATTATAGGCCAATCGTGGCGCAGTGGTACAAAGTGTGACTGTAAATCCGACTGGTTGTGGGTTCAATTCCCACTCGAGGAGATGAAATATTTACTTAAATTTGTATTTCCATTTCTTCGCTCTGATGTCGAGGCAAAGCGCGACGTTGAGTTCGGCCATTCAACATGCAATGCCTCTAGAATCCGGCAGAAAGTGGAGAACGTAGTGCCTTAACACTAGGTTCCCTCTGCCTACCCTGCTGTATGCGGGATACAGCGTGATGCTAAAAAAAAAATTTATAAATGAAGAAAAATAAGCAAATACCTATAGTAGCATAGTTCTTATTGACAAACCAAAATTAAAACGTTAACAAAGCAACAAGGACAACATAGTCAGAAGTTTAGTTCGATTCCACGTAATATTTCAACTTACTGAGCACATATTTCTTTTTGCCAAGAGAACTCTGATCACTGCAGTGAGTTCCCTAGTTGTTCTCTGAACTAACTGTTACAATACACATAGCAAAAATAAACAAACATTTCATTACGCTTCCAATATGTTATAAAATCTATTTAAATTTATTATTACTTATGTGTAAATAAATACATTCAACCAATCCGCAGAATTTTAATTAAAATATTACATTTCAAATGATATATAAGTTTATATAATATATAGGACCAAATATATACATTGAGGCAGTCGTAAACTGCCTCAAATTCTACATATTGCATTATAATATGTAAATCATAGAATTGAGTACTCGTATTGGTGTGTTCTAATACGTTTCGGGAATTCAATATGATTGAACTCCAATATCTGGTGGCGTTCATAATTGGAAATGCGCCTCGGCACTAAATAGTCTTTAATTAAATTAAACAATCCCCTTTGGTGCTTCGTTGTGCGCCGGCCACGGGCGGCCACGGGCGGCCTCGCCCGCTGCTCTGTCTGTGATCGCAGTGTAAATGAAAAAACTTTTGTTCATTTTGCTTGCACCTTTGATATGATTGCGTAATTCCGTTAATAGCTTTTTGTTCGTTCAAATATTCTTCTCCTGTCTCCTTTTCGTCTTTGAGGAACTCATTGCACAAATTACAAGTCGGAGACGGGATAAAGCCGTGAGGAGATTTTATTATTAAAGTATTAATGAAAGCATTAAGAACATTGAGCAGTATTATATATTCTATTTGTCACCCACAGTTGCTTCTATAAATAGAACTTGGTGATTGTTACATACAGAGACTTCACAAGCTGTGTAGTATTATAGTTAACGACAAAATTATTATGTTTTAAATATAAACTCTCCACTGAGTGGGTAAAAAAATGTAAAAAATTAAATTAACAAACGAAATAATTTTATTTGAATAATTTATATATAGATATTTTATATTACTGTTAACGTTACATTTTTCAACACAGCTTTGTTACTTACTTGAAATCGAATCAACTTCGGTTCACTTGGACTGGCACTAACATGTTTTGAACTTCGACGTGTTATCCAAGAGTATGTGGATTTGAATTCAACGGTATATGTTCGATATTTTTCAATTTCAATACCATTGTTGAGGTGTCTATTGTGAAAAGAATCCTGAAAATGACGTCAGAGGACCTATAGATTCAGAATTGCAATTTTTCTACCACAATGCTGACAATAAAAAAGGAAAGAAGGCAATACCTCTCTGCGTGTGTACAGAGAGACATGTTAAGGGAATTGTTTTGGGTTCGATTTGTAATCGAGATAATATTTATTCTTAACTTATATCCATTTGCTTTAATTAGATAAATTGCGGCTATGAACTTCTTCATTTTATATTGCCTCATAAACATTTTCTTTTGGGATTCGGACATGGGTTCTTATCATTTTTCATAACATTAAATCACTTACCTGGAGATTCTCTTCTCGAGTAAAGAAATGTTTTGGTTTGCGATAAGTAAATATGTTAAGCATTCATTTACATTGTGAAAATTAAAGAAAATACTAATAAAATTTATAACAATTTTTATCATACTCTATGCGAGTATATTGCACTACAATTTCGATTTAATTCTAAGCTGTTACTGCGTCCATGGGTAGTATGTTAGCTACCGATATAATCAGCAGCAATTACATATATCAACTATGTCACATATCGTTCAGTGATCATATACTAAGTTTCAAAAACAAACAGATGCTCTATCGATGACGTTTAATTATGGATATTACTAAGTATATTTAGAATTTGTATGCATGTACAGTACAATCAATTATTATTGAAAAAGGAATAAAAAAGAAAAAAGTATAATATAAAAACTTCTCCTCCGACGACGTCGTATTCAAAAGCAGGCTCAAGTATATTGACAAAATGATGAAATTAAAAAGAAAACTGGGACCTTTCAAAAAAAAATCCATTGAAACTATCGCAAAGGCTACACTGAAAGGAAATGAATTATAAAAATAAGTAACAAACTCGATGACGCAAGTGCGCTGCAGCTGTGGCAATGATTTAATATTGATTAGACGAGGACAATCATTTTCGTAAATTGCCAAGTAAATGAAATTCCCCACTAATAATATAAATGTTTATATATCGATCGATTACATACTAGTGACTCTTCGCTTAGAATGTCTAACACAATATTTTAGAGTTTATTTAGCTTTCCATATTTTAAACTGTTAAGTACTTGCGGAAGAGTAAACATTAAGTTTCCTCATGCTCACCTGACCTATATCTATTCTGTATTAAAATGAAAAGCACCCATTTTTCTGTTACATAATGAGTTATAAATACTTTTTCGTTCTAAATATATTGAAGGTTTAATATTTAATAAGCAAACTTCTTCATCGTGGCTTCCAATCTTGAAGCTGAAGTTCACGAGTTACTGGTTTAAGCACAAATATAAATATAATATCATGAAATAGTATCGATTGTGGATTTATTGCAAATAGTATATTCAAATAAAAAAAATAATAGTTGTACGTTTCGCGATTTGTTAGAGGCGGTAGAGCACGTAGCGCCCCGTAGCCTCGTAGCGGCCTCGCTCGTAGCACGACCGTACCGACCTCGGCAAACATGTAAAAAATGCATGTCCACTGGAGATACCTGAAACTATCGTCACATCATGCGGAATAAAAAATGACTTTAAATATTTCAGTTACTCTTAAGATTTTTATTAGTCTTTAATAATAATTATGTGTTTTTATAATTTACAGTTAAACAAATTGTTATGTACATAATAAGTATATATTAATTAAATGTATTTAATATACATGTTTTTATATATCAAGACTTTTTTTATATTATTTTATAATATCTATTTAAATTTTATTTTCAAGTATCTAAAAGAATTAATAATAAAAAAAATTACAAAAAAACGTCAAAATGTTTAAATTTCCTTCACAATGAAAAAAAATAAGATGGCATTCCAAAATAAACAAGAACGTATATTTAAGACGTTGAAACGGCCCTAGTTTGATTAATTTCTCAATAGTACCTTGTTTCCATGCATACTTACTTGAACGAAGTGATCACCTCGCATGCGCGGTCCCAGTAGGGCTCGTTGGAACAGCCACTGTCCTTCTGCCGCTCTGGCCGAGAGCGCTCGTCGGGTCCTGTCAATTAAATTAAAATATACTTTTATTAAACCATTGTTGTTCATAATTTAATATGTGGTTGGTTTTCGTTTAAATTGTTTCTTTCGTTCAAATATCTGTGGCTGTCATATTTTTTTTAATAACTAGTAAGTAAGATTTATTTTTTGTTATTAAATTTTTATAAATGAAATCTATACCTGTATACTTTTAGAATTTTTCATTCAGCTTTTTCTTTATTATATATGTTTATAAAACTTATAAATTAATAATTATTGTGTATTCATTATAAATATTCAAATTTTGTTTCTCAGTTTTTATGCAGATTTCAATAAGTAATTTTTTTTGTGCTTAAATATATTTAACATTTTTTTTTCATATTATTTATTCCCCTTAAATAATAAAAAAAATATATTTAAAATAAGTATTAGCGTATATTACAGAGTTAATATAAGCAACTTTAATTTACAATAGAAAATGAAACAACAAACTAGTCATAAAATATTCTGCACGTAAAACAAGCTGCTTTTTCATCTCAACCCATTAGGTTTATCCGGTTCTATAAAAAGTATATTTTGTATAGAGTACCGGAAAATATGAGTACTGTGATAGAATAAACGCAACATATCTGTATTTTTCGAGATCGTCGTGGCGCAGGAGTATAAGGGAGTGACTGTATCGCGACGATTGCGAATTCGACTCGAGGGAATGAATTAATATTTTCATTTCTTCGCTCTGGCACCAAGGCAAAAGTCCGGCGTTGAGTTTCGCCACTCAACACGCAATTCCTCGAAAAATTCAGTGAAAAGTAGGGAGTGTCTTAACACTAGGTTCCCTCTGCCTGCCTTGCTATAATTTTCATAAAGTATATTTTTCTATAATTTTCTTTACATATAATAATTTAAAATAAACATATTTTTCCTTTAAATATGAAGTCAATTTTGTGCTTCTATTTATGTGCTACAATAAACCTCGTTGTAGTATCAGATGAAACACTATACGAGTATATTAACATATCTTGTTAAAGCTGCTTTTTATTTTATCGTTTTCATTTTGTGAGCCCGATATTGAAACTTTAGTATATAATGCAATCACGATATTGCCATATTTTTGTAAAAAACCTCAATAATTTGATGTTTAAAATGTTCCTTGCTTTTTATAATTGTTTTTCTTTTTTTGTAAAAAAAAATGGAATATATAAATTGTAAATCTCATTAAAATAATTTGTAATATCAATATATGAATGATAGAAATAACATTAAGGGTAGATTAAGGATAAATTATTTAGTATTTTTATATATTTTATAAAATCATTTTTGTTCTTATTTGTTATGTCGCGCGATTTGACTTGTACGACATAAACTGCAAACGCGCGTTTCTCCGTTCGTGCGTAAAACGCGTGTGAAAACGCGCGTATTTCGATTCCAGCTCGTCCAGATGAGGGCAATGACAGAAACGCGTCATCTGTGCCGGCTAATCTAATGCGCCATCAAACCGGCTCTCATTGAGCCAGTTGCAAAAGCCACTTTATTATACGTATTATTAGGATTTAATACTTATCAAAATTATTATAATTTGTCATCAAGTTATGGATCCGCGCTTATATCATATCGGGTTTGCTTTGAGTTTATATTTGATATGTGAGTGATTGCACTCGATCATTATGCGGGACGAAAATACATATACATACTGGTATGTAGTTTTAATTACCTGCCAATATAATGTTCCCATTAATTAATATGTTACCTGATAGCTGTGATCGTACTTCTAATATCAGTATTCTTCACGTTATGTTGTATGCTTCCTTAAAGGCAAATACGTGTATATAATATTGTGAGTTAATTTACAAATATTTACCTGTATATGTATGTAGTAATATTAATACAAAATTTTCTGTAGGAACTACATCAAAATATAATATATATGATTTTTCATTAACTTTGATAACTATTTTTCTAATTTTTAAAAATTAGAAAAATAGTTATGTGGTCTAGTCATATTTTTCTCCATTTTCTATCCATTTTCGGTATCATGTGCTGCGTTTTACATCGCACTTCGTCTAATTCAATAAATTAAAGGTTTATAATTATGTTACAAGTAGATACTTATCTATAACATAATTATAAACATCTCGGTTTGAGACATGAACCCACAACTATCATATTCAAAATCACTTTCTATTTACACAACTTCGATGATAGAAATATATATATATTTTAATATTTTTAATTATAAAAATGAAAATTTAATAGTAATATCGTATCAATATATTCCTTTAGTGTTATGCAAGCGACATGTTCAGGTATATTAGTTCTAACAATTTACTTCACTGGTAGTATGTAGGCAAAGTTACGATGAAAAAAGAAAACCAGCCAGCGTCGGAAATAATATTTCCGTCCTACATTTCTCGCCACTCTATTAATTATATTATTCTTTAAACCTATATGAGGGAATTTTTATATTTATATTTTTATCTGTATTTAATTAAAGTTAAAATATTGTATTTTTAAATAATAATTTGTTATTTATTTTTGTTGCAGGCACAATGTCGTCGATTAGACTGCCATCGATTGTAGTCAAATGACAATAACTAGACTAAAGGTAATAAAATCATTTAAATATTTATTGTATGTTAATGTTTTACTTTTCTCTCTTCGCAAGTTGATGATGATAATGATGAGATGTCCTCATATTTTTAACTCTCGTCTAATGTGTCGTTTGAGTTAATAATCAATAATTCCGTTATATTAAGAACAAAGTTTTGTCCATATTTTTTTCTTCTTTTTACATTTCTCTATTCTTGTACGAAGATAGTGCCATTTCATCTTTCCCTTTAAATAAATCGGGCATAAAAATAAAATATTAAGATTTAAATATAAGGTGTACAGCGGTTGTCAAAAAGCAGTATAAGCGGATTTAGGCCAAGCTCGTGAACTTACACCTACTCGATACATGTGTGGACACTCACACAAATGCAAAGCTCAGCTTAGACCTCACGGACTGTACGTATTAGTAATTACAATACTTCTGTTTTAGCTTAAGCTTATATGGGGATTTCCCTAAGCTTAACACGTATTTTTATTTTGCTTAGCAAAATAAAAATACGTGTACATTGGTTTGACAATTGAAATATTTTTTACTTAACCTATAAAAACAAAAGATTTGTATTGAAGAATCACATTAAGACTAGGGAAGGTCGCTGCGGACCGTAAATATTAAACTTTAACCTGTGTAATCGATGAAATCATTCCATTTTTTATAATTTATTTAAATATGTTTATACATTTAAATACACCTGAGTCTTAAAAAATCTTAGTCTTAAACAATGAAATAATACGTATAAAGGTAAATCGTGGTCATTATAGTAAATTGCATACTAACAGTATCTATATTTTCTATAAGTCTATTTTAAATTAATCAATCACTTGAATTATATGAACAGTGTCGGGAGCGCTCATGAGACAGTCGTGCCATCGTCTGCTCGAGCACCAACAGGCCGGCGGGGAAGAACCCCCGCTATACTCACCCATTGATCAAATTTCAGGTAAGACTTTGTACCATACTTTTGTACCACTTCAAAGTATTTTAAAATATTATTCAAACTTCTATTTAAATATAAAAGGAACATATTTACCTTTTACATAACAAGACTGTATTACGTGAAGGATAGCATATAAAAGCGTCATTGAACGAACCTCGTTGCGATCTCTAGAAATTCTATCTTAGAGTAAATAAGAAATTAATAATATAATTAAAATAGGTATACAGAACTATCATGTTACATTTTAAAAGCTTATGACATTATACGTTCTCGTATCAGAAACCTGATATTGTTATAAGTTTCAAAAGAAAATGTATTTGACGACACGCGACTTACAGCAACTACTCGATAGGAACCTTTTAGTATACATACGGAGTTTTAAGAGCTAATTATTTCATTGTTTATTAATCTTCAAACGTTTCAATAAATGCTTGTTTAAATATTAATTTTATTTTTATTTTAATAAAATTAAAGACAATTTTATTATATATAAATTTGAGTTACTGAGAACATATCTAATTTCGTTTCCGAAAATATTTCATAAATAAATGCATATATAGTTTTTCAAAGGTCACAATGTATTTAATAATGAATACGGTAACTGCTAGTGTATTTAGCACAATTGGAATTGTTAAAAACATTTCGGGCCGATTTCCTTAAAATAAACAGAATATAAACCGAAATATGATATGAAATTCATACATTTCAGAGTTTGAAGTGACAGCTCTTTTCAATTATGAAAAGCGCAACCCGAAAGCCTTAATATTAAAACAAAATGCAGCAAACAGCTTCTGTATCTATTTTTACAAATAAATTTAACCATTATTGTAAAGCATTTTCAGAATTACAACTTCTAATATTCTGCAACGATACTAACATTTTATCTAAGACCACTTTCATATTTTATGTCAGTTTATTTTTAAACATTTTTTAATGTTCCTACTGTTTATTTGGGACCTGCTTGAATTGGCCATTGGCTATAATTGGCAGTACGGTGACGGCAATTATTGGTTCGATTTTATGCTGTACAAGGGCTAAACAATCGCGTTTAAATATTATAAAGTTGAAAGGTGAGGGGACTTGATACTAATGAAGAATATTTGGTACTCTGTAACATTAATGGATGATAATGGCATCTAGCTACAACCTTTTAAAATATTTTATAAATACCTAATGAAGAAATATCCAAGGAAAAATAATAAGTTCATCAAATAATATAAAAAACAAACCAAATATCTAAAAACTGTCTGCCGTTGGTTAGTTACGTTGCTGTTAAGTATGTCTAGAGTATGATACTGTAAGGTTAGGGTCATACAGAAACTTTCTTGGGATTCCTTAAAAAAGTTTAGGGGTCGAGCGAAGATAGGAGAATAAACGAGGAGTTTTGATACAGCGCTACCTGATCATGTGGGCCGGGAGGCCGGCGGCAAGCTGACACGATATGCGCCGGCGGAGGAGGACGAGGCGACACTCAGGGAACTTCTACTTAGGTACGTGTGACCCTAGAGACATGTGACAAAATATTAGCTTTTCGCCTTTACTATTGGCTTTGTTGCATAAAAGATTAATAACAATCTGTGTGTCGATGTATCTCTACATTTTCATACTGGCTTAGCATCCCAAATATCTTGTATTGCAGATATTCTTAAGATGCGAACCGCCGACTTGGTCCCGATTCACCACATAGCTTCCCTTACTTCATGACATCGGACCATACCTCACCGTACTGTCGCATACATTAGTTTCGATGGCCATCACGTACTGTATACTGTTATGACTACTGACTGAGTCGAGCACAGCGTCCCGTCTTCCACTTCAGCTCATACTAAAGAGTCACTTCAGATAGCGTAATACACCAACGTCGAACTAGCGCTTGCAAGCATGTGTGTGAACGTTATGTGTTTTATAGTAGCACTTTTTATTTTAAATTAAAATTGTGTTTACAGATTAAATGGCGGCGTTATTGATTTAATCAAATTGAAACGTAAGATCGGCGGGGTAGAATATTACATTACGAATAATAATGAGGCCAGCCGTGGCGCAGGAGCACAAGGGTGTGATTATTACCGCAAACGGTTGTGGGTTCGATCCTCACTCGAAAAAAATATTATAAATATTTCATATTTTCATTTCATCGGTCTGGTGTCTGGTGCTTCCAGAATTCGGCGGCTTCCAGAATTCGGTGAAATGGGGGAACAGACTGTCTTAACACTAGGTTCTGCATACCCCAGTTGAATAGATGGGTGTGCGCGATACAGCGTGAAGTTGAAAACAAAAATCACTGAACAGATATTATTTAATTGCTCTCCAAATGCAGGAAATAGTAATCCACGTATTTGTTGATAATACATTGCAATAATATAACATGTTTATTGTTTACGTTCCGATAATGCTGGTATTCAAACAATAAGCTTATAATTAATAATCAATCCCGAAATGTTAAAGTAGAATTTTTGCATATTGTGTGTATAGAGTCATTTTAATTACATAATCATATCAATGCTAGTTAGCTCGGAATAAAGTTAATTATTTTATAAATATCATCTAAAGTTCACATTTTATCTATTAATATTTATAACACTTTGCGCGAGTTTCAGTCAGTTGACAGAATAAAATGAATTAAAACTCTTTCATACATCATTTTTAGTTTCAATCTACACAATTTTCTGCTCATAGAGTATCCCACTAACGGCATATTATGGAAAAATAAAAATTCTTCTTATTTATGCTGATAACTTCAACTAGTTCCAGAAGTTTTGTACGACAGTCATTTATATTTTTTGCTTTGAAACTTGTGAAACATTTAAATGGCATTAAAAAAAGATATAAAAGAGCCAAGTTAAATGGAAAATACATTCACAAGTTAAGCATCAGAATGTTTTGATTGCTGTTATGTCATAATTAAGTATCGCACTTAATTATTTCAATAGTTATTTAAAGATTCAATTTAAGTTAATAGTCTGGTAGTAGAACGGTCAATATTTATAAATTTAATTAATGAACATTTTCCTTTTTCAATGAAGGCTATTTAAAAAAAATATTTTTAAAACAATGTATATTTTCTTTTAATTTTTAAAAAGAAGTACTTATAATTATGAAATGTGAACTGACTACCTGTACATTTATAGTTTACAGGAATACTTGAAGCGGAAGCTGTTATAATCAGATTTAAAAAGCATTTATTTTTATTACAGCTATTAACTAATCGTATAAGATTCGAACCCACACATGTTGTGTTTAATTTTTATAGTTTAATTTAAAGACATTTGAATACACCGCTAAGTATCAACGTTAAACCATTTAATTTTGAGCGCTAAAGTAATTATTTTATATCTGAAAATCTCATATCACACTGCTTATTATAAAATTTAATAAAACTAAAAGTTATTTTATTAAAATTCGCGTACATTACTTGAAATATGAGTGAATTACATTTTGTGACGACCAAACGACCAGCAAAGCTGCTAAATAGGTTTCGTATTAACGTAGAAATTCTAAATGACTATTTATCCCCTCTCTAATGGAGACCACGTTAAATACCCTTTTTATCAAATACAGTATGTACCTAACATAGTGGTGGCGTACAAACAAAATCTTAATACGTACAAATTAGCTTCACGCTGTATTCCGCACACAGCAGGATAGGCAGACCTAGTGTCAAGACACTCCGTTCACTACTTTCCGCCGAATTCTGGGTGTATTGCGTGTCGAGTGGCGGAACTCAACGCCACGCTTTGCCTCGACACCTCGAGTGGGATCGAACCCACAACCAGTCGCGTTTACAGTCACACTTTGTGCTTCTGCACCACGACTAGCCTCAAAATACGCACAACACGTGGAATATTAACAGAATCCTTTCAAGAAACTTGTTTAAAATAAACGTACAAAATACGATCAAACATAATATATAGAGAGAGACCTGTGATTAGTTATTTACATTGAAAGGAAATGTAATTTCCATTACCTTTGAGATTGGTCTGTGATAGATTGCATCTGAAAGACCTTTGTACATACATACATACATACGTTGCCATTTATTAGCGTTGTCTGATAGGATTTCATGTTAACTAAGAGTTGGATTGGCCACCGCACACCGGTCACCACGATTGAGTTGAATATTTCCGTCGAATTCAATATCGGCCGGCTTTGTCAGGTTGTCAATATAACTGTTGAAACAAGATTCGGATTGTGGATACGTAGCCGTGTAACTTTAACCAGAAATGTACTTCATTTAAAATAATGGTTGGATTCGGACGTTATATTTGAAATTCAATTATTATTATTAAATTTTTCGTCTTTTGGTCAATTCGTCGACTTCTATCACTAAACTTGGAAAGGAGTGAACTACCTTGCCGAAAGTGAAATCTACTGTTGTAGCGCAATTTTGATGTACCTTAATAAATATTATTGATTGGGCTTCATATTTTTTTCAAGATTGTCGGATTAAACAAAATATGCCGAACCCAACGAGCTATGCCTTCTATTATTCTAGATATTCTTTTTTTATTCCGCAATATGGAAGAAATGTGTCAAGATATTTATTAAATAAGATATTATTATTTAAGTTTTATATGACCAAAGCCAATTGTAACAAATCACCTAAGCTAAATTAATCCAGTCGATTAAGATAAAAGTTGACGCACGGAGGGGAGGCTCTGGAGTTCTCACAGATAAATAGTCATCTACGAAGATTTTCAAATTGTTTTTTTTTTCAACTTGACTAAAGTAAATTAGTATAATATAACCAGAATAAACCTAGTGCTAATACACTTTCTTCTCCACTTCAGAGTCCTTACGTAAATTAAATAACAAAACTACTATTTTATGTTTAAACCCAAAACTCGGACTCATCCGCTTTAACTTATTGTTATATATAACAAAATTATACATTGTTTATATAAATTGTAGCCTATGTGTTATTGAGATATATATAGATACTGCAGTACTGTAAAGTTTAACCTAAATCGGTTCAATAGTTATTACGTGGTAGATGAACAAACATCCATCCTCGCGAACTATCACATTTATAATTTTAGAAGGATAGTAATGTTAAGATTTCACTCTACCCATCCTCCACCATCAACTCCATTCTATATACTTAGGGAAAAGAAACATTTGTTTTATATTTTCATTTATTCGCTTTAGTGAAGAACCAAAGCTCGGTGTTGAGTTCCGCCACTCAACACGTCTCCAAAATGCCTCCAGAATTCAGTGGAAAGTGGTTTAGGTTTCCTCTGCCTACCGTGTTATGTGCAAAATACAGCGTGAAGCTGATACAATATTTAAGCTGCATTTTGCTTCGCTTAAATTTAAAAAATAGAAAAATGAAAACATTTAAAATAAACTAAAATAATATCAATATGGTTGTGTTTAATCCAGGCTTATCTGCTACGGGTGATCGTTAAGTCCATAGTCCGTCATTCGGCTGCTTTGACACGATCACAAGAGATTTGTTAATGTACAATTGGATGCAATAGACGATATTTAGATGGTAAACATTGAGTATGATATGTATATTGATAGTCGGTTAAGATGTTTATTCATATCTTAGATATACTTTCGTAATTAAATTTAATTCTTTTATGCAAATTAATAATTTAGACAACTGATATTTAACTGTGTGAAAGAAATAAAACGATTTAGATAAAAGAAAGAAAATGTAGACGTTAGTTGTATTGATTTGATTTGATTTTAACATTTAACAAAGAGTTCCAGATTATTAAAGATACTCAAAAGCTACAATATGATGAATCTCAGTCATGTTGTTACGTAAAAAAATATACTACAGGAATTGGAATAAAAAATAAAAGAAAACTGTTGAAATCCATGCCGCGGTTTTAAGCGATGCGCGCGCTAACAGATAGGCGGTAAAACAAAAAACACAAACGGTTTTTTTGGGCTTGCACTTCATCTGAGCTTTGTTACAGCTCGCCTATACATATACATACATATATGTATAGGTAGATGGTGATGTGCCAAATACATTGTTGCCTAACAAAGAAAATGTACAAAATAAATTTAAAATATAAATAAATCAGCTTCACATTGTATCCCGCACACAGCAGGGTAGGCAGAAGGAACCTAGTGTTAAGACACTCCGTTTGCCACTTTCCGTCGAATTCTGTAGGCTTTGCGTGCTATGTGGTGGAAGTCAACGCCGTGTTTTGCCTCGATACCAGAGCGAAGCGATGAAAAGATAAATTTAAATAAATATATTAAACGAAATAAATGTTGGCCAAAATTGTGATTCTATTTTTAAATATTTAATTATAGTTTCAAAGTAAATCGTTTATGGTTGACAGATTTATTGGCTAGTTTGATCACGTGAAATATAAAGAGCGATGATAAATTTGATAAACCAATTTTGTCTTTATAAATTAATAAGTAACAAAATTTAAAAGCGATTATGCAGAAAACTTTAACACAAAAACATATAATTAATAAATGAATATAAATTTTAGTGTTTATATGCAGTATAGACTTTCTGAACAGTAACAAGTTTATGTACATATAAAGAGTTTAAAAAAGCAGACCTTGTTATAAACAAGTCAAACTTTCCGAACTCTAACATAAGCGACAGCGACGCCGATGTACATACGAGTATGTTTGGTTTTAACGAGACTTTGTTCTAGTTTGGATAATAATGAATGATTCTCTTAAAAAAATCTTGGCAAATATTTTCTTTTTAGTACTTATAACCCTTTTTGTTTTAATTAATCTATTTAATAATGAAATTTTAAATCGGACGAGTATTCGTTACAATCTGGCTATTGTCTTTGATCAATTTTAAATATACATTCCTATTTTCTAGTATTTGCAAATAGATTCAAATAGGAAGTTGGTTAGTGTTTGAAATGGTTTTGAAATAGTGTACTTTTCAAGTTGGGTAATAGGTTAAAATAGAAGCCAGGTAGCGATTGAAATGGTTTTAAACTAACGTACACACGAGTACTTGAGTACTTATTCAAAAGTTACTTAAGCAAATTCAATTACATTTACTTTATTTAACATCATATATACATCATATATCAATTTGAAGTTAATATTTTGTAAATATTTATTTATTTAATTGATACATTTTTATAAGGTAAAATGTTTAATTTGCTGTAAAAATTGACAGGTTGTAATTAACAAGAGCACTTTAAAACAAACAGTAAGTAATTTATCGTCTTTAAAGGACCTCGAAATTCATCTAGCGCAGGGGTTCCCAACCTTTTCTTGATCAAGGACCACTTTTATGTCATTCTTAGTAGCACGGACCACTATGCATGTAGGTATAATAAAAATTAACTGTGATAATGAAACAGAAACTTCGCCTCACCATCCCCAGTCATAAAATTAAAATCGTTCGCGGACCATATTTAGGCTTCTGCGGACCNCATATTCTGGACATCCACTAAGAAGGGAATTTGAAAAATTTTAACCCTAAAGGGATGAAATAGGGGTTGAAAGTTTGTATGGAAATTTTTTTTAATCTGTACCGATTTTTATAAAATTTGAAATTCAGACTCTTAAAAATATTTCATTGAACACGTGTTTCATGGTTTTTAAGAATTCCCCCCCTAAGGGTTCAAATAAGGGGTTGAAAGTTTATATGGAAAAATCTTTAAATTGCCACCGATTTTTATAAAAATTTTAATTCAGACTGTTAAAAATATTTTATTGAACACGTGTTTCGTGGTTTTTTTAGAATTCGCTCCTAATAAGCGGGCGAAGCCGCGCGCGCCCTCTAGTATTAAATATTTTGTGTTGTTATTATCTGTGTAGTACATAGTAAATATTTTTTAATTGTTTTTTTTTTATTCGGCCAGCCTTCAGAGACAGGTGAGCGTGATGAGCATGAATCTGTCAGCCAAGCTTGACGAGCTGCAGCGGGGCGACCGACAACTGGAGACGACGGTCGCGCTCTGCGAGATCCGCTCTCAGCTTCAGGAACTCACGAAGAGTGTCGAGTCATGCCAGAGTGAAGTCTCAGAGGTGACAATTTTACTATAATCCTTTAGTGGTTATTATATTATTTCTATTAATACATTTAATAGTGCTAATAGCAGAACCTAACGCCGTGTTGTCTATCAAAAATATTTGAGATTTATAATTATAAGAACTCGGTGAACTACTCGATAATTCCCGCATCCTGCTGTTAGTCCAACCCTTTCGCACTAAGCTACGATAGAATCATAATATGATAATTTGTTTTTAGGGTTCCGTACCTTTTAAGGAAAAAGGAATATTTTTAAGATCATTTTGTTATCTGTTTGCCTGTCTATTTGTCTCTTTGTCAAGAGCTTTTATCTTAGAAACGATTGGAGATATTGAGTTGAAATTCAAACTTAGATCTATGATCCCATGATTTCCTGAAAAATGGATGGGTATCTACATTTATTTAAAAAAATATATGGCCGTTTATATAGCAAAAAACACGTATTTCGGCACTAAAGAGGTAATCTAAATTAATAGGGTACTTTTGGTTGAAATTTGGCAGCTAGCATCACCAGATAGTACTAGTTCAGGAAAAATCAGAATACTATACATTTGTGGTCAAATCTCAACAAAATAATAGCCTTAAACAATAAAAAACACGTATTTCGACACCTTAAAGAGAGTGAAAATTTTTAGGGTACTTCCGGTTAACCTAGAATTATGAAATTTGGCACCTAGCATCTACAAGTAGTAGTGGTTTAGGAGAAAATGTGATAACTATACATTTGTGGTTAATTTCTAAAAAATAGCAGCCTTATAAGGGGGCTAAATTTGGTATTAAAGCCGCTAGTTCAAGTAAAAGAGAAGAAATAGTTCAAGTAAAGCTAAGCCTCAATTTCAGAAAAAGCTCGAAATCTTCAATTTTTGCTTTGGTGGGCGAGCCCGACTCGCGCTTGTCTGGTTTTTTTTTAGCTAGGAATGTGATATTAAGACACTTAGAGAGCCATCTAAAAGCGGAGTGTACTGAACTACAACATCTCTTTTATGTATTTACGTAAAGGTGAAACGCGATATGGTTGCCATCAAGCAAGAGCTGGACACTGTCCAGCAAGTGAAAGAGGAGATTGAAGAACTGCGTGAATATGTGGATCGTCTCGAAGAACATTCTCAAAGGCGTAAGCTTAAGCTGCTGGAGCAGGTACGCCCTTAATAATTTTAATAACATACACTTAGGCTCATATATATAAATCTTGAGATACTGCTTTCATATCCATGAAAGATATATAATTTATGAATGAAATCGACATCTCAAGATCGATTTAAGAGAGATTTGAGAGCGGTTTATAAAAAACGGGCCTTAGGTAGCACAAGTAAGGGATAACATAAATATAGAATCAGTATGATACTCATAACATGGTCACGTTTCTATGAAAACTTGTTACAATTTAATCCTCAATATACTTTTATATGAAATGTAATATTAAAATCGTGTATTTATTATAATTCTATTTTATAATATATTTTATAATATCGACATTGAAGAGGTAGGTACTATTAACAAATGCGGATAGAATTTTCTAGAAATATATTCATAGACTCGCTTTATCGCGAGCCGGGCTTTGGAGAAATAAGGAATACTGGTTTTTCTAGAAATGCAATTTATTCCGCGACTCGACTTGAGTTTCATTGAAAATTATTGTGCTATTTATTTTATTCGTTGCATAAATTTATAGTTCATTTTAATGAGTCTGAGTTGATAAAAATTTGCGTAATAGCTATCGTTAGAAGCTAAATACCTGTTGCAAAATGAAATTAACAAGAAAATGCAATCTCTCATCGTCTCTTGTTTTCCTCTAGGAAAAATATTCACTTAAAGTAAATTCCTTTTATAATTACTTGTTTATTAACTTAAAAGATTTAATATCTAATATCTTATGTTTATATTTATAATAGTATTTTTAAAGTGAAGGGGAACTGTTAGCTTGCATTTTAATACCTATGTCACAATACAACAAAACTGAAATAACAGTTTCATCTAACAAAGCCCCTGTACATTATTAATTCGATACATAATTAGCCAATTGATAACATTTATGAATTGTTTAACTCGATCTGTACTATATTATGTGAATGAAATAATTATAGTATCTCTACAAATCGATAGTTATAATCTTTTTTTTTAAAGAAAAAATGATTTATCTAATAATAAAATAAATAAAAAGCCAACAAATGCAACTTTATATTTTTTTAGTTTAGTAGGATATAGGGATTGGGCTTGCTGTTATGAAGAAAGGGGAACGTATTGGTTCCCCACTCACCATTAATTTTTTTATCATTGTCTTTTGAACGTAACTATACGGGTAGAGGGGGAAAAAATTATACTTTACCAATATATTTAAGCAGTAAAATCGATTTATTATGATAATCAAAAAGTACAGAAAATTAACATCCCTACAACCCCAAATCCTGTTTCAGACATTGGGCTTGAATTCATAATTATATTAAATTGCTAATAGTATTGAACTTTGATTGTTATTGTATCCTATTCAAGGGGAGACCAGCCATGTTGTAACAACTTATCCATTCTTGCGTCACTTGGGCTGTAAAGATGCACCAGCTGTTGACTATGTGTATCTATTTATCGATGTTGATAGTTAGAAATATATATATATATATATATATATATATATATATATATATATATATATATATATATATAACTATTAATATGAACGAAGAAAATTTACCCAATCCTATCCCGTGCCAGTCGTAGAACAATAAACTTTTGTTGCAGGGTCTTACATTCTTCTTATCATATGCCATCTTGGCCGCGGTGCTCGGAATGCTGCAGTTCGGATACAACACTGGTGTCATCAACGCTCCTGGCAAAGTAAGATTATATATAGTATCTAATTAACCATTGTTATCCAATAACAAACTTATGCATAATTATGTTACGTTATACAGATAATTAATTTGTTTTAATTGGTTATATCTAGTTATTTTCTATTCTGTGTGGATTCTTTGAAATTTTATTTCGCCAAAGATGTGCATTTTGGCTAATCACCGCCGTCAAGAAAAACCATTTAGTAAAAAATTATGCTGCCGTGATGTCGTTTGAGGAACTACAAATGTCTTACAAATGTAATACATTCCTAAAATATATATGTATAATATATTACATTCACTAGGCATTTACCGTATATGCGTGCCTTATAGCTTTATAATACCTTTGAAATATATATATTTTCTCAATTACTTTAACCCAAATTTGATATGCAGAATATTGAAAACTTCATGAAAGATGTTTACAAAGATCGGTACGGTAAAGATATCCAGGATGAAAACGTAAAGAAGTTGTACTCAATAGCTGTTAGCATCTTCGCTATTGGTGGTATGCTGGGTGGGTTCTCTGGAGGAATGATCGCAAATCGCTTTGGAAGGTACTTCCATCTAAATAATAACTATATAATATAGTATTTGATAATTGTATTATTCTATAGTGTACAACTCTGTAGTCTGAGTTACATTCAAGTTTTGTTCAACAGGAAAGGAGGTCTCTTGCTCAACAACATTCTCGGTATAAGCGGCGCAACTCTAATGGGCTTCACTAAAATGTCACACTGCTACGAAATTCTCTTCTTCGGTAGATTCATCATAGGCGTTAATTGCGGTAATGCGACAAATTATCAGTAAATAAAGCAAAACCACATGAATAATTAGTACTAATTGGTCGTGACCATTACCCTGTTTATTGGTTTTGAGGTTAATTAACCCATAGTGAAGTGTTTACTTTGTCTCCGAATCGTCACCTGTATTATGATTATATATAAGTTAGATACTATATGGGAAACTTGAACGAAAAAAAATAGAATTAACTAAAGTAATATAAACAAATGATAAAATACATATATTTATTTTATCTATTTGTACCTTTAACTATTTGTTTTCTTTATCATATAAAACATTCACCCAGGTCTAAATACTTCGCTTGTGCCAATGTACATATCGGAGATAGCGCCTCTAAACCTCCGCGGTGGCCTCGGTACCGTCAACCAGCTCGCTGTTACTGTTGGGATGCTGCTGTCGCAAGTACTGGGTATCGAACAAATACTTGGCACTGATGATGGATGGCCAATCTTGCTTGGTAAGTAGCATATTAGATTCAAATTATTATTAACCTATTATTACGTTTATTTAACTAAATTAGGAACAATTTCATCACCGTCTTCAATCTCCATAAGACTCTAAGTTAACTGTCGTTCTATTTTATATTTTTGTTTGATTTTATCTTTTCTTTACTTAGGTTTGGCTATTTGCCCTGCAATCCTCCAACTATTGCTACTGCCGGCCTGTCCTGAATCGCCTCGTTATTTGTTAATTACTCGACAGTGGGAGGAAGAGGCGCGACGAGCGCTCCGACGGCTACGTGCTAGCAACCAGGTATTGTATATACTTCAACAAAATTGAACTCAATTCAAACTATATTTTTATATATCAATTTTATCGTTATTCAAAATGGATGATTGAGGCCGTCGTGGCACACATGGACACCTTGCAGGCAGAGCGCGGCGTAGAGTTTCGCGGCTTAACACACAATGCCTCAAAAATTTAGCTGAAAGTGGGGAACCTAGTGTCTTAACACTAGGTTCCGTCTGCCTACCCTATGCGGGATACAGCGTGAAACTATAAAAAGAAAAAATGCTGGCTTTATTTATAAAAAAAACATTATAAAAGCGAAGAACGTGTGAAGTAGCAATTATTGATTGACTTTGCATTTTCAATTTTTTCAATTCGATTGAATGTCAATTTTGTCGTAGAAATGCGAAATTTACGTTAAAGAGAACATACACATTATGACATAGACATTCAACAACAATATTTTATAATACAAATAATGTTAATATATTAAGAAAACAAACAATAAACTAAAATAACAACAACAAAACAAAGAAACACTTACTTATTTGGTTTATCAATTTTTTTATACCATAAGTAATTATAAAAGCTCTTAAGACTATTTTAGTATTATAAAGGTAAACGCTTATTTTCTTTAGCTAAAATTGACCTAGTTTAACAAAGCTGTATTTTTCAAATAAAAGAGGAAAAAATATTAAGATGTTCATCACAATAAATTTTAACAGAAAATAACATTTTCTATAATAACATCAAAAACAGGTACATAGACTGATTAAAAACAAGGAAAAATAGTATGGTTACTAAATATGTGCACTAGAAAATTTCTTTCATATTTGTTAGTTGAGGCAAAATGAATAGCAGATAGTAAATTTTAAATTTTTTATCAAATAGCTTAGTATATCGTAAGTTGTCTAACGAGCAATTTAACGAGGTGCCTCGAGATTTTCTAGTACAGCTTCTCGAGGTCGACAGTCTCTATAATATGATGATAACATATGCTCGAGAAACTTCAAGCTTAAACGAAAGCTTTTTATATGACTTAAACAAATAATTCATAAAATAAATAATTAGTAATAACTTAAATAATTAATAAAATAAAATAATAAATAATAATTAAAAAAATAAAAGTTTTTTAAAAAAACTCTACTGGATAACAAAATAAATATAGTAAAAAAAACAGCCGTACCAAATATATTTACACTTTTTATATTATATGAAAGCTGGTATTTGTTTACATTGCCAGTACTGTTGGTTGTGTCGGTTTTTTTTAAATATAGCGTTTTCTGATGTTCAATGAAACAAAAGTGCATCGGGTATAAAATATTTGAATATATTACATAGATTATACGAGATATTGAATATAAAGGTGGAGGAAGATATAGAGGAGATGAGGGCAGAGGAACGGGCGCAGCAAGCCGAAGCTTCCATATCTATGAGGGAACTGCTCTGCTCACCAACGCTGCGCGCGCCCCTGCTCATTGGCGTCGTGATGCAACTGTCCCAGCAACTCAGCGGAATTAATGCGGTAAGAATACTTAATTGGTCCATCTTAAACTTTTTTTAATTAAGTAGGTCTTGGGAGCGAGATGCATCACTGTATTACGTCACGTACCCACGCTACGGAAAGTAAATTAAAACGTTAACTGCATGCCTCGTTCAATATTGATCGCTCCAGATTTAATATTTACACGAATAATTATAATAATAAATATACTTTATAGCACATAAAACTTAAAAATAATAGAAAAAGTACAACAAGACGTCAAATGACTGTCAGCTTAAAAGAAAGTTGAATATCTGTTACATTAATAGTCTATATATATATATATAGATAGATGCAAACAAGACGCTATCCTATATTGACATCGACATGATGTAAATAGGTGGACGGTAATCAAATGAATTCCTTATGAGGTGTACGAGTAAATGCTGGACTTGGTGCTACATTTAACTTCGTAGAACTGGCTGGTAAAAATAGACCTCGATAGAATATTTTATACCTACTCTCTTAAAAGGTTTTACCTTTTTACTATTTTAAATTTTAGATTAATTACTAAAGTGGTTTTGATTACGATTTTAATAAAGTTTTCCTTCATTAATATTATTGAATTATAAGTATTGCTTTTTAGATCTAATTTGCTGTATGATTTGTGTGATTTTAACTTTATTTTACTCCCTGCTCGGGGTTAAAGCAGTATTCATAACATATTACACCTAAATATTCCTCGAAAATAACAAGTTACATTTAACCACAATATACTTAAAACCGCCAGCGATTCCAGCGGAAATAGTGCTGGTCTAGAACTTGTACTATTATAAAGTTCGCTGATTCAGTGTTGTGCCACTGAGACGTATACTTAACTTACTAGTGGCAAGTTATCCCGCGTACATACGACCGTACGTGGGCCGACTCTACGTACGTACGACGTATAATGGAAGCTGGGAAGATTATGGAACACATTGTTAGTTCTTGAGAGGATTGTGTTTCAATAGGTATTGTGGCATTAAATGGGGCGCTTTATGTTACTTTTGTACTGGTTCTCGGTTGTTGTAACTTTATATCATAGTCACATGTATTCAGTAATAACTAACTTAAGTGGGTTTAGTATCAACTAGAAAAGGCCAATATTATAATACAATTGAGGGCGCTGTGGCGCAGGGGCACAAAGGTGTGGCTGTAACGCGGCGGTTAAGGGTTCGATCCCCATTATTATTTATTAATATTTACATTTCTTCGCTATGGCACCAAGGTAGAAGGCCGCACCGAAAGCGTTGAGTTCCACCACACAGTTTTTTTTTACTTTTAAATGAATTTGACAGTTAATTTCAAATGAATAATACGTATTGTACTTTTTAATGAAGCCACATATTCCAGGTGTTCTACTACTCAACTTCGCTCTTCACAACATCGGGTTTGACGGAGGAATCTGCAAAGTTTGCAACTATGGGTATTGGTGCTATAATGGTAGGCATGACGCTGGTCTCTCTGCCGCTCATGGACCGCACCGGCCGACGCACGCTACACCTCTATGGACTTGGCGGGATGTTTATCTTCTCTATCTTCATTACCATCTCGTTTCTGATCAAGGTGTGTCTTACACAATATCAGTTTTACAGATTTACAAGCAAAAAATAACGAAAATAAATAAAATTCTTCGAAATACCTATGAAAAATTAATTGACATAATTTTGTAAAAGGTTTCGAATATTGGTAATATTTAAACAAAATTTCATACACTTTAACTTTACTTTTTTACATACAAATTAAGCAGCGTTTTATAATCGTAAGAAATGTAATGTTTCAAAAACCATATAAAAAATAATAATAGAAACTAAAATGTGTAAGATATGGAATATTTTAGTTATTTCCAGCACAAATATAGACTTGCACTGACAATGTAAAATAAATAAAAACATATAAATCTATCAAGTTTCAACTATAACAGTCTGCAAATCCTGAAATGGTTAGGGAATATTTTGTGATCCAGGTTTGTATCTGCTACAGACATATGAAGTGAATATATGTATATTTCGACGTAAACAGCTATTGGACGTGCCCTGTCAGACCACGCTATGTTTCAATTTGCACGGAAATTTGATAGATTCTACGGCAATAAACCACGCTTCCTCCGTTACCTCACTACTACACCTCGAAGATTGACATATTATGACATGACGACTCTAACAGAGCACGCCCAGTATGTTTCTATTAAAATTGTTATTTACACTACTATTTATAATGTTTTCTATATAAATTTATAGTTACAGTAATTCAAAAAGGTTATTTTATTGTAATCTCGATGCACATATGATGCTTTATTGCTTATATAAAAATTCTAGGCATATTTTTATAAAATATAATATTAATAGCATCTAGCGAATAACAAATATTAACTTCTATAGACTATGGTTTTGAATTACTGAAACTAAATGCCTCAATAAAGTTGTATGTAAATCTCCTCGATCCAACTCTGACTTTTTACTTTTTTAATAATTAATGACAAATGAACTGAAACATTATATAAATATATTATTTGTAAAAAATGTTTGGATGTGGATCCGGGAATGTGGCCTTTCGAGTTAATTTGCAAAATATGAATAGAATTTCGTAGGTTGTAATTAAATTCGTTGAAAGACTCGTGAGGTCGAAACATATGCACGATGTTTGCTTGAGCACGCTTTATCATCGCTTGAACCTAAATCCATGAAATGTGTTCTTTTTAATTTATTACCATTCTCATTCATAATATTTCGGAGCTATCATTGCAACAAAATCAGTTATGATGTTAAAATATTTCTATCGCTACAGTTAGTGTACGTTTTTAATACATATTTAGTTCATTCTTTCTATTTGTCTATTTAGTTCATTGATGTCGTCGCATATCAAAGTGCCATTCCATGACATTCATATATTTTCATAAAAACGCACCAACAAGGTATTGCCTCACACATTTTCATATATCTCCTTTTTCACTGACCATTATTTTGGTTGCTTCAGCTTAGTGCTAGTTGACCCTCCCCCCAAACTCGACTTTCCTGTCTCCGAGCCCGGACTCTCTAGTAGGATAATAAACAAAAAGAAATAAATTATCAAATATAAATGTTAGGAACATTACTCACAAAGCACCCACACCGTTTTTATTCACTACACGATACAAGCCATTCGAAAGCGATAGATTCACGAGGAGCTCTGGCGCACGCGTTGTTGAGGCGAGATTATCCACACAACACTGCTCAAAAGCAGAAGGCACATATCACTGAAGCATACGCAGTACAGCCAATGATATAAAAATAACTAATCAATCCACTCCGCTATTACAGCACTTTGTAGATGACGGCTACAGCTAAGGGGGGGCGCGAGAGAGATCGGTCACTTTGCGGTCACGCCGCCGCCGATCCCGTTACGTAAACGACTTCCGTTAGACATACACAGTGCGACAAGTGTGTGATGGCATTTATGTTTGTGATTTATTTCTTATTCCGGTCGGTCACGGGAAAGAGCATCATTGCTATCCCCTGATAGGAGTTCTTTGGCTATGTGCAGGAAATGATCGATTGGATGAGTTACTTGTCGGTGGTGTCCACGCTGAGCTTCGTAGTGTTCTTCGCTGTTGGCCCCGGCTCCATACCCTGGCTAATCACTGCTGAACTTTTCTCGCAAGGACCGCGACCAAGTGCGATGGCAATCGCAGTTTTGGTCAATTGGATGGCTAATTTCATGGTTGGGATTGGCTTTCCTAGTATGAATGTACGTATTCAAATTGAATTAAATGATATTATTGTAAATATCTTAGGCGACCTAATCGACCTAAATAAAATATGACTTACATAACCTTTCAAACTATAAGCTACCAGCTATTTATACTCACTAAAATGTTGTGTGAAGTACGCAACACCTGCCACTCCTCTACTTCATGCATCACGTTTAAACATTTTATACTATAATACACTTATTTTACTGCAGGTTCTATTGGACAACTATACATTCCTGCCTTTTAGCGTATTCCTTGCATTTTTTTGGATATTTACGTATAAAAAAGTTCCTGAAACAAAGAACAAGACCTTTGAAGAGATCCTGGCACTGTTCCGTAATTCTAACGGCAGGTAAGCATAAGTAAACGAAAATTTTTATTTTACTTTTGTCAAATTTTCTATTACTAGCACATCTTAATATCTAACACAAAATATCACAAACTCTTGTTTGCCGATGTCAATCTACCGACACCTTACACGAACTGCCATAGCCATATGCACGCTATGCACTTTTATTGTAAATATAAATATAAATGAGAAGCGTAAAATGTTTGAAATTGAAATATATAAATGTAAAATTATTACGATATACTAATATTATTATACAGTACATTCGGTAATTGATCATTAACAGTCGTAACTGATGAACGACTAAAGCAGATTAAAATAATAATAGAAATGTCGCAGCGGAATTCCAAATGTGACATAATTTAATTTGGCTCGGTATTCATTTGCATTATGGAACATTATTTTTTATCTACTCGAGTTAATATTAAATATTATATACACGATTTTCAGAAATCAATTTGATCAGATCTTAGGATAATGGACGTTGTACATATTTTTTTTAAAATTAAACAGAAACAGGTGTTTTATGAAAAGTTGAATATCCAAATTGTTTAGATTGAAACGTTTACTTTTCACAAAGTGGACGCTAAGTAGTACGAATGATGATTAACGAGTGTATCTCCAGGGACAGTTTCCGCGACAGCCGGCTGTATGGAAGCATGATGAATTGCGTGAACGCACTGGAGCAGCAACTGCCACCACCGCCACCACCCGCTCCCGTTGATGAGAAACACGATTCATGTAAGGATGTCTTATATGCGCCTACGCCTCATTCAATACTTTGAACGGATTTAACATAATGTCAGATAGTTACAGATTATATAACCATAGCTACATAGACTAAAAATAATTATGCTTTATTTTTTTATTTCAGTACGATTTTCAGAATTTTCTATAAGCCTGGCCTAATATTAAATCCGTTTTTGCTATTCGACCGCTTTGTATTACAACTTTTATGTACCGCTTATAGTTCGAAAAGTTCAAATGATGTTACTTCACTTTTTACATGAATTTTGATCACTTGCCAATCATTAATGTACTTTGGGACACGATGTACCACCATGAATCACCATAATTTTAAAAAAGCTACATAACTTTTATATTTATTTATTGTTGAATAGAAATTAATGGATAAGTTTTCATTGTGACTATAAATATTGCAAATGTAAAGAGAAAGGAATTTACCTATTATAGATAATTTAATATCTTAAAGTAAGCAGAATATAATGTTGTTTGTTAATTTTTGAACTGGTCCAATAACAATCCCGTCTATCCCGTATGGCCGCAGTGTCGGAGGTGTCGTCGGGGGCGGGGGAGGCGGGGCGCCCGCCGCCGCCGCTGCCGCCGCCGCGCTTCCCGACGCCCGGCAACGTCTGACAATGGGAGACCGCTGCGCGTGCGCCACTGGTCGCCCCCATCAAGGCCGCCGCCAACTTCTTGTTTCATGGACTCAAGCGACAAGCCGCCGGCCGAGCGTCTATCACTACCACACAACAAATGTTCTAAATTGATGTGATTAGGTTAAATATAATACGAAAATAGTTTGTAAGTCACGGCATAAATTAATTATAGGTCTTTAGTCTGTCATTTTATGACATAATTTATGAAATGCATACTTTAGATACCGTGAAAAAAGTGCCATCGATTTCTTGTACCCATTTTAAATAGATATCTATGAAATACTTTTAATTAAAAAAATATATATAATTATTGAGCAAATTTGGGCATTCGGAGACTTCAAGGCTCCATTGAGATTGAAGAGTAAGCTAAAAGATTATTAAAGACTACACAGCCACGGATATTAATAAAATTATATGATAAGTAATTATGCCATCGACGTTAATTCATTATATAAAAAATAATAGTAGATTCTATTGAATACTTTATAGAAGACAGAGACGAAGGCGACGTACTCGTAGTGCACTTGTTAGTGCGAGTGTACGCGGGAAGGTTTCAAAGTAAGGTCATATATGCCAATGATACTTAGAATAATCTAAAATGGGTACGACGAGAGTACATTATGCTTTTGACAATGATAATTGTCACTGGAGTGTATTTAATACGATGTACATACATACATGGTGTGACTTTATTGTATTGTTGATTTTTATACATAATTATATTATTTTACGAAAGTTTTTATTCTCCTTTTACTCATGATAATTATTGTTATACCTAATGATAAATTAAAGTCATATCTAAAATGGCCGAAATATTATAATGAAATGTTTATTATTATAATTGGAGAACGTTACAGTTAAACGCATCCGCGGGAATTGATTATATTAATGAAATATTGTAATAATTTAGAGCAAAGAGAATTTACATAGAACACACGACACGCAACACTTATTTTAAGTCGGTTACGTAGATATTTTGTGTTCCCGAGTTAGAATATTTAATTTAATTTATAGTGATAAGAGATAATAAAACATATTACATTTTTAATTGATGAAAAGAATAGAGTATGGTAAGTTATACAATTTGTGAAGACTTTTAAGAATGTAAAGCTTTTAAACTTATACGCCCTAGAAAATGAAACGTTTCATTATTTATAAGTTAGGGTTCAGTAGTCACTACAGGGATGTAGTCAATCTGTTCGTCCGTACATCTGTTAACTGCTCAATTCAATATTTAAGACTAAAAGGTTCCGTAGCCTGTCTTGATGGGGAAAGGTAGCACGGCCTAATATGTGTGACTGTAGACGAGCGTCGTATCGACGACTGATGGTTATATCATTTAAATTCTATTAAAATAGTGATTAAGCTGAATCCCTTACTTATCAAAAGGGGGTTTAAATAAAGTTCCTTGTTTCATCTCAAACTCTTTCTTTAATTTCTTAACACTGGAAAATATTTCTTGATATTTTATTACCATATCTAGCACAATTATATCACAATAGTAATTTATATAATATTAGTGACAAATACTTTGTTAAATGGTGAAAATACAATCATCACCCAATGTGTTATTAGTGATGAGTGTATTACCTAATAAAATGATACATGATAATCTTATTGAAAATAAGTAGTTACAAAAATACAATATAAAAAGTACAAAGTTATATTCAAAACAAATCTAATGTCTACGTACGATAAGTAAAGTTTCCTTGATATTGACTAGGCATCGGTCTGATCAGATATATGAATCCGCTTTGTTCGAACGCTTTAAATGAAACATCGGTCGCGTATCGGTGCTGGATGGACGGATGGACAGATTTGTTATTTGTTGGGATAACGATCCCATTCGCTAGAGAAAAACCCTAATACCTTCTAAAGCACTATCCACAGTATATGCCACGATAATCTGAAATGCCTTTGAGTTTCAATATACGGAGATTTCTCTGTACTTGTACAAAAGGGACTTGTAAAATTTTATTGGAACTAATACTTGTTATAAAAACGTAAAAAATACAATCCGTGTTTCTTTTATTTCCTTTTACCACATTATATTGTAAGTATAATATTATAGAAAGCTGTAGATAAATATATTTTAATACTTTTCATTTTCGAGCTACTGTTGAAAATGGCAGTATTTTGGCGCAATAGTATCTATCTTTTATTTTGTCGTTTCGAAATTGGGTTCAAATCCCTCAAATTACTTTTTGCGTAGGTTCTTAAAATAAAAATCATTAGTTTGCTTTAGGAGCCGTCCATAAATCGCGTGAGACTCGAATTGGGGATATCACGTTTATTTTTTTTTGCAAGATGCTTCCAAATCTGTACTCCGAGAACTATTTGTATTGTCCTCATGAAATAATGTTCACGTCCTAGTAACATGTTCCTTTCTAAGATAAAAATTAATAATACTTTATATTTGTATTTTATTAAAGAAAATGTTCCAAGAATTTCAGGATTGCTTGTAAATACTAAAAAATACACATTTTTTTCAGTGGGGGGTTAGTCTTAAAACTCCCCACATATTAACACTGGCGAGAAGGGGGTAAAAAAAACTAAAATTTAAATTTAAAAAACTAAAATTTAAATTTAAAAAATTTAAATTTAAAATTTTCTTGACAATTCTTACCTTATATCACTATACTGTAAAAAACATAATTTTGTTCTATATTTGTACAATAAAAAAATGCAATAAAATATGATTTAAATGACTATAGAGCCGTCCTCCATCCTATATTCTTGTATGATAAATATTGTTATAAGCGTGATTCGACCGGAACTTGACCGGAACGCTAGTATGGAAGTTCTTTTTGTAAGAATACTTTGATTTTAATAATTGAGGCCAGTCGTGGCGCAGTGGCACAAAGTGTGACTGTAAAACCGACTGGTTGTGGGTTCGACCCCCACTCGAGGAGATGAAATATTTGTTTGCGTTGAGTTCTGCCACTCAACACCCAATGTCTCCAGAGTTCAGCAGAAAGTGGGGAACGGAGTGTCTTAACACTAGGTTCCCTCTGCCTACTGTGCAATGTGCGGGATACAGCGTGAAGCTGATTTTATTTATAAGAATACATTTAACAGGCTGAGATCGGACCGAAAACGAACCGTGACTGGCACAATACTGTGTTGTTCCCTTATAGTGTTGTTGAGAAATGTTATATTGTACTCAATTGTTGTGATTGTGATTACGATCACCCGTAGAATGTTTACTAGGATCTGCCACATGCTGGGCAAGAAACGAAATTAGTTTCTCACTAATAAGACTGTAAGATTATGCTTATGCTTTCTTAAATTATTCTAAAAGTATTTGCGTTGTTCACTCATTTATTATTATATTTTATTTTTAATGGCGATATTAAAGTTAATAAATGCTTCCTGAATAGGCTACATTAAGAAATATATAATCATATATATTTAAAAAAATATCTATTTAGAGACAAACGTTCTTCATCTTCAATATGCTATATTATATTTTATACCTATACTTATTATGCGCATTTAATTTTCTTCCGATACACTAATAGTATAAAAAAAATTTGAATGGCGGCGGGCTAGGCATATACATTACTACCGGACCCGAGCTGCTTCATCCGCTTGAAGTATACAAATATATATATATATATATATATATATATATATATATATATATGATATAATTTTCAGTTTTCAATACAATTATTGAGAAAATATAAGAATAAGTAGATATAAGTAAGGTAAAAAAAAACTTAATATTAGAAATAATACCTGAGTAAATTGAACTGTTTTCTTTGTTACAAACAAAGAAAACAGTTCAATTTACAAACAAGTCAATTTACAACAAGTTACAAAGTAAAAATAACTAAAGGAAATTCTAAATATTAAAAATAATAAACCACCATCCCCCCCTAAATAAAATGTACAAGGAACAATAAGTAAACGTAACCAAAGGAAATTATTAATTAAAAAAAACTAAACAAAACCAGCTATATTTTTAATATTATCAACACAACTAATAAATATTTAAAAGAATTAAAATTAAAAGTAACACGAAATACAAAATCAGAATGAACCAATAATAAACCAAATCAAGAAATTAAAAAAAAATATAACTAATCTACTAATCGAATAAGTGAAGAGAACCAAATAAAAATATGAATTAGTAATAAACAGCAAATAACTACAAAAAAATTAAGGCTAAGTTCAGAGGAACGCGCGTCTATTGTTCGGATGGCGGCGGTTAGCGCGCGGCATTCTAATGTCTTGACGTGGCGAGAATTGACGTGGAGGAGACTATTTGCTTGTGGGTCTTATACCGCAAATTGTGACGACGTCGTCGAAAGCAAAGACGATACTGGTTTCAACCTATTTTGAGTCAAAGACTCTCTTAGCATTCTTGTGACTTTATAATTCACACTAGGATTACACGAAGGTCGGTTTTTCAAGTACTTTAGGATGTCGATTGCATATTTAGATTTTTTGTATGATTGGGTTGAAAAGGATTTGCAGCCTACAGATGGTGTTGAAGATATTGCCTATCACCAAATGAAAATGTTGTAAATCAATAGATATCTCGTCCTTCATTCGTAGGTCCGTGCGTCCGTCCGCCTCATACCACGCGAATTGGCCTAATTGCTGTTGACCTGCACTGGTCTTGACAGCGTCACCGGGCAGCTCGGCCCTAAAAATAAAAGTATGAGCTTTGATAGACGCTCATGAAATGTTGGCAGGGGGATTTCGACCGTGGGGCCCCGCTTCGCCGAGGTGCGGACGTGCCGTGAAATAGGACTGGCTTATTATGGCGGCGGAGAGTGTGTCGTGAGACTAAAGAGTGTATCTTGCCTATATATTGGGCGTTTGCAATAGTAATTGGATCGTCAAGATCCAGAATGACGCTGCGAGGGCGTCGAAGGGACAGGTGTGGGTGAGGAGCGTACGTACACGCTTCGACAATGAGTGGGTTGGAGTGGGAGTCTGCACGTTCGGAGTGGCGCTTGGCTAGGCATTTGCAGAATTTCTTGAGCGATTCTAATTCGAAATCTTTGTGTAGGTCCACGAAGCGTACGTACCATGGGCATCCGGATGCCATTCGAGGAATTTGTTTTGGACCCTCTGAAGGATATCTTGGTGTGTGCGAACACGACACAAGCATAAGTCATAATGGGACGGTTGCAAGTTTTGTACAATGCCAGCTTGTTTCGAAGTGACATTCTACTCAGCTTGCAAATGAGTGGGTACAGCCTGCTCATGTCGTATGTAGCCTTGTATCTGACATACATGATGTGTAAGAGAGTTTTGAGTCTAGTACGACGCCTAGATATTTGACCTGGAATTCCCAGGGGTTTACCTTGTAGGTAAATGATCGAGACGGTCTCGTAACGCTTACGAGGAAAGAGGACAAGGATACGTTTTTTTCGGGTTTACCTCAAACCGCCACTTGCTGAAACAATCGCCTAGGGCGTCGGCAGCTCGTTGCAGTCATTTGGGCTAGGATCCAAGCGGAGCGATCTGTGGTGTAAAGGGCAGTGTCATCGCCATATATCGCAAGTTTGACTTTATATGTACGCGGGATGTCGCTGGTGTAAAGCGCGTATAATAACGGTGAAAGCGGGTCTAGAGCACGATAGTGCCCCTTCTAATCTGTTGCAATTCGACAGGTATTCCAGACCTCGTCGAAGGCTGTGGCTATGTCTAAGAAGATAGCAGCCGTGTCGCTGCGAATCGATCTACGGGCGTTGTATTTCGCGTTGTGTTCCGTAATAAAACCGAACTGTTCATTGATGAACAGTTGTTTTGCCTCGACTATTTCTTTTAATCTAATGAGAATGATTCTCTCGTAAATTTTCCCTAAACTGCTAATGAAAATAATAGGTCTGTAGCTGAAGGGAATATTGGCGGGTTTTCTAGACTTGCGAATGTCTATGACTGTAGCTTCCTTCCACTCGGTAGGAAAGGAGCAGGCTGCTAGAAGAGCATTGAAAATTAGGACCAGCAAAGAAATGAAATGAATCGAAAGAGTCTTTAAAAGTGTTTGGGATTTTGTCGGGCCCCGACGTCTTTTTGGGGTTTAGGTCCTTCAGAATGGACTTAACCTCGTCTACTTCCGTGGGGCGAACCGGTTCGCCGGTGGGGGCATCGAAGTCCATTGACCTCGGAGTGAACTAGCATATACACGACTGTAGATCTTCGCGCTGCGCTGCGCGGTGCATGATAGTCTGCATCATTGATTTGTAACAATCTTAAACCGCGCGCCGAGCCTACCGCGCATCGCCGCGCGTTTTCTGAACTTGTGGGTCTTATAATAATAGATCGAAAATAATAGATCGAAAATATATGAAAATTTAAATAAGCACGAATTGAGCCCGTCCATCGAGGGTTCCGTACAAAATTGGAAGTCTAAAGCCTTTTCTGAAATTTAAGCTTAGCTTAGCCAGAGCCATTCCATCTGATATCTCATTTGAATTAGAGGCTTTAATACCAAATCTTGGTCCCCTTTTAAAGCTATAAATTTTTAAGAATTAACCATAAATGTATAGTTTTCAGATTTTTTCCTGACAATATTTTTCTACAACATTAAAGTCAGCGCACGCCAGAAAAAAAGATTAACCTACGTTTATCCTAAGAACCTCAAGTATCTTTATATAAAATTTTAACACAATCGAATTAGTTGTTTGTGGTGGACTGACAGACAGAGTTACTTTCGAATTTATAATATAAATAAATTGTACAATATTGATGAATTATCTTTGTATTTTAAATTTCCTATGTAACTTATTTAAGAATTCTATATATATTGGCAGGCAAAATCATGCTTTAAGTTAATTCGAATATAACAAAATAACTTTTTTTAATAACCGATTTTGATAAAACGTACTGACGATGAAACTGTAATTGTTTGCTGAGTTTAAACAAAGCAATTGTGAAAGTTTTAAGTAAATCGGTTCAGTACTTTAGGAGAAAGGCGTGGTCATACAGCGTATACAGACAGACAGACAGAAAATTCAAATATATATTTTTTTGATATAATCCAAAGTATTTTTACTATTTTTTTATATGTTTAAATTAGACATTTTTGGAAACCCGCCGTTTTCAACACTTTTTTTGTTCTTGAGACCAGTGAAATGTAATATTTCTTTACAGTGTGCTGGTGTATACCAACTAGATTGTGACTGGCTTATCAATCCGTATCTCCAAAACAAAATCGTATAATAATATTAACTAACAACTAATTTATTATTAATATAAATTATTTTTTTAAATAATTTATAAGGTTGTTAATCTTTACTTGTACATAATATATTACTAACATAATGTACTAACAATATTTGTAGAAAGAGATTATTAAAATAAAAAACTTATTAATATTATATTAACTATTACTATTGATTTAATTATGTTATAATAACTGTGCTTCATTGCAACAAAATTTCTAATTATTTAATAAGTGAAGAATAAAAATCTAAATTTAAGTACTAAATTGATTTATTAGATTTAAATAATAATAAAAATAACAAATACATATAAGCTGTAACAATATAATAGGTCATCAAGTGTATTTTAAGTTTGAAATTATAAATAAATAATTTTATATATTTTAACTAATTATATAAATAAAAAAAAAACATCTCTAGATTGCTTTAGATCTTACACTAGCCATGATCATTATTATTATTCCTATAATTTTTTTTATTTTATAATATTCAATGTTATTGATATACTGAAGATTATACTCTAGAAATAATATCTTTGAAATCATAGTGACACAGTGAAAAGAGTCTATAAAGGCAATGGTTGTAACACACTCAGGGGAATGAATTTTTATCATTTCTCCTTTCTGGGAAAACAAAATGAGGTGTTGAGTTTCATCATTACACTGTTCAAGAATATTTACAGAATAAACAGGTATGGAATTATTGTCTATTAAATGTGATGCTGCCAGTTAATATAATAATTAAATACTGTTGACATTGAAAAGAGCAACTGTTGAGTTTCTTGATGGCTCTTCTCAGCAGAACTGCCTTCCGAACCGGTGGAAGCTTTTTTGATTATATGTTCATTCGACGATTCAAAAGTGCTTATAATAGTCTATTTGAATATAGAATATTTTGAATTTGAATCATTCAACATGTAATGTCCCGAATTTGGGAGAAAAGCAGAGACAGATGTGACACAAGGTTCTCTCTGCCAACTCTACGCAGAATTAAGTGCGAAATGATTTCCATATAAAAAATGTTACAATCAAAAAGTTTAGGACCAACTAAAATTTATCTGTAATTCATTCTCAATTATGACTACATTTGAGTTTAATTTGAATTAATCCTCCTTTATATTCAAATTTTGGTGACATCTATAATTAAATAAATGATTGGTCATGAAAAGCAAAATTAAGAAAATCTTTGTGATTACAAAATGCTTGTAAAATGTTCAATTGCCAATTCTATAAGGATTTTATTATATTGAAAACAGCATACAAACGTCATATTTACATATACACAGTCTAGAATTTTGCAATGACAGCCTCAAATATTGGTATTTAACTTTAATACAATATGTGATGCAAGAGATGTTATTTTAAGTAATAACAGTTGCTCATAGACATGGTGGAAAGCTTGTTTTTAAGAATATATAAATAGAATTGCAATATACAAAATTGATTTAGACTTAATTAAAGTTGTAAAAGCATTAAAAGTATATAGTGTGTTTATTTTTCTTCAAGTTCCTTAAAACGGGCCTTCAATTGCTTGGTATAACTGTCCAATTTATAAGCATTAGCTTCAAATTGGGACACTTGTATATCTATTTGATCTATTTGAAGAAGTAATGGTTTAATAAGAGCATTGTCTGGAACATAAAAATGGTATATATCATTAACAGTACAGAAAAGTAAACAAGTTGTGGCTGTCATGAAATTAGCTGTAGATTTGTGTGGAGATTTAATATAAGGATTTTTTTAACTTTTCATCATTATCTTCCTGGGTGGACATTGTGTAAAAGTTCAAAAACCTAAGTTCAGGGCGGCCATGAACATACTGTAAACTAAAACTAAACTAACTTCACACTTGATCCCTAGCAGAGAGAACGGAGTGCTACATGCTACGGTCTCTACATACCTATTTCGCCTTGTTCACTGTCATGAACTACTTCATACATGCCCTCCGGGGAGTCCTCATGCTTTTAACCTGATCTTCATCCAGTATCTTTGATACTGTGTTTTCGAAGATCAACTGAGGTCTCCCCTACCTCTCTTACCACTCACTTTCCCATCATAAATCTTTTTTGCCATTCTTTCAACACTCATTCGTTCGACATGCCAAAACCTGCTGAGCATGTTCTTCATCATTCTTACCGTGACTTCCTCTCTAGTACCTGCCATTCTGTATACCTCTTCATTGTGGATTCGATCAGCTAAGCTGACTCCGCATATCCTACAAAGAGATTGCTTCTCCACAGCATTCATCTTTCTTTCATTCTTATTCTATAATACCCACGATTCGTTTTGCTGCCGTTTAACAGTGTCGGTAGCAAAACTGCATTGTGTACGGCCAAATGTGCAGCTGTGACTGACGTTTCGCCGTCTCATCAATGCAGCTAAGGCTCCGTTAACCTTGTTACAGGCAGCAATACACCTTTCCGCATGCATCTCTTATCTTCCATCTCTACTGAACATACTTCCCAAGTATACCACTTCATTCACTTGCTCTAATATCTTACCATTTACGCTGATCTTGCATTCCTTCTTTTCTTCATCTTTTTCAAAAATCAGAACCTTTGTCTTATTCCCATGAACCTACTATACTGTACGGATTTGAATGTACTGTACTAATTTTAAATGTTTTGTAATAAGTACTTTACATTTTGGTTTAACTTACACATTTCATTGTATTCATTTAAAGTCTTGCTCAGATTTACTGTTAGGTTTCTTAGATCAGCATATTTAGTTATTGCCAATCTATTGATTTCTTCCAGGAGAGTATAGTGATCCTGAAATAATAAATATGATTTAGGTATTATAATATTTTTGAATAAATGTACAAAATATTTTCACTACCTGTCCAGCTGCCATTTCGCCTTGCAAATAATCATTTGTTTTTTTAAAAAGTTGTGTGGCGAGACGACTTATTACAGGATCATGAGGATCTAACATTTCAAAACTAGAACAGCTTGTAGACATGTAGTAGTCTGAAAATAGTAACAATTAAATAATATATGTTTGCTTTCTATTCTTTAATTATACATTTTTAATTAGTAAATAATTGCAAACCTTTGTTTTGGCCTTCTCTGGCCCACTTTTCCACATTTTCTTCAGACATAATTACAATTCCTTTAAATAATTCTATATGTTTTGCAAATAACTGATTAACTTTTTCAATAAATGATTGTATATTTACAGAATAAGTATTGATCTTCAGTCATCACATATGACATAAATAAATTGACAGCTGGTAAATTTCGAATCGAAATAATGGAATGACTTTTATGTATCAACTGACATTTGAATACCATTATAAATTTGATTAGTGATGCCAGGTAGATAAATATAAAAGAAAATTTATTTATTTGTAATTTTTATATATCTTAATACTTATATTATCTTCTTTTATTATGTGATAAAACAAACTGTTCCTTAATCATACAAATTATTTTATCCAGAATAATATAATTGTTATTAGATCGGTTTTAACATTGAAACATAGTTATTCAATATTTAACTGACTTCATTCATCATCATTTAAGATAAAAAAAGTCAGTAGTGTACATTAAAGTTACACACACGTCACAGTTCATTTTAGCAATTTTATATAATATGAATATGAAATATGGTTTATATTTCTAAAGGTTGAAAATGATAAAATAAATTAGACACAGAACTGTAATTAATTATTAAAATAAATTAAAACTGCCAGTTTTCAAGCTCTCAAACTTTTCCTGGCAATTTTAAAAAAGAAACCTAAATTTAAAATAAGAGTATATTCATTCTATACCAATATTCAATCGTTATTATTGTTCAGTCTGATAGTTCACTCTTTTGTATAAAGATCATAGTTTTTCATAAAATTAATAAGCAACTTATAGCACATAAAAATGCGTGAATGCATTTCTATACATGCTGGACAAGCAGGCGTGCAAATTGGAAATGCTTGTTGGGAGTTGTATTGCTTGGAACATGGAATTCAACCGGATGGACAAATGCCATCAGATAAAACCGTTGGGGGTGGCGATGACTCTTTTAACACGTTTTTTAGCGAGACAGGTGCTGGAAAACACGTTCCAAGAGCAGTTTTTATTGATTTAGAACCCACAGTAGTAGATGAGGTGCGTACTGGCACGTACAGACAACTGTTTCATCCGGAACAATTGATTACTGGAAAGGAAGATGCAGCCAATAATTACGCTAGAGGACATTATACTATTGGGAAAGAAATTGTGGACCTAGTTTTGGATAGAGTCCGTAAATTAGCCGATCAATGTACAGGATTACAAGGGTTTCTTATATTTCATTCGTTTGGAGGAGGTACCGGGTCTGGGTTTGCTTCTCTCCTGATGGAACGTCTATCAGTAGATTATGGGAAAAAATCTAAATTGGAATTTGCAATTTATCCTGCGCCGCAAATTTCTACGGCTGTAGTTGAACCTTACAATTCCATTTTAACCACACACACTACTTTAGAGCATTCTGACGCTGCTTTTATGGTTGATAATGAAGCGATATACGACATTTGTAGAAGAAATTTGGATATAGAAAGACCAACTTATACCAACTTAAATAGACTAATTGGACAAATAGTTTCATCAATTACAGCATCTTTACGTTTTGATGGAGCGTTAAATGTAGATCTTACGGAATTTCAAACCAATTTGGTACCATATCCTCGTATTCACTTTCCTTTAGTAACATATGCCCCTGTCATATCTGCTGAGAAAGCATACCACGAACAACTATCAGTTGCTGAAATTACTAATGCTTGTTTCGAGCCAGCCAACCAAATGGTAAAATGTGATCCTCGACACGGAAAATATATGGCGTGTTGTATGCTGTATCGAGGCGATGTGGTGCCTAAAGATGTCAATGCTGCTATTGGAACAATTAAAACAAAACGTACAATTCAGTTTGTAGATTGGTGCCCCACAGGGTTTAAAGTAGGCATAAATTATCAGCCACCTACTGTGGTCCCAGGAGGTGATTTAGCGAAAGTACAACGAGCAGTTTGTATGCTTTCCAATACAACTGCGATTGCAGAGGCATGGTCTCGGCTAAATCATAAATTTGACTTAATGTACGCAAAACGAGCGTTTGTACATTGGTATGTAGGTGAAGGTATGGAAGAAGGTGAATTTTCTGAAGCACGAGAAGATTTAGCTGCTTTAGAGAAAGACTATGAAGAGGTTGGCATGGATTCTGGAGAAGGCGAAGGCGAGGGTGGAGAAGAATATTAAAAATATATAATGTTTAATCGTTTATTCTAGAATTGCTAGACATTGGTGCAAATAAAAGAATGGACATATTAGAAGCTTATGTTGGATTTAATAAGAAATTTGGTAAATTTTTGGTATTTGATAAATAGATGGTTTTTCTATTCAAAGGACTTTTCTTTATATTAAAGCGTGCATCATTTAGAAAACTATTACTGCTTTTATAAACGATATAACAAAATTAAAAACGTTTGTAATATTTATTTGTTTTATTTATATACAAATTTGAACTGGAAATTCAAATATGAATTTAATTTTTAATTTTCGTCTTCAGTTTTCTTTGCGTGGATATAAAATCTTATTTTTTTTCCTTCCTTTCAGGTTTATCATCAGACAAACGTTATTTTATCATAATTTTCTTGCTAAATAAAAGAATAACCACTGGGACCCATTTCAACTTTACAGGGTCCTTTGGGAAAATTTAATAAATAGAAAATATAATATAAATAATATGAATGAAAATAGTTTCGTTTTAGAAATTCGTAAAATTGGCATAGGTACCTAATGCACTATTTTTAATAGCGCCTCTATAAAGTCTACGAAATCTTATATTTGCTCATGTGATATTTTAAAGATTTATTTTTATTTAATGTGCCTTGTTATTTAATAATTATATATCTATTGTTTTATAATCTGTACCTAAATATTTTATCTGTCGTGAACAATGGGTTTTTTCACTATTTCCATCATCCGTAGGTATTCCTGATTCGGTACTTACATCAGTAGCAGCGTTGTAATAAGAAGAACGGTTCTAGTACGCCAGCGTGGATAACGTCAAACCAAAAATCTAAATGACGTTACTGTAAAAAAACATTCAAAGAAACTTTTTAAATTGTGTGAACATGGATATCTTCGAAGTAAAGGGGAAAATTGGTTTAATGAAAACGCTCCTAGTTATTTCGTTTTCGTTTACCTTTGTTGCAACAGGTAAGGATTATATTACAATTATTTCCACAACATTCATTTTATTGTCTTTGAATTCTGGGATGATGACGTAAATAATGGAAAAAACAATTATTCCAAATGATAATCATTAAGCATTTATCAAAATGTTATTTCATTCTTATTTCTATACAAATATCATAAGAGCAAATACGTACATATCTAATATGTAATATATAACTTTTAAAGTACGTCTTTAAAAGATTGAAAATGAAATTGACAATGCACAAAACATTACACAAACACTGTAAACACTGTGAATCGTATGAATCTATTTAATTTATAAATGCTATATACAACTTCTTTAAAACTTACTTAAGATATGTGGTATATTTAGTTTATCGGTGTCTGAATTGTCAAAGCCTTATTCCTAGTGTCTTCATATTGCAACCTTAGTTCCTTTAAATATCGAAGTATAGTTTTCCTTTCAAATATCCCTTAATATTATGTATACTTGGGCTACACAAATAATAATTACTTAAGAGTTGTTATATTCCAATTAAGAAACAATCTAAATACATAAATATATATTTTTATAAAATTGCATGGTTAGGGCTCAATGAGTGAAAATTATGACATTTCCTACATTAACACACTATTCTTTGTACATTTTATTACATTCCTAGACATATATAGGAAATAAGTGATTATAATATTGAGTACAACAGTAATAAATATAATACCTTCAGTTAACAACATTTTATGCTATCCTAGTACAATGTACTGCATAGATGGCAGTTGTTTTAAGTACCATTCAAACAAATGAAATTATTAAAATTATTATCATTTTCCTTTTATGATAAAAGAATATCTGCTCCTGGGTTTTGCCACTCAACACATAATGTTCCTAACATGGCAATTAATGTAGTGAGTGTCTTAAAATTAAATTCTCTTTACCTACTTTACTAAAACCCTAAAAACTAACTGAGTCATGGATTTTACTAAGAAACATTACTATTTATACTGGTTTACTTTCCTTATAACAAAATTTGATTTTTCTATAAGGTAAACATTGTTGAATTAAAAAAAAACCTTAAAACATTGTCAATATAGTAATTTATAAGAAAGTATTTCTTTACAACAAATTTATAATTCTGGAGTTTATGAATTTATAGTGTTTCAAGGAATAAATCTAATCTTTAATGTGGTATTTCATTTTATCTTGTAGCTTGAATAAAATAGTAAGAAATATCTAATTCTGTGATGTAAATCTGTAAAAAAATGTTTCTTTTAGAATTTTGCATTTGTTGATACTTGGAGTTTATATTTAAGTAACCTTTGGCTTGTGATATATATATATATATATATATATATATATATATATATATATATATATATATATATATATATATATATATATATATATATATATATATATATATATATATATATATATATATATATATATATATATATATATATATATATATATATATATATATATATATATATATATATATATATATATATATATATATATATATATATATATATATATATATATATATATATATATATATATATATATATATATATATATATATATATATATATATATATATATATATATATATATATATATATATATATATATATATATATATATATATATATATATATATATATATATATATATATATATATATATATATATATATATATATATATATATATATATATATATATATATATATATATATATATATATATATATATATATATATATATATATATATATATATATATATATATATATATATATATATATATATATATATATATATATATATATATATATATATATATATATATATATATATATATATATATATATATATATATATATATATATATATATATATATATATATATATATATATATATATATATATATATATATATATATATATATATATATATATATATATATATATATATATATATATATATATATATATATATATATATATATATATATATATATATATATATATATATATATATATATATATATATATATATATATNATATATATATATATATATATATATATATATATATATATATATATATATATATATATTGTCAGTAAAAATTACTCTTAAGATTTTTTTTTTATATAAGTCAATACATTGTCAAGTTGTTGCATTAAATGATTGGTTATTATTAAAACAATGGGTATAGCATTTGTTAAATATTTAGCTAAAATGTCACATACAAGGAAGTTTTCTTTAGAAATGAAATATGAATTACTACTGAAGTAAGAAAGATATAGTAAGGTTAATTTATTGAATTTAATCATATCAAATATGTCAAAATTTATCTACCTATATATGTATAACATATATTTATTACCTTTATAATTTTTGGCTTGGCAGCATTTTTATTTATTTTCTTGAACAAACTCTTACACAGATCAAATTATGCAGTGGTAACTGCAATAGATATTTTTTTTAATAATTATTATATTTTTTTAAAAGTACCAAATAAAATGCACCATTAGTATATGTCTGTACTGTACTTTTTTTAAAGTTTGACATTTTATAATTGAAATGATTCAGCAGTAAAATATGAGCCATCCTTTATAAAAACCACTCATCTGTGATGACTAGCTAAAGCATTGTTTTTTAATATAGGCATTGTTTTATAAATTGTAAACCTAAATAACAATTTGAATTAGTTACTAAATTTGCATGATAAGATAAAATAATTATAATTAATTAAATGGTCCAATCTCATATCCATATAACATTTTAAACAACAAGTAGTGTGCTTACAAATCATTATTCAGGACAATAAGTAGTAGTTCATTTATACAGTACAACCGATGTGTGGGCCGCCTTGAAACCAAATCTGCGCAGCCGTCTACTGCCAACTTCAGAGCGGCCAATACTTGTTGACCGTACTATACTCTGTCATCCTATGTAATTCTTAACAGCTTATGATATCTTCGAGAAACTTACATTTTGTAGATAATTCCTTGTAGAGTATACATGAACGTCTAAAAATGAATTTTGGAAAATCTATTCCTAAGGTAGTTAGATACAGGTCAAACGTTTGTAGAACGTCGTTTTCATAATTAGTAAATAAATCAAATTTATTGATTTTGGAAACTATACCTTACTTTTACCACAAGAAAAAACCGCACTGACAAAGTTATATAAATATCCATAAAGAAACCACAACTGCATCGAACTCACATTGTGAATTTTGTGCATCACTTAAATGTTAGTATTTATAATAATAAAAATAATACTGGTATTATTACTATTTTAAAAGACAATGTATATTGTGTTTACTATTATATATAAATATTTTTTAAATATATCATGTTAACACAGCTGGTATCATCTCATGGTAAAACCAAACAATACTATATTTCGTTATATTATAAACATATAAAAATTTTATAATAATAGTCATATAAAATGATACATACATAAAAGTACGTGTTCCATTTTCCTTAATAACTGACTTAATAATCTTTGTACATTATTTTGGACTAGCGACCCGCTCGCGGCTTCGCCCGTTTGAAGTACACAATAATTTATTTATACCAGTTTATAACAATATTATACAATATACCAATTTATAACAATATTATATAATAGTGAAAACTATACTAACATCAGTTAAGCGGTTTCGGGAAATAGCGTGAACAAACGACAGACAAACCGACAAATAGACAAAATTTAAAAAAAAACATTATATTGGGTTCTATTACATTGTAATATATTTTCTCATATCAGACGGCGATCTGTTAACATTTTATTATATATACCTATGGGTTTTTTCCCTACAGTTACATATTAGGTGAACTGTTTCCAGTTTAAATAAAATATGAATAAGCTTATTATGTGTTGGTAAAACATATGTGATAATGATACGCTTTTTTGCCCTCTGGTTTATTATTTAAAGAAGTCCGATTCATTGACTCGTAATGAGAACGCAACGAGATAAATAAATTTACCTACTTACGCTGGATAAAGGTTTCATACAGTTTAATTGTAAGCAAAACATTACTAAATATTTAATTACTACTAGTTACTAAGTGTTACTTAAGTTAAAATATAGCTATAAGATTATTTTTTAGCTTCACGCTATATCGCGCACATAGCACAGGAGGCAGGTAGAAATTTCATTACCTCGAGTGGGAATCGAATCCACAACCTGTCCCGTTTATAGTCACACGCCTGCGCAATGTGCGTCACGACTGGCCTCAAAACTATAAATTTACATCCAATATATTAAAATATACATCCTAGTTGTAAATAAGCCAATGGTCATCTTACTTTGATGGCATTAACAGCATATTGACATGTGTATGTTAATGCCGTTGCTGAAGGTGCATAACAATGACGCCATTGCGTTGTGTCTAATGACAACAAAAATGATTTATAACTTCTTGATAGATATTGCAATATTTTTTTGAGCGATAGTTTTAAAAGGTTTTTTTCTCTTCTTTCTTACTATTTTATCATTAATTTTTTTTATTTTCACATTTAGAAAAGAAAAAAATTAAACTGCTATTATACTTTGAAAATATTAAATGCGTATCAAAATATTCTTTTAATTCTGTTTTTTATATAGTATTTTTAAATTTTCATAGATTTATTTTGAAGTCAGTTGAATTACAGAGCATGTATACAAACTATGTAGGTAGATTTTATTTATATTGTTAATAAGTCTTGATTCATACATTGTATGTGGAAATGAATATTCAAAGAGTTACTTATCTAAAACAATTACACACGAGTCAAGCATTGGCATGTTTGCTTGTATAATTAACAATGTCTACAATAAAGTACCTATTTGCATAAATCGTACTTGTGGAGGAAGCAAGAGGGGGGAGGGGGGAGGTAGGTGGAGGGTGTCCACCCCAGAAATGTTAGTAAACTCAAAAGTGCTCCGAACATTAACATATATGTTCAAAGGTAAAGTCCAGGACTCCCCCCCAGAAAATATCTCTAGATAAGTTAATGAGTATGGTATACCGAATTGATTACCAGACAAGTAGCTGTGACAGATTAAAAATATTCTTAGAAATATCTGTGGCCTCTGCGATGTGTTTTTTTTTGTTATTTAACGCTTTGCTGAATTTATAATTATTTGAAATGCCTATTTTGGATTATTATATAAAACTCGTCGAGATGCAGTACCTGACTGTAACGAGAATGGTGGTGGGTTCGATGTCGGTACAAGAAATAATGGGGAGTTCTTTCTATCTACTCTGATATGCGAAAAAACTGAAAAAATAAATTGGAGTGATTTCTCACTAAATCGCCTATAAAAAGTTTAATATTATAAACATTTTGTATTTCAATATAACACGGAGACAGCTTGGAAAGTCTCGTAAAGTGTAATTTATTAATTACTTCAATTGAGAGTAATGTTTGTATGTTTTTATGAATGAGTCAGAAGATGGCTTTGTTCTACAGTTTAAGGACCGATAATGTAATCAACTGACCTTTACAACTGTGTTATTTATATAAACTTTATGCGAATCTGTCGAAAAATTATATTACATTTGTATGTAGATAGGTTTGTGTTAATGCGAATTATTTTGCTTTGCTTTTTGTTTACTTGTATTGGTGTTGATTTCGTAAGAAACACTTGTTTTAAAAAGGTACTTCTTTTTTTTTAAAAGTGTACAATTAAATACGTTGCACAACAAATAAGCGATACTACTTTAACCCCTTCAATCGTTAGTTTTTCAAATTACGAATTAGATGGAAAAATGTTATATCAAATGATCAATTTTTTTTTCTATAAAAAATATTAGCCTTAAATCCTTTAGTACTATATTTATTATTTATTAATTTTTACTTTTTCATTTATTAATCTTTACAATTCTGCGCAATGCGAATATAACATACCTACTGCTAAGCAAAATATTTCTTTGTTCTTTTTTCTAATGTAAAATCTTATATACTTTAAAGTTACATATTAATAGTATTTTCAATAAAACAAAATGCATTGTATTTTTTTTTAATAGTAATATATATTTTTTCCAGTATCGTCTTCCATAGCGTCGACAGTTGTGACTAAAGTACCACTACTAGGAGTGAACGGGTCGGGAATCTTGCACGTTAACGTCACTGCCAATTCACCGAAAGTTAGCGACCCAATAGTACCAGATGACGGTAAGTTATATTTTGTTCTAAAAATAATAACATAGATAAAATAAATTTTGTTGTAAAAATAGCAAAAATATTTTGTCAATTACAGCTAGTAGTAGTTCCTGAGATTAGCTTGGTCAACGTTACAAACCGTTCATCTTTTAAGCATGCTTGTATCTATGATCTACAGGATTTGTATAGATTCAATATGAAATTAATATTGAAACCTTAATTAAAAAAATGTAATGTGTTTGAGTGTACATAACTCACATTGTTAAAAACTGGAAGAGGGGAAAATATAATAATTATTATAATAAGTATTATTTGAAGTCCTGTCGCAGCCCACAAGCGTGTGACTGTAATCGCAAAGCGCGGCGTTGAGTTACGCCTCTCAATACGCTTCAAGAATTCGATGGAAAGTGGAGAACGAAAGTAGACACTTCCGTTCTCCACTTTCCATGCTACATTTTCCATTCCGTTTTCGTTCTACACTTTCTATGGAGAACAGAGTGTCCTTCCATTTTCCCATCTACTTTAGCAGATTCCCAGGTTCCCTCTGCCTACCCTGACACATGTGAGATACAGCGATTGCTACCTTTACGAAATCATTCGGATGCGCGAAACTAAAATTGCATAACTTTATAAGATTCAACATATATCTCGTTGTGAAAGTAGTCTAGTGATTATTTAAATATAAATATAAAAGTTGATTATGTATATTAGGCAAATTACGCTGTTGCCATTTTTATTTATTTTAAAAGATATCTAACAAGACCGCGTGATTATTGTTTTAATTATTTTTTTAATAAAATGAGTTTAATAAACTTTACGTGTAAACATTTAATTACTAGATTTTATCCGCTGGCACGGTCGAATGAATATATTAAATAAAAGAGATGATGATGTAATATAGTTTATTATAGATAAAGTCGTCCTCCATAAATGGGCTATCCAACGCTAAAAGAACCCTTCAAGCCAAACTTACATTTCCTAAGATTAGTGCGTTCGACCAAACAAACTTTTTAGTTTCATAATATTAGTAGAGTTTTCAAAAGTAGACGGTCACGACGGGACGGAGAGTTTACATAACATAGAATCCAGCGCAGGGCAATCTATACGATAATAGTTGTTATTACTTAGTATTATAATATTAACATTTGAATTATAAAGCAAATTCCAAGATCGATGCGCCGAATCAGGTCCACTTTCTAATGAAATCATAAATTGAATACTTTGACGTTTTGTGAAGGCTTAATTATCGGGAAACACGCGTGTGCTTATCCTCTGAATCTCCTTCTGAGAGTCCTTTTGAATGATGCCCTTAAGTTCTTTAAGATTATAAATATTTTTTCTTTTCTTTTTTTTAACTTTTTAGTAATATATGGAGAAGGTGGTGATGTGGCCCCCCATTTTGTGTTTGAGGTCTAGAATGAAAAGTAAAAGGAATACAAATGTTAATATGTATTATTCCGGTTTTGATATTTATTTATATATTAATATAGAATTAAGAAAAATGCGACAGAATATTAAAAAAAATGTTTATTCCGAGAAAAAAGAAACACCACTTTTACAATTTGAGATTAAGTGAAGGTTATATGGCACCCTGGGGGCAAATTAACCAACCAACCAAAGTGTCACTCCAGTTATACATCATCATATTCAGACGAGTTCTACGTCTTTTTCATTATTGGAGAGTCGGTACCAAAGAAACGTGGTATCTAGCAGTGTCACGGCTCTTTGTCTCTCTCTACCATTTCTGCTGCTTCGATAGCAGTGTCAAGCGTCCACGTCCGTTTCCGCTTTCACGACTTTCCTGATTGCAAAGATTCGCACAATTAATAGCTGGGACAACATTTTTTTCAATTCACTCTGTAAATAAGTAAAATATGTATATAAGTATATGGCCCCCAGGACACAATTACCAATATCATGGAATCTATTAACAAACATCAATGCATATAAACCATTGAATATTATGTATATTTACCTTAAAATTCCTGTAGGACAACGTCGATCAAAAATAATGTCGAACTTTTTGCAAGTATGACTTGATATTTACAAAATTATTGAAATAATTGCAGCATTCAAAAAAAAAATGACTAGTGCAGCTTGGAACTGCTCCGTAAGACACGGGAATGCGTTGGATTTTAATATTGTCATATTAATGTTCTGTTTTAAAAAAAAGTTTCACTGGATATCATGATTTTTAATAACAAATATCAAAGGGGGCCGCGATAACTGCGGGGGCCACGAGAAGGTGGGAACCTTCTCCTATAAATAAATAAATATTTACATTTCCGTTTATTTTGATGTATATTTCATAGATTTTTTTATTTTCCGTATTAAATCTTCCGTTCATAGCAAAACATTACGAAAAGTCATAAAATATATCAGCACAGCAAATTAATTGGACATGAATAATTTTATTGATCATTTTGCCTTTTAAATGAGAACAAATTGTAAATACTTACATATTAGCGACACAAGACGACATACATACGACTTATATGTGTTTGTAATGATTTAATGACAATTAACTATGCTATTTAACTACCGTCTCTGAGTGCGGCTGTAAGTTTAAGATATAGATTGTAGATTTTTGTACTGGTTCGCTTTAGTTTTATATATTGAGAGTCATAATCTATTCATCATAAATCTATTATAAGTTACGATTCGGTTATTTAAAACGTATGATTAAATATTAAAGTAAATAATATCTCGTGCTATTTACAAATGTATTATTTAATTGGTTTGGTCACGTTATACGTTGATTGAATGCCTACAATTACAGGTACCTTCAAGGTCACTCAAACAAAGGTACTACTAGAACGTAAAGTGAGAGCAGCTACACATAGGCCAAAAATTAACATGTAAAATATCTTTTTTTTTGTTGCCATGATATGCAAATTACATTAAATGCACCGCTTAAAGAAAAAATCCACACGAAATAACGCAGTTTGTTAAAAGTTGACTTAAGGAAAGGACTCTTTTAGCTATAAGTGTTAATAGTAGTAAATTATATTGTAGTTAAAGTAATGTACGATTTTACTCTTCGATTTGACCTTCACAACTACTAAAGTATATATTTAATGCATAATCTTGAGGAATCACATTTTAATATTCTTTTTTTATTGAAATGATATATTCGCAATGACATTTAGTGATTATGCAAACTTATAATTCCAAGGTTGAATTGAAAATTTATTAACAGAAATCGAGTCCATTTATCTGATTGAATTTGAACCGACGATCCTCGCTAGTTTAGTTAACTCGCGATTCCCCGCTCCACTCATAATAGAGAAACGATCCCATAAAACGAAAGCAAAATATTTAAACAAAATAGATTATTTGTTGTTCACTATACATTACTACTGTAGAATTGTATTATAAAATGAAAAACATCAATTGACTTGAATTGGCGCAATCAATGTCGTTCGATCGTTTTCAATGAAGTTCTTAATGAAAGTGCATTATATTTATATAAATGTATGTAGCCTACTTCTGTATATCCATATATAGTGTATGTGATGTGGTGCCGTAAATGTTAATAATTATTAATTATAGGTGAAATCGGGGTTCAAATACAATCTATCATGTTTGAAGAAACTTTAGAACAAAATTATTTTATTTTTGGCTTAAACTATTACAAGACTTAAACAGACAAAATAATGAAATTTTTAAATAAAATAAAACTATACATAAATATAGCCTATGTAGCCTTCACGTTGTTATTGAGATCTTTCCCTATCACTTGATAGAAGGTAAATAAGTAGATAGTTACCGTTATATATACCGTTATATAGCCAAGAACACTCTAGACTAGAACGTTAAATATTGATACAAAGATGTTTTCTCCCTATAAATTTTGCAATAAAGTTGTACTTCAATGTTGTAAAGAGATAAAACGACTTTTCACACGCAAACTGTATGTAGGTACAAGTGGAAATAAAAAATTAAAATCATATCAGCTTCAACCTGTATTCCGCAAACAGCAGGGTAGGCAGAGGGAACATAGTGTTAAGACACTCTGTTTCCCACTTTTCGCCGATTTTTTTAGGCATTGCGTGTTGAGTGGCGCGAAGAGCGAAAAAATGAAAATATTAATAAATTAAAGTTCATTCCCTCGAGTGGGGATCGAACACAACTGTCGCGTTACAGTCACACCCTTGTCCCCTGCGCCACGACAGCCTCATGCCTCGGAAATAATATTAGATACATACAATTGAGTCTAAGTAAATCTGTTTATCAGATTTGTATGCTAAAAATATTCATCAACAAACATTAATGTAAATGCACGGACTATTTAGAACCATAATCCAATTTTTTTTGACGGCCTAGTTGGATATAGAGACAAGAGGAAAAAACCAAATCTTGAATTATTAAATAATTCAAAATTATGGTAATATTTGAATATATCTTGATTTCGAGTGCGGTAAACGCTCTGGTTATAGAGCGCGAAGTAAAACTAATAAAGTATAAGTTAAAATCTTCTCAAAGTAAATACATTACATCAAAATATTTATTTTAAATTTGAATATTAATATTAATATATTATGATATATAAATAATTGTGTTATATATTAGTTCCAGATATCAATGATGTGTTCAAAGAGACTCCCGAAGTTATCAAGGCCCAGCAAAATCTTTCAGAAATTATTACAGTAAGTGTTGACACAGATGATATGATAGATTCTATATGTATTATAGGTATATAATATATTCATTGTATTGTGTATTAAATACGAAAACAATGGCTATGGAAAGTGAGCGAGAATTCTTAAAGCGCAAATATATAGTTTTATATAAATGTCTTTGAGGCCAGTCGTGGCGCAGCGGAACAAAGTGTGCCTGTAAAACCGACTGGTTGTGGGTTCGATCCCCACTCAAGGAGATGAAATATTTACTTAAATTTATATTTCCATTTCTTCGCTCTGGTGTCGAGGCAAAGCGCGGCGTTGAGTTCTGCCACTCAACACGCAATGCCTCCAGAATTCGGCAGAAAGTGGGAAACGGAGTGTCTTAACACTAGGTTCCCTCTGCCTACCTTGTTGTGTGCGGGATAAGCGTGAAGCTGATTTTTTTTATATAAATGTCTTTATTGACCTTGAATTTGTAGATTTTAGTCGTATTCAATCGTACATTTCTAATTTAAATGCAGTATATTTTTTTAAATATTTTTTTGGTAAGGTGGGTAGGTAAATTGATAAAGGTAAATAAAAAAGTTATCGTAATTACTCGTGACGTGAATAACGTGTTTATTAAAATGCGTATATTCTTCATGTAATTAATTTGTTTCTTAGATTTGATTAATATTACATAATAATAAAATTTTCCGTTGTGTTTTCTTCGAATGTTATAATATTGAAATATATATAAATATGAAAATAAACTAAATTGATAAAGAAGTAATTGTTGCACTATTATGATATGTAATTTTGTCAAATATTAGTTGATTAGGGAAAATAATCAATTTTCGATATGGCTGGAAAGTTGCTTAACAAGACAATCTGGTAACTGGTAGTTTAGTTTATTAGTACTGAGGTGTGACTGTAACGTGACGGTTGTGGGTTGGATCCCAATTCGGAGGAATGAATTATTATTTATTAATATTTTCATTTTTTCGCTCTGGCAATAAAGCAAAAGCCCGTCTTTGAGTTTCTCGAAAAAAACCAGCGGAAATTGGGGAACGGAGTTTCTTAACACTAGATTCCCTCTGCCTACCCAAGATACAATATGACGCTGTATTTTTATTATAATTTTATTTATTCCTATTTATATATAAAAATAATTAAGAAATAACAATTATAATCATATTTGTTTATATAATAACACTATTTTTCAACTATATAGGCGTATAACCAATATGAATATATGAAAATGTATTTAATTTTAGGACCATCACAGCTTCTACAACAGTTCGTTCATTGGGAATGTCGACTACTTTAGGGAGTATTGGGCCAATATATCTAAAGTTCCAGCCGATGTACACGAGCTACTTAGCAACTCACATCGACGTGCTACTGTAAGATATTTTAATATTAATAATAGTACATAGAATAATTTGTTTTTGGAGTCGATTTACATTCGGAGAGATGAGTTGTTTTTATTTCCTCGCTCTGGTACCAAGATTAAACGCGGCGTTGAGGTCCGCCACTCAATCTGTAATGTCCTGAAAATTGAGCAGTGTGTGGGGAACAGTGTCGTAACACTAAATTGCCTCTGCCTTATCTGTTATCTGCGAGACAACGGCAGCTAAAATACGGTAATAATATAAAAAATAATATAATATGGAATTAACTATTTTATTAGCATTATTTCTATTATTCTGTACATGTTTATAATTTTATTGTTTATATAAATAACGATAATATTTACATGTGTAAATCATAAGATAAAATTAATGTAAGTTTACGTTGTACGTATAATAGTGTTATACCGTTAAATGTGTGTATCTAAGCTTATATAGTAAAATGAGCAATTTTTTTCCATTTTAGACTCTAACCCTCAAATTCGACTTTCCGTTCTACGGTCATTCCGTTCCAAACATAACAGTGGCGACCGGCGGGTTCATATATACGGGAGACCACGTTCACAACTGGTTGGCGGCCACGCAGTACATAGCACCCTTGATGGCCAACTTTGACACTAAACTCAGTAACGATAGCGTTGTGAAGATGAGCGACGATGGTTTGTATTATTTTTTATATTTTATCAGTCTTAAGGGTTAGGGTTAGTAGCTTTGGGGGTTGTTATTAAATATGTAAACATTTTTTTAACATTTTAACCCTTAAACATTGCGTGTATAAATGTGATCTAGAAGACAAAAGTGCTTTAAAAAGACTATTTGAATAAAGACATTGAAGATTTGAAATTGAATATATATTATAAACAGGTGAAAAATTCAGTGTATTCTGGGAGAATATAACCCTGCGGGAGGATCCAACCAAAAAATTCACTTTTGCCGCAACACTGTACGGCAATGGTGATATAATATTTGCATACAAGGACATACCGATGCTGGTCCAAGATATAAATGATACGCAGCATCCGGTCAAAGTGGGGATCAGTGACGCTTATTTGAGTGATAAAATATTTTTCCGTAAGTGTGTAAATTTTTTGTTCAACCTTTTATATATGTAGTAGTTATTATTAGCTTTTTTTTGCATTTTAAGATATGGTTTTTATTTTAGTTTTTCTCGTCCAAAATAAGTTTGAACATTATTAATAACAAGTTTTTGTTTTAGTAGATGTTTTGCCATTAGCATGTACATTATAAAATATGTTCATACGTTATATAATATGTACAACAAATAATAACATTTCCTGCGCATTGCAGGGTAAGCAAAGGGAACCTAGTACTAAAACACTCTATTCGCCAATTTCCGCACAAGTTTTCGTAATAATGCGTGTTGAGATTCGGAACGTAACACTGCGCTCGGTCTAGGTAGAACAAGGAAACGAACCCACATTCATCACCTTTACATTTAGATGCAACGAAAGCCTTCTTAATAATATAATATAATACATTCTTTTTTTATACGATATGAATTCTCCAACAGATGTAAGGCGCAAAACAATCTATGAATACCACCGTGCTTCGTTCAAAAATCACGAAATTACAAATAATACTATATTAAAGTTGGTAGCTTTGCCTACGTGCCTTCAGTACAACTCGTGTCAAGAGTGCGTTAACCACGATACTGGGTTCAATGTAAGTATAAAATATAAAAATTAAGAAAAAAAAGAAATTTATAATATAAATTTGTTTTTTTTAATTACTTGTCTCGCCTCTCGTAGAGGCACAAAAGTGCCTGAATCTCAACATGGCAAGTCCTCCAAACTGGAGATGAAAACAATATAAATGTTACAATTACACAGGCGAAAAACACCTCCTTAGCAGTCGGGAAAAAAATAAACTGAGTGAAAAATCAACCGACTAATTCATTCATAATCTACAGAAAAAATATTTTTCTGTAGTAATTTACTAATATATTATAATTTTTTTAACGTTTTTAAAGGATTATTCCACACTTAGAAAAGAGAAATACTTATTAAGAAAACGTATAACAATTTGAACGTAGCGGGATTTAAACCGCGCCCCTTTGGAAACCGTCCATAAATAAATAATTTTCTTAATAAGGTAAAATAAACATTTGTTACAGTGTACTTGGTGTGATAATATTAAAAAATGCTCCAGTGGAACTGATCGCAACAAGCAAAACTGGTTAATTAGAAGTAAGTTTCTTGTAAAATGTTATAAAATTTTTCAAATGAAAATGTCATTAACTTTTTTTTTTATATAAATACTAGAAAACTTTTAACGTTGTATAATGTATATTATTATAAACACGTATAATCTTTAATTTTAGACTGTGAAAGAACGTCGATATCAAATGAGTCCGCGTGTCCCGCTGAACCCCACGTGGACCCGCCGGCGGACGGCAACACGGCGTACACAACGGACACGCGCCCCACGCACGACACGGCCGTTGTCAACAGTGGTATGTAGTTTGTGTTGACAGAGGGAACCAACTGTTAGACCATACGGTTCCCACGCGCAATATTCGAGATCCCCGGAGCTTCGTCTACAATATCGTCGGCTTAGCTTAGCTTACAAAATTGACCTCTATTTTATGTCACATAGTAGAGAATACAAATCAGTTTTCGAAATTGATTTTAAAAACTTTATAATAATCTATACTTATAATAAAATCGTAACGAATAAAAGTAAAAGTAACGTTTGTGGGTTGGTTCCCACTCGAAGGGGTACGAAATATTTAATATTTTCATTTCTTCGCTCTGGTAACAAAGCGTGACGTTGAGTCCCGAATTCGGCGGAAAGTGAAGAATGGAAGTCTTAATGGGAAACGGGGTGTCTTAAAAGTGGGTTCCCTCTTCTATCCTCCTACTAATGTGGGATGCAGCGTGAAGCAAAAGAATATAATCGTAGATTAATTGAAACAAAAAAAGACTAGACTTTCATTACAAATTGACAACAAACAGAAAAAATACTGCACTTTTCTTAGATAGTTTATAAGAGCACTAAGATAGTATTTTGAAAAAGTACCAGGTTTTTCAATTCTACGTTTTAACGTTCACGTCTCCTTCGTCCTTGAAATAGCGTTAATTAAACTAACCACTTCCATAAATAAATTCAACACAATTACATAATAAATAAAAATTTTAACTTTAACGTGTGACGTAATTTATGAATGGTCCTTTTATAAATATATTTCAGTGGACTTTTTCAGACATCAAATGAATTTGAATAAATATTATATATATATTTTTATTTTTGCAGTTGAACCGGAATCAACGCAAGTATCAAAGATCAAATATCCAGTACAAACTCCTGCGGAGTACGCGTCGCCCGTCGGCGGCGTGGTGGCCGCCTTCCTCATTATAACGATGATATTCTGTTTGGCCGCTTGGGTGTTGTATGCGTTTAAAAATCCGCATACGAGGAGTGGTCAGCTGCTGATTAAGGTATTTTTTTTACTATTTTTTTGCACTGTGTTCCCCTTTTCCACCTACATTTTTATTACAATAAAGATATTGCGTGTTGAGTGCCAATACGCAATGTCTTTATTATAATAAAAAATTCAAAGCCATGGTGTCTTCTTATTAAAGGGAGGAAACTAAAATAATTCATTCCCCCGACCGGGCTTCGAACCCACAATCGTTATGTTTAATAGTAAAATAATAAGACTGTGCATTTGTGCCACGGTTATTGAAGTATTATTAATAACAATTTTTTGGACATCTATTAAAAAGTCGCCAAGTGAAAAAAAAAGAATAAATTTTATAAGGCAACCTTATCGCTGTACCAGTGACTTCTTTTGAAATAACATTATGGCATTGTAAGTAGTGAGAGCAAAAGGCCTAAATTAGAGTAAATACGTGATTCGTTACTGAGTGACTGACTAACAGGCATTGTCATGTAGGTTCAATGGAAGGCGAAACTCGTCTATTCGTCCATATATATAACATATCTTTGTTAGAACTGTTTTTCGATCAAATCGTACCTTGCTTTTTTGCTACCTAAACAATTATACGCTTGAGTACTATATTAGAAATAAACTAAATGTCAAACCAACAAGCTTCATTATCTGAACCGTGTGAAAATAAATTAAATTTTCTAATATATTTTGTATTCCAGTACCGTCCGTCCCAATGGAGTTGGCGTCGCGGCGAGGCGCGTTACACCGCAGCCACTATACATATGTAGATTTAGCTAAAAACAAGAAAATATAATAAACACCTGCACTTTATACTATACGAGAAACTTACATTTTTATTATTATACAAAATGAACACATATCAAATTTTTATACATATTATTGAAAATGTGAAAATTTACTTAAAAGTGTTTTTTTTTTGCACTCGAACTTTTTTTTACACTTCGATTTTACTCATATTTATGTATATGATAACTAGAAATATGTAAATAAATATGTATTTTCTCACACAAATTATATATTAAATATAAAGCTTTATATATTATAACTTGAATGAAATATTATTGTAATTATTTCGTATGTACTGATACATACATACGAATTAAAATTATATTAATTTATATACATGAAAATTGAGTTCGGAATTGACTTCCACCACTCAACAAGACATGTCCTCAAAATAGAGTGGAGCGTGTGGAACAACGTCTTCACACTGGGTTCCCTCTGCCTACCCCACTATATGCGAGACACAGCGTGAAACTTATATATTTTCTAAAATATATTTTATTAGTATATCGTGTTACTGTGTTTAGTACTTAGTTTTCGTAATATCAATGTACTATGTATAATGACAGGAATTCATTTTTCTTAATAACCATATCGATTTTAATGAAATTGAATATTTTTTTGAGCTGCATTATAAAATATATATAGCTTATTAATTATGATTTAATTATTTTATTTTCTCAGCTTAGATAGTTTAATGTTATAATTAATAGGGGTTTGAATATATTTTTTAATATTTTTTATGTATATATTTGACTGTACGCTTCAAGCTACAGCCTAAACTCATCTATATTTAATCAGCAGTCTTCAAAAAAAAATATCATAAGTTAAAAATAAAAAAATATGGTATTTAAGAATAATATATTTTGTGACATAGAAAACTAACAACTTAATGTGGAAACTCAATTTAATGAAAATGCTTAACATAACGTAACTAATTTACTTTTAAATGAATGTAAAACGAAATAGTAATAATATTTTTTATCTGCTTTACAATATGTTTAGAAGAGTTATCAATTGACTTAAAGACTCTTTGTTTGTGCTAATTGTGTTTTACTATAAAATAATGTCGGTTGCATGTCGGTTGTGGCGGCTTGTTATATTATATATTGACTAAGAATAATCTCGAAATGTCCGTCCACGGAGAAAAAAAAAACCTTTGTTATTATAATATATACGAAATTATATTTTATTAAATAAAAAGAAAACTTAATATCTCCTTAATAAAAATATTTTTTTTTATTTTCAATAAATGGCAATTATTAGCTTATTGTAACACTTTATATTTTTGTTTATACATGCTATACGCCTGTTAAAATGTATTATTATTATATAAAGTGATGGTAGCCAGTTCATATTAATGTAAAAGTGCCTTTGAGACAGGAATCTCCGTCCTCTTTTTAAATACATTTTATTGGTCTGTTAAAAAACACATTTTTGTGCTTTAATTTAAAAGGTATATCGATTTTACAGCAATAGCTTAAATTTTGTTAAACTATACTTAATTATTCACCACTTTTGTTTATTTCATTAGTTTTTAACAAAGTTTGCCTTTTATATAATATATTTCAGTTTTGAGTAATGTATAACAAAACTAAATAACAATACTTGTTTTATTTAAATCAACGCCTTTTTGATAGAAGTTGGTATAGATTTATTATAATAATGAATATGATCCGTGATTTATTTCGTAATATGTATATTGTATTCACTTTTTTTTTATTTAAATAGGATATTCCGCTAAATAATCAAGCCTTTAGTGCCTTTCATTAAATGGAATTTACTTCAATTCTCTAAGAAAATATACAAAAATAAGGTTTTTAGATATATATTTTTATTGCCATTTTGATGGAGTATATAATTTTTGTAATCATTGAATGGTTCACGCGTTTTTTACTGAATTCTGATTTTCGACGCACCGAGTGCACTTAGACTAACGTTTCATTTTGTACGAACTTGGCTAAAATAATTAAGATATATTATGAAATCGATACTGTAGTGATATTATATTATTATGTATAAATATATTATTATCGACGTTATTTTAAATGTGTTTCTCTTTTATATTTTGGATGGTTATTTTGAACGATGCGATAGCGCACCAAAGATGGTCTAACAGCTTATTTACGGCGGACTCGGACGTGGTAGTCGGTACTAATCGCGACGCTTAATTTGTGTTAAAAATAATTTACGTTTATATATTGGTCCAATGTAAAAATTTATTCGATGTTATTATATAATTTTGTAAAATGAAATTGTCTTTTTTAGGGACCAACTTTTATTTCTTAATAAATGTAGTGTTAATGTAACATGGCCTTTTATTTGTGATCACCCCTTATTGATGCATTTGAATTTTTTTATGGAATTCTTATTTGAAATCTATTGTTCTTGAAACAATAGTGAGCAGGTGTTGAATGCTAGATAGCGCGTGTAAGATTCATTAACAAGCGAAATCTCATACATGGACGTATTAAAAATGTTACTTTTAATAACCTGCACCGAGGCGAGGTTGTTTTGCGAAAAAACTAAAATGCCAGTGGAAGTGGGAACGTGGCACAGCCACTTAAAACATATGGATTCGGCTGTCGTGGAAAATCGTCCGGTTTCTATAAACGAAGGTCAAGTATATGTATACGAAAACCACTTTCCTGGCCATTCCATCGAATATATACATGTTGATAACGTGGCTATCAAATCCTGTGGCGCGAGCGCGAATATCAAGAAAGGCGGTATCGGTAATTCTTTTGTTCTAATAGTGTTGCACGCGGCAACTAATGAGGAGATACGGTCAGTGATCGATATATGGGGGACGAAGCTCCAGAAGAAATCTGAAACGCCTTCTAATGACGCAAGTGTTGAAAATGTGAAATATTTACACCTTTTTAAGGAGTTCAGAACTGTTAATCATAATACTAATACATAAAATTTTGTTTGTGAGTGTAATAATAAAAAAATGCAAAATAATAAATAAATAAGACCATAATATATTTTAAATAATTTGTAACAACAATTTTTCATACAATCAGTATGATATGAGTTGTACATAATAACAAGTTATCAATATCGAAATGTGTGCTTTAGGTATGGAAAATAAATTTTTCTTTTCCTTGAAGGCCTTATTTTTATTAATATATACCAACTATAATACACAGGGCTATGAAGTAAAAACTTGACAAAAATAAGATCTTAACGTCTTCAATTTGATTCTTAATAACGAATACACATAACTTTAAGTTATTATAATAAAAAGGGTGACTTATAAGAAAAACACAAAAGTATAATTTATGTATTTTATTTAATATTAAAGTTAACAAAATACAGATACATAGGTTGAACTCCTAAAATATGTTTATTACAGACTAACATGGCTTATTCTTATGCCTACAATACAATATTTAAAAATTACATAAAAAATACCATTGAAAGTTCCCAATTGAATTTCTCGTCACTTAACGCTATACGTATGTAAATATAAACACATCATTGACTAGATAATTACGAAATACTAACATTTTAGTTTCCCATCCTCAGAATGACAGTAACCTAAATCAAAATATTTAGTATTTTTGGGAAATCATTATATTTCAGAACAGACTTTATAGCCCGTTTTCAGTATAATAAAAGAGTTGACACTTATTTTAATAATCATGACGTATTAGATTTTGGCCTATTTAACTCCTATTTTTAGTACAATCAAAAATAATTTTTAAGTTATGTTCCTTTCGTATTAAGACTGAATTAACCAAATATATGAATAACTTAATTGACGCATACTTTGTGCGGGTCTATTTTAATATTTTTTATATGATTCAAAAAACCCTAACTACTTACATGTAAAATTACATTTATTTGTGACAAAACTTGTGAGCTTTTCTTACTATAAAGTAAAATAAAAATATTTCATTGTGTATTAAAATGTATAAAAATAGGAAAATCCTATCAAAATGTCGAAAAATCTAAAAATAAATAAAATATGGCAAATAAGATTCGGTATATAGAAGACATTTTCTTTTGTTATTTCAGAAATATTTTTAGTAGCAATTAATTAAAACTTTGTAGTAAAAAATGTTGATCTCTCAAAAATATAAATCATTTGATTAAAAATATAATAAATTCAAAAATTTTATTTTCAATCTGTATATAATTATTTGTATGTTTCTTTCTTTATTTCAAACGAAAGAAAACTAATATAAAAAAAGTTAAATTTTTAGTTTTAAAATTATAAACAAATTAATAAATCTATTGACATACATATATAATATGGCTTTGTGTAAATAAATTAAAGAAAAAGCCTCATTATATTAGATATATTTAAATTTGTCAAATAGCAATAAAATAAATGTGCGTATATTAATAAGGCCATAAAAAAATGTAAATCTATGCTAACATATTAACTAAAAGAAACTGTCAATATTGAACATATTTTTATTATATTTTCAATATATTTTTTCAAAAAAATATTTGGCGTATTGAAATTTCCTTGATTGGCAAGACATACAATTTTCACATGTATGTAAATTACAAAAAATAAATTCCTGATATATGCATTTTTTAGAAAATTATTTGTCCATATCTCACATAGTAAATAATCAGATGTTTCGAAATATAGTGATTTCGCTTAATTCGGAAAGAAATATGGTCGATTATAAAAACATCGCAAAAGCGACACTAAGAAAAACAAATCTAAATGTCATTAATAATGTCAAAAGTAAATTGAAATCAATTGCGCGCGACGAATCCAAAGCGAACGAGACCAATTTACTTTTATTGAACAAACAACATTTGCAACACAGTGATGTGGTAAACCACCTTGATTGAATTTTTAAAGTTTACATAAAGCTTCCAATAGTCTAGGCCAATTCTAGGAATAAGCCCAATAATTCCACTTTAATATAACACGATTAATTATATTAAGAAGAAATATAATAGTGATAGCAATTTATCCGTCTTCCTCATGTTCCCCGGTTTAGGTAACATTTAGACATTTATAACATTTAAAACCTATTCTATGTTTTGTAAACATTGTGAGAGGAACCGCGTGAACCTCAGCAAATCGAAACATCAAATATTACTTAATATTTAGGTAATTACTATAGAAAGCAAGCATTGACAAAAATGAGATAATCTTAACAATGGCATGGAATATCTTACTAAAATAAAAAGATGCGGTTAGGTAACTTATGTAGATAACATATTTGGTGGATACTGTTATATTATTATGTTGTTGGTGATGAATTAGTCAATGTTGTGAAATTTGAGTATGGCGCGTCCTTTTATCTCGGAATTGCAGAGTTTTCTAACAACCTCTTGAGCTTCCTCTGCCGGATACACTGAGTGAGGCGGCGGCGCAATCTGTAATGATATGAATTAATAATATAAATATTAATAAAAAATTAAAATAATTCAGGCCACTTATGGACTTATGGCGCAGGGGTACAAGCATGCGACTGTAAATGGGATTCGATTGGATTCCACTCGGTGGAATAGATTATTTAATATTTTCATTTCCTCGCTACAGTGCCGAGGCAAAACGCGGCGTTCAGTTCCGTCACACAATATCCCAGAATTTGGCAAAATTTATGAAAGTGGAGAACGGAAGTGTTTTAAAACAATGAGTTAACATTTTTAAGTATTTTTTTTTGTTCTATATTAATAATTTCTATAAGTCCGTGTTGTGGTGTAAGAAATAGCTGATATTCTCTATGCCTACATTAAATTATTCCAATTACTATACAGGTACTACGTGCATTCTACATTCGGGTTATTACGTATTCCCCATTCAATACAATAAAGACAAAGTAACTAATCAACTAAACTAGTTTAGAATTAACTAAAATTTTATTTTGGTATTTAATGCCTAACCTAAACTAAATACCTAAATACTGAGAAGATACACTCTCTTAATAATTTTGTAGCTGATCGAATTCGCAATGAAGAGATACATTGAATGGCAGGTACTACCGAGGAATTCACGGTAAGAATGAAGCAAAACGTGCTTAGGTGATTTGGCCACGTCGAACGCATGAGTGATCAAAGAATGGCAAAAAAGATTTGTGAAAGAAAAGTGAGCGGTAAAAGAGATAGGGGAGGACGGATACTGGAGGGAGGTCATGTAAAAAGCACGAGGACCCCCCGGAGGGTATGTATGAAGAGGTTGATATCACTGGACGAGGCGAAAAGTAGATCAAAGCAATAAACGTCATTTTCAAGAGTGAGCTGTTTACGTCATGTCATTATTATTGTCAGTGCTATAACTCCTAACATTACTGTTATCTATTTATTGATAGCAACATATAACGAATTGATATGATAACTACAAAATAGGTTGTTAGGTGGTTATTGATTATTTAAATTTTGTAATTTAATAGATTTTTGAAAACAAAATGATAAGTATTTCAGTATTATTAATAACCTTCATAGCAACAGGATTAATTATTAAACATAATTTTTAATTATGTTGGCCAAGGCCAGTCCGTGATGCAGGGACACAAAATGTGTCTGTTAACGCCACTGGTGGTGGATTCGATCTGGAGATCGAGTTGAGTGGACTCAAGGAAATTAAATATTTATCTAAATTTATATTTAGATTTCTTCGCTCTAGTGTCGAGGCAAAGCGCAGCGTAGAGTTCCTCCACTCAACACTCAATGACTCCAAAATTCGGCAGTAAGTGGAAAATTCAAAATATAAATGTTCACTTCACATTTTATAAAGAAACCAACAACAACAACTTTAATCAATCAAGAATAAAAAAGGCACGAACAACAAAAGTGTGTGGCGCCTAATAACTAACATTAAAATAAAATCGCTTCATATCAGTTTTATTAAGAAAATGAAATAAAACAGCTACCCACAATGAATGATATCACTCACTTCGGATGACATAACAATACTAAAAAAAACACTATTGTATTTATAGTCAAAATAAATAGCAACTGTTACAGGGAGTAAGTACTTCGTGATAATCTTCCAACATATTACCCAATTTTCGTCTACTCTAGTAATATTAATACGCCTTAACATCGAACCAGGTAGTTTATTTCAATAATTAATAATAGATTTTTGTGCATTACATAACGTGCCAAAGTGTACTTTTGTTACTTATTTAGAAAACGTATAAAAATTTGAACGTAGCAGGACTCAAAGCCGCGCCTCCTGGAAACCGACCAGGCTCTGACCACTGAGCCATACGTTCAGTACTATGTGCTTTTGTTGTTTTTTTCGCTTCGCGCTTTACCCCACATAGGTAGTCAGAGAGAATCTAAAGTTAAAACACTCCGTTCTACATTTTCCGCCTGAAGTCGAAAAATTGTCTGTTAAGTTCTTTATTAGTAGTTATATGTTTTGTCAACTATTTAAACTTAAACTAAAATAACGCTACGGAATGTCTACATTACAACTAAAAATGCCATATATAAGAGAGACTCGATAGATCCTACAGAGAAACTGAATTAACAGTTTTCTAGGACTTAACATAATTTACTTTATAATGATGATGCATTGTAATAATTAAAATAAAAAATGGTGTTTCCAGAGCGCGGAAATGAAAAGCAATTTATTCCTTCAGTGAGAATCGAATCCACAACCACAATGTCTACAGCCAGACGCTAAACCACTGCGCCACCATAGCGTCAACACAATTTATTGAAGTCTTTTTCTACTACTAAACTATTAGGACCTTGAATAAGTTGCTGCTGTTTTTTGAAAGATGGCGTTGCGGCACTGTGCATGGAATTTCGTATGGTAACGAATCACCAAAGTAGTACTATATGTAACCTCAAATTATAGTAGAATAGTGTTTACTACAGTGTCAACTACATATTTATTTTCCCTTTGTGAAAATGTGTACTTTTGTGCCAAATAAAGTGTTTTTGCGGGGAATTTTATTGCACTGCTTTATTCAGAAAAAATCTGCAGCAGAAGCACACAGAATTCTCGTTGAGACAATGCTTTGTCGAATACAACGTGCAGAGACTGGTTTAGGCGCTTCAAAAGTAATGATTTTGACCTTGAAGACAAAGAGCGTTCTGGAGCACCGACAAAATTTGAAGACAGAATTGGAGGCATTGCTTGAAGAAGATCCATGTCAGACGTTAGTAGAGCTCGGGAAAACGTTACAAGTAGATGCGTCAACAGTTTCAAAACGTTTAAAAGCGTTAGGAATGATCCAAAAGCAAGGGCATTGGGTGCCGTATGAGTTGAAGCCGAGAGACGTAGAACGACGTTTTCTCATGTGTGAATTGTTGCTTCAACGGCAAAAGAGAAAAGGTTTTCTGCACCGTATCGTCACTGGGGATGAAAAGTGGATTCACTACGACAATCCAAAGCGAAAAAAATCGTGGGGCATGCCGGGTCACGCATCAACATCGTCGCCAAAACCAAATATCCATGGTTCTAAGCTTCTTCTCTGCATTTGGTGGGATCAGCAGGGCGTAATTTATTATGAGCTGCTTAAACCTAATGAAACTATCACGGGAGCTCGCTATCGACTTCAGTTGATGCGTTTGAGTCGCGCTCTGAAAGAAAAGCGGCCACTATACGAGCAGAGACACGACAAAGTGATTTTATTACATGATAATGCTCGGCCACATGTGGCAAAACCAGTCAAAACTTACCTGGAAACACTTCAATGGGAAGTTCTACCCCACCCGCCGTATTCACCGGACATAGCCCCCTCCGATTACCACTTGTTTCGGTCGATGGCGCACGGTTTAAGCGAGCAGCGCTTCCATTCTTTTGAAGAAGCCGAAAAATGGCTTGATTCCTGGATTGCCTCGAAAGATGAGTCGTTTTTCCGACGGGGGATTCAATTGCTACCAGAGAGATGAGAGAAAGTGGTCTCTAATGATGGACAATACTTTGAGTAATGTCATTGTAAGCATTATATTTTAAATTATTTATTTTTTAAAAAAAAACAGTGATAACTTATTCAAGGACCTAATATATTGATATAACTTATTTATTAATGAATCGATTCACATAAAACAAACACTAAATGTTAAGAGAAGTTTGCCAAAATATAGTGAAAACTGCATTTAAATCGGTTAAGCCGTTTTTGAGATTAGCGTGAAGAGGCCCACATACAGACTCACAGACAGCGAGTTACAGTTTCCTTATATGTATAGATTAACGAATAAATATATAATTCATATCATTCATCACATTTATCATATCTTGACCAGCCATTATTATATCAGTTTACCTTCACAACCACAGATATCAATGAAAAACAAACAATCTGATTTATTTATCAGACTTTAAGAAAATATTATTCATGGAAAAGTTATAAATGTTACAATTATAATGTTAATTACTTTATAAATTTGAGATAAGAATAATATTTTTTTATCTAAATGTCCATGTCGTTTAAAAAGAGTAAATTGAATTAATCGGTGGGTATTTAACGCCTTTATGGCACAGTAAGAATGTACAATCGTACGGGTAGATACAAATTCTTGTGTCTACGACAATTTGGTTGGAGTGTTTATATAGTTCGTTGATGTCTGTATATCCAACGGCTGTGGCGCTGTTTTTTTTTTTATTCGGATCAATGAATGTGGAGTTGAGTTCCGCCACTCAACACGCAATGTCTCAAATTAGTAGGGGAACATAAAGAGGAATGTCTTAACACCAGGCTACCTACTCTACTATAGTGAAGCTGACGCAAATATTTAATAGAATGTTGTTAGGTTCTAAAATTAGAAAAGTATAGAAAATAATTATATACATGACTACCGAAGACGTAGGAGAACCTACATACAAAATATAGGAAAACCGTGTTTAAAACATGCGTGCGATACGCAGGCAATAATAGAGACTCTTTATGAGCTGAAGGACGCGCGTCGCATGTTTAAAGTAGTTAAGATTATTAGTACGTAGGATATTCGCCTTGAGTTTGATTTTACACTGTACATAAATATTACATAAAACAATTTTAGAAAAAGGATAATTTCACATAATATCCATATTTATATGTATACGCAATTCAAGTATCATTAATCGTAGTAAATGTTGGGTTTTCAATATGTTTGAAGGTAATACTTTTGAAATTTAATATTACCATTTAGAATGCTATTGGAAGAAATGACTTAAAAGTAAAATAAGATGAAAAATTATTATGCATTCATTTTTTTTATATTTTTTCTCAAAAGGCACATAGTTCTCTTCTAAGGTCACTTGCTACATGTATCATCAGCCCCATATCAAAGCCAGCAGTAATTGGAAAGCCCAAAATGTATCCGATATTTATGGATCTAATTTGATAACGGTTTTATATAATTATTGTGATTGTCAACATGTGGAGTAATATATAAGTGTTTACTAAAATAAGTAATTACAGAATGTGATAATAAATACGCGCTGATAAGAAAGCGCGGTGTTGAGTTCCGCCATTCAATGCACTATGTCTCGAATTTGACCAGTGTCTTGACGCTATGCTCTCACCTGTAACCTGCAAAAAATGTTAAAAAAATCAATACACACCTCTCCTTTAGCGACCAGCTGTACCAACTCCTTAAGCTGTTCAATAGTGCCATTGGGGACCACTACTATATTCACGTTCAAATCTTCAGCTTTCTTTGCGAATTTTGGCAATAGCTTTTCACCAACGTCTTCAGTGACTAACACCATTCCACCCTAAATCATAATGTAATAGTTTAAAATATTTAAAAAATATATAATTAACATAAAAAAAAAATATGAAATTCTATTTCAATCATTAGTCACAAACACTTCAAAATTATAATTATACAATTTATTATAACATAAGATATTTTTACCGGGGCCAGGCACTGCAGAGAACGATGTAACGAACGCGAAGTGGTGCCAAAGTTCATTACAACGTCGACAGGTCCCCCACAAGCGTCGGTGGTACGCTCCACCAATTGCCGTTCGTATAGATCTTCAGACCATTGCACTACTTTTAAACTGGATTAAAAAAACAATAATGTTAATAACTTTACTTAAATTATCATCAGTTCAATAATTTGATTCTAAGCTATACATACTCTTCCTCCTCCTTAGCAAGCAGAAAGCCCTCATCCTTCAAAGTAGCAACCGATATATGAACGCGGTTGTGATAAGACAATTTCTTGAAGTAATGCGTAGCTATACGCAGAGCCCAAAGTGCGAGACCGCCCGTCCCTACAATAAGGACTGTAGCTTTATCCTTTTTATTGGGTCCTTCCAATATCCTGTTCAAGCACTCAGTAGCTGTTTGTACTGTATTAGTTGCAAGTAGGGCGCCTGTAGGAAGCATTGCAGCCACACTTAAAGGCAATTCTGCTGGTATGGGCACCAAACATTTAAAATCTGGTACCACAATATAATCTGCATATCCATGTGGTACACCTTCATAAGGATATAACACTATCCTGGTTCCCACAGTGATGCCGTCCATAGATTCAGCTGCCTTTCCGATAGCATCCACTACACCAGCGACTTCATAGCCTGGAAACAAAGCTCCATCTCTAAGGCCTATATGTGCAGGTGTAGATGTATGTATTCCAAAACTTTCCATTTCTCCTGTTAAGCTTCCAATAGATGAAACAGAAGAAGTGCTGCATACTGAAGCTGAACGAGTTCTATTAGCTCTATAGCAAGCCCCAGCATATACCACTCGGATTCTAGCTCCATACATTGGCACATCTGGGACAGGTACATCAAAACTAAACACACACTCTCTCAGGGTGGGTCCAGGTGACTCAATTGATACTTGTCTGCACAACTTACTCATGGTTGATTTTGATTTTACCCTGTAATTAAATTCAATCTTTAATATCAATAAGAATTATCATTATTATTAGTATTTTGACAAAAATATCACAATCTTGTTTGGATTGGAAGAAAAGTATTAAATTAAAATAAAATAAAATATTTATTGTATTTGAAAAATAGGTTTACATAATATGTTTTTTAACACTGTTACTTCATTTTTGTTATGACAAATACTTTGTTTGCTTTACATACAAAGACTATCTCAAATTTATTTATAATGATTCTGTAAACACAAATATTAGTGTTTTAAATTGACATTGCAATTAGATAATAAATTGTAGTTATTAATATCTTGTCCAGGTGTCCTTTAAAGAAACAGTATTTTTTTTTGTTTTAATTAAATATATTCTTATTTCTTCCTGATTCATCATTATATAATAAAAATTCTTTAAATTTTACAGATATGTTTGAATTAATAATGTTTATTTATATATTGTATTGCAAAATATGAAGATAAGAAATATTAAAAATGTATGGACAATGTAATTGTCTTTTTTTACATGTAAGTAATATAATATAATAATAATAATATTTTTACTATAACTTATTATCTATATGTTAGAGTAGTATATAAATATTGTCTAACATATTCCAAAATCAAACAATAAATATAGAAAGAGTACCTTCAATCTTTTAAATTAAAATTATTTATTACACAAATGTAGTGTAGTGAGCTTGAAAAAAAAAACAATTCTTATAAATAGCAGAGGAATAAAATAGATGTTATTGCTTGTTAACAGCCAAGTATGTTTTGTACAGCATTCGAAATAAACAAGGACAATGAACGATTAATGACGAACAATATCTAGATCATATGAGCGTCAAATGGGAAACAAAAGAAGAAAGAATACAAAATTATATAAACTGTTATGACCTTTCTGATGACCGAAGGTCAAATCAAATAAACAAAAAGAAACATACTAACATTAATCCTTATTTGTAACAACCAGAATAATTTCTAAAAATATCGCACAGAAATAATATATTTTCTTTTCAATTACTATTGTAAAATATTTCTTTCGGACTATCATTTAAACTTTTATTTATTAAATTCGCTCATATATAGTAAGCACTTCAGTAATAAAACATAATAACTTACGGATTTTGGTATAGGACAGCAAAAACAATTGTGAATCACTAACACTTCGTCTTAAATAATAAAAAGTAGCGTTTTCATTTGTTTTTATGGCAGGCCCATTATACACATGACATCTAGCATAAAGTCTAGCACAGACTAGTGCAGTACTGTAACCGATTGACTAATTAATTATTATTATTCACATACGACAATGATATTAATAGTGATCACTTTATACAATATTTTACTAAATATATATTTTTTGTTTTAAAATTATAAAAATATTGTATATTAATGTCAAATTAAAGTTACTTTTACTAAAACTTGTAAGTAGCAAGGAACATTAAATCAAATATTAATTCGATACCTCAGTTTGAGATATAGTTCACATTTTTTTAATAATTGATAAGCTAACATTATGAGTAGTTTATAAATTTTTAAGTTATTAAAATAAGTCAATAAGTATATTAAAATCATTCAACTCATCATCTTATAGTGCGCTTCTTATTTTGTTTATAAAGCAAGTACAGTAGTGACATTTCATGTCACTGAATATGTGGTGTAGTATATAATTGGTAGTGAGTACATAATTAGCATTTAACAATTACAAGATTTATCGACTTGTTGTTATAATTGTTATGTTTTTCTTACGTAAAATTGTTTATTACTTTACTAAAAACAGTTCTTCTAGGATATATTGAAGTAAATGATATAATATTATAGTAAATAGAAAAAATAAATAATAGCAACACTGGTTGGCGTGGGTTCTTTGGTAGTCATTGTTAGCGATTTTAGCGTGGGTTGCTTGTTGTATATTTTCGGGGAATTCAATCATTGGTAAGTGTAATATGTATATATATTTAAATATATTAATTTAGATTAATCTTTGCTTCTTTAGATTGTCTAGCAGCGTATTAATGTGAAATTAGATCGAGAATAGCAATTGGCTTGTTGCATTAGAGTTTATTTTTTGCTCCCCCTCAGATGCGTGATTTATCAGTCATATTAAAATAATTCTGCGAAGGTATACATCGATATTTAATATATTTCAAGCAATATGCATCCATAAGTAAACATGAACAATAACATTAAGTTTGCGACTTGATCACAATTGTTTTGTTGTGACTAACTACAACAATATAGAATAGGATCCCAAAGTTTTGAAAATTAAACACCTTTTTGCTACTTTTTATTCAGATTGAAAAAAACTCATATGACAATTGCATTTAATGTGTTTATCATTCAATTGAGTTTGAGTAACTATTCATATCAAAACATGTATCCTATTAACTATGTATATACATAAAAAAATAAATTTAAGTGTGGTCACATACATAAATAAAAAAAATCTTACCACAACCTAATCTGTCATTACTTACTGTACTGTAATTCTATAGTTATTTGATTTAATTTACAAATAAACAAATTGTGTAAGGATAACAGTTTAAAGGAGACAAAGCTGATCCAGTAATATGAAATGATAAACTATTTTGTTCTAACATAGTAGTGCAATGCGAAAATTTTCTGTATATTTTTTAAATTCATTTTATGGTTGGTAAATAACATTTATTAAGTATAAATGATATAACAATTCTCTGATGAATGAATTAGAAATTTTTGAATATCAGTTTTTTGTTTGTTTGTTTTTTTAATATTACATTAAGCAATGAATATTTATTTTTGCATTGCAAATGGCGAATTGCTTTATTATTTATATAAAATTCTAAATTGATATATTTTTCTGTAACTATTATATATTTAGTGTAAAGTATAAAAATCTTATAACTTTAATGAATCATTATTTATATTTAAAATTTTCAGATAAACATTAACTCTGGAGGGGGCAGACCATATGACATAAAGGTATGTATTTATTTAATTTAATATTATATTTTTTTTATTAATACTAATATTTTTTTACCTTTTCACTGTATCCCACATATAGTAGGATATGATTCCACATATGGGAATTAAACTCTACCAAACCAGATGATGTGCTTCTGCACCACAAGAGTTTTAAATGATAATAATATTTTTCACAATATTGTTTACAGATGTCTCAGCAGTATAGCCTGCGATGGAATAACCATCAGCCAAATTTTATATCTATGTTTGGTACATTATTGGCTACAAAAAACTTAGTAGATGTGACTCTAGCTGCTGAAGGTCAACATTTAGTTGCACACAAAGTGGTGTTGTCGGCATGTAGTACATACTTTCATGTGAGTCTAATTTTTTTTATTTTATTTTAAAAATTTGTTTCATTTTATTTAAATATATTTTTGGCTTCATATAAAAGCTGTCTACTGTAGGCAGAGCCAAACTTGTGTTAAGAGGGGCACACCATGTGTTCCCCCATACATGGTCTATCCACTCAATTTTCAGTGGTAGAACTCAATGAGTAGAACTCAATACAGAGTGCTACATTTGCACCAAGCAAAGGAAATTAAATTAATTTTGTCCAACCCACAACTGTTGTTATTATAATCAGTTTTTGTGCTGCTGCACTACAATAGCCTCTTGTTTTTATTGTAGTTTTATTTCCTTTAAAGATGTTTAGCCTAAGATTTAAAATTAAATTTTAAATATTTTTTTACAGTCACTATTTATTGACAATCCTTCACATCATCCAATAGTTATTTTGAAGGATGTTACATTTAATGATTTACGGACAATGGTAGATTTTATGTATTATGGAGAAGTAAATGTCACAGAAGAACAATTACCACAGGTACACTTAATTTTAAATACAACTAAAATACATTCTATAACTAAGAGCATTTTTTATATATATTTACCTCCATTTATAGGTATTAGAAACAGCAAAAATATTAAAAATCAAAGGATTAACAGAAATGCCAGATTCTACATCATTGACCAGATCTCAAGGTTCATCAGCCGACTTGCCTACTGCCGAAAATTCAAATGAAACACTCAGACCTTCAATTTCCACACCCTCACCCAATTTGAAACCAAAAAGGTAATAATACTATACATTTTTAAGTAATTAATAAATATATTTTTATGATAACAGAGGAATTAATATTAAGAAACTCCATTTCCAATGCAAATTCAAAATGAATTAATTTTCCTGCGTGGGCCAAGAACCCACAACTGACGCATTTACAGTCAAACACTGCGTCCAAAAATGGTTATTATTTTTATGCCACTATGATCATTATTTTAACAATATTTTTTTAATATAATTTTTTTGTTCAGACGCAGAATGAGTTCTACGGGCTCAGTGGGAAACTTGGGTGTGGATGACAATAGAAGCAATGACTGTGGACAAAGCATGGAATTGATGCGTGAGGCAGTCACATTAAGCAGTGTGCCACAACAGAAACGTAGGGAAATGGACGAACGGATAGACAACTCACAACAGGTACTTTAAATTTTTATATATTGAGTATATTTTTTTTAGTTCTATATGTCTTGAGCTTTAATTATAGGTATAGTGTTTTATGTAAAAATATTCCTATTATTTTGTACATTATGGATGTCCAAAAATTACACTATGTGTAAGGGAAGGGTTCAATGAAGTAGGAAAAGGTTCCACCATGAGACGATATAAATTTTGTTATGTCGCAAATATAATAGCTAAGTAAACACGAAATTTGTGCTAACCAACATAATTTCATAACTTATAAAATTGTGTTGTTAGTGTAATGTTATTTTGTTTGTTTGTTAGTGTAATGTTATTTATGGATGGCCCCTTTTTACTCATTTTAATGATATTCTTGTATCAAAATCAGAAAATCAGAATAATTTAAATATACCTATATCTTGAAGAGGAAGTTAATCCTATTATCATCTCATCTATATATACATTAAGACACTTCTATACTGTGTTACAATAATGTCATCAATTATATGTAAAAACATATATTTTGTAAACATGAAATTTTACGATTTTCTAAATTTTCTTATATAATAATATTAACCAACTTCAAACATTAGGAGGTTATCAATTCAACTGTATGTTTCTGTTTAGACTGGAGAATCATCAAGCATTAATATAGACCAACTTGCCATGGATGCAAATTCTGCTGTCGGTATGTCACAAGGTAAGCCTTTTTAAATACACATTTTTATGATGCACAATCTTTACATTTCTTTTATTTTTGCTTTTTAATCATTATTTAGTTTTTATTAATGGTGTATTTGTATTAGGGGCCATCCAGAAATTAAGTCACAAATTAAAGGGATGGAGGCGGTAGACCAAGTGTGATTTTCTAAAACACACACACACACACACACATTTTTCAAAAAAATTCTAAACACTAAGATCATTTTAAATTTTTGTGATCAGAAATAAAACAGCAATATAAACCAAACTGCTGTTTTAATTTAGTAATTTCTAGACGTAAATTGCAAAATATCTAACATCACACTAAGTCACACAAATGTGAGCTGTCACTAGGAAGGATCAAACATTTATGCAATTTCTATGACATAATTTATTGATGGCCCCTCAATCGAAAAAAATGCTTAATATGGCTTATCATATAGACAAAAATTTGACTTTTTACATTTAACTCATTTTCATATCAGCAACAAGCTTGCAACACCTGTTATTTTTAACACACTTTTGTTAGGCTAGATGTTCTGTAACTATGTAATAAAAATTAATAAACTTAATATCACCAACTTTATATTTTTTATCTTCATTAAACAATATACATCGATCAGATCAGTATCATGAAAGTGGTCAAAACAACCCTGGGATGTTCTTTAGTAAAGATATAGTTTGGGCTCCATAAATTCATCTTATTATATTATGATTATTATATTTTATTATATATTTATATTTTTAAACGTCTATATAATATACAATATTATTTTTATTATGTGTACGCGCGTACGTACTGTCAAATGAATATATGCATCTAAGTCATGAAAATTTATGTATACTATACCCTATTCATTATGGCATGAGATAAAATGTAACCAAAGAAAATCTCTTTCTCGAACTTTATGTATTTTTTAAAATTTTTATTTAATTTATTTAAGATAGGGTTTTCTATATATACAACTATAATATATTTTTTTTATATATAATTGGGGACTTGAACGGTCCCGTTGGTAAGGCTGCTGAGCCGTATGAACGTGTTCACGGGAGTTTTGGGCACGGTTAACGTAACAGAGGAAGAAAATATTCTGAGAATCTATATTGCGTTTGATCTAGCCATCGTGAATACATTTTTCCAAAAGACACCTCAACACCTCATCACGTATAAGAGCGGGTCCCACTTAAGTCAAATTGATTTGAAATACTTATTGACCAGACCAGTTATAATCTTTCGACTAACACCGAGACTGCTCAGGATGCTTGGAATCGAGAAAGACTCATGAAAGAAGGCTGTCCTTAAAAAAGTAGTAGCAATCCTACTCTCCAGAAGACAGACTGGAGTACAAAGTAGCGAAGAGTGCTAGTAAAAGAGCTGTAGCCAGAGCCCGCAGTGGCAGTTTGTCACCGTTACATGATAAACTTGCAATTGTGGAGGCGCAAAAGCTCATTTACGAATTGGCACGGATAAAACGACGCAAGATATCGCAAAATGTCTTTGCGTCAGAGGTCCCCAGGGCACGCTCCTCTGTAGTCATGCCTCTGTGCAGCAGAGATGGAGAAGCTACTTCCAGGAGTTGCTGAACACTCAGCATCCATGCAGTCTTATTGCCCCAATTACTTGACGAAATTCGTAATGTATAAAGAACGGAAAAGCGGTGGGACCTGACGACATTTTGATCGAAGCGTGGAAATCGTTGGGCTCTCTTGGTGTGCTCATACTTACTGACCTTTTTAACCATATGTTGAACACTGGAAAGATGCCACACCAGTGGCGGCTTAGCTTTATTACCCCTATTTACAAGGGAAGGAGCAGTGTTTAAGATTATGGTAGCTATAGGGGCTTTAAGCTTATGAGTCATACCTCAGTCTATCATATCTCAGTCTAGTAGTCTCGGTGGAGTCTGAGGTCTCCAGTGTATTATCTCTGAGTCTCAATATGGATTTCAGCCAGGATCCGGCACTATGGGCGTTTCGCCCTCAAAACTTTGATGAAGGCATACTGGGAAAAAAGGAGAGCTCTGCATGTGGCCTTTTTAGATCTGCAGAAAGCCTTTGACTGTGTGCCTCGTCAGTGTATCTGGTGGACATTGCGATCCAAAGGGATTCCTTAGGCCTATATTTATATTATTAGAGACATGTACCACGATTCTGTTGGCTGTTGGCGACACTAAACCCTTCCAGATTACAGTTGGGGTTCACCAGGGCCCGGCTCTTGGTCCTTTTTTATTCAATGTGGTACTCGAAACTGTCTCGGCTCACATCCAAGACTAGCCTTCATGGCTGATGATGTATGCCGACGACAGTACTTATTGACGAGAACCGGCTGATGCTGGAGCGTAAATTTAACCTCTGGAAGGGTACACTTGAGAAAGGTGGTCTTAAACTAAATGTGTCGAAGGCCGAGTACATGGCCTGCAGGAGCTCGGACATGGGCACTATCCATATAGGTCCTGAATCAGTCGTTAAGTCGGAAAAGTTCAAGTACCTTGGATCCGTTATGCACGAGTCTGAATGCGTCAAAGGCATTAAGCACTGCCTGGGCCAAATGGCGGACGTCACTGGTTTCGTCTGCAATCGCAGGATACCGCCCAAACTCAAGGGTCATCATTCGACCGGATCTTTTATACGGCAGCGAATGCTGGCCAGCACTATCTCGTTACACTCAGAACCTTCACGTCACGGAAATGAAGATGCTGAGATCGATGTGCGGCGTAACGCGTTCTGACCGCATACATACGTAACATATTCATTCGAGATAGTCTTAGAGTCCGTGACGTAGCGGATAAGCTTTAAGAGCGTCGCCTGACATGGTTTTGGCCACGTTACGCGCCGGCCTAAGAACTATGTCGGATGCAAGTACCTTACTATATCAGTCCCTGGAGTGAGACCTCTCGGACGCCCAAGAAAGCCCTGGTTGGATGTCGTGATACAGGATATGAGAGCCAATGGTCTAACCACCGAGGACGCTAAAGACCGTGCAAAGTAAAGTAGGCTGAGTAGGAAGGCAGACCTTGGCAAAAGCCGAGATTAATCCCAAGAGGAAAAAGAAGATATATACTGTTCTTATTTTTTTCAAAGCCCGACTCGCATGATAAAAGAGATTGCAAATAGTCTATATAAAAAATACTAAAGTAAACTGTATATTTGTCATTTGACTTACATTAACAGTTATTTTTTTACACATTTACAGTTAGTTTAATTATTTTGAAATGTAAAATTTGCAGTGTTATTACTTGATCTCAAACATTGTAATGTTATATGTAAAAGATTTTTGTATACAAGAATAGTAAAAAATACAAAAAAAAGCACAGGTTTTGGTTAAAAAAAATAAAATTGTTATATTTTTCATTAAAATATATACTGTTATATTTTTTATTAACAAAAACAACAAAAGTAACAATGGAATCACGAAAATTCTATGGAAATAATTGAAAATGACGGATATAATCTGACGGACGACAAAATCTTTTAATATAAAAATTTTCGCTTGTCGTAATTATAGTATGTAATCTATGTTTGTACTATTAAAATGAGTCTCAAGTTTAAGAAAAAGTTGGCTTTGTGGTGGCTTTACATGTCAATTATTAAAAAAATATTAATGAAAATGAAGAAAATAATTTAAAGTGTCTATGGTACCGTAAAACGAGGTGAATAGAAACATTTTAAAATTATAAGTTAAAATTTTCTGGCTTTTTAATGTGAAAACAATCTTTATTTTTTATTATTATATCCGTTTTTTATTTACTACTCTTCGTATTCGTTTCTTTTAACTTAATTACTTCTTTTTACTTACAAAGTACGATTTTATAGAATTTGAAAATACCATTATAAAAATTATTTCATCGATATTCAATAATTTAAATCGTAATTTTATAAATTAATACTTATAACTCGATCCTAATTAATCCTAGAATAATAAAAGTAGTTTTTTGTCATTGAACACAACATTTATAATAAAAAAAATGTATAACTTTTCTATACTTCAAATTAATGCAATTCAAGCGACGACATTTAAACGACATTCATACGATGACATACGTTTTACATTTATTTTACCTTTCCCTAACAATTTTTAGAGTTTACTTACGAAAGTAATTGGATATTGTAGTGTAAAAAAAAATTGTCAATTTTTTGAAAACATTTTATTCCCCGCATTACCGGTATTCTGTTTCTATAATGAGATAATACTATAATAAATAATATTAATTACAGAGCTATCNTTTTTTTGATGTATTTACCTTTTATCTCATGCCTTCGTGAATAGGCTATAGAGAATCAATTGACGCGTGAAATACGCGTTACCATAGCAACGTGGACAATGTACAGTCATGTCGCTTTATACGAAAGTATACTAGTATATTTTCAAAGTTATCGAAGTGTATGTTATGTTCATGTATTATTTAACAACACATTGGCATTCTGCACTCCTTTTCTATATAAACTAATTGTGCCTCATTTCACACTCCTCCGTCTGGACAATTTTCGTAAAAAGGAATGTAAAGTTTTTTTACTAAATTTTATAAAAAAGTTTTGGTAGCTCTTTAATCTGTTTTGTCTGATTTTATTCGACCAAAATAAAAATTAAGCAAGATTATTTTTCGAAATATTACGACGATATTCTCAACATATATAAAAATTTTCTTTGAATGAAAAAGTTAGACATTTAGACATTTTTAACGATATATATTTTATTTATTTATTATAAAATTTTTTATTTAATATTTTGTATATTCATAAGTAAAAGTTTATCAAAATATTTAAAAAAAACCAAGTGAAAATCAATATTCCCACAGTGGAAAAGTGCGCACGTTTTGCTTTTCAGGGAAGGGAGATCAATGAAATATGTAGTAGTTCTAGTAAAGTAATGTTTGTTATTATTATTTTAATAAATTGTATTACAAAATCATTTATCTCTCTTCCCAGGCCAATGGAGTATGCTGGAGCATACGTACCCGCGATATACGAACGCGTGCCTGCAGCCCGACCAGGGCATGTACCTCAACAACGTGATGAACACGCACGCGCACGGACACACGCACGCGCACGCGCACTCGCACGCCGACGCGGACATGGGTGGCTACGGGCAGATGCTGGGCGGCGGTATGCCCGCGCCGGGGCCCAGCTGTGGAGGCGTGGGCGGCGGCGGGGGAGCGGGGGGAGGGGGCGTGGGCGACGCGCAGGGAGCGGGGCAGGGGGTGGGGGGAGCGGCCGGCGTGGGGGGGAGCGCGATGCAGCAGAAGCGCCGGCGTACGACGAACCCGCAGGCGGAGGAGAATTTTCAGCGCGCGCTCGAAGCGGTGCGCTTCGGCGGCATTGGATTCTGCAAGGCAGCGCGCATGTTCGGTGTCAACAATCGTACGCTCTGGCTGGAGTACAAGAAGAAGGGTTACCCTAACAACCGACCGAGCATCAAGAGTCGCATCAAGCGCGAGCACGTGACGCCGCCGCCCAAAGAGGAGGCGCCGGCGCAGGACGCACAGCTGGCGCTGCTGTGCCCGCCTCACGCGGTGCCCGTCCCGTTCCTGGACGCGCGCCCCGTTGAGTTCAACATCATCAACGGTGTGAACTTCCCGTTGCAATAGGACATGGCATACGCGCCCGCCGCCTCGTGACCGCCGCCGGCGCCATCGCTGCCCACGAGTTACCACTGTCGTCCAGTATTACTAGCCACTGTTAGATCTCAGTAGAACAATAAGTTGAACACACAGGTATTTGATATCTATCACCGTTTTTTAATAATAACCGCTTTGTGTATGTATGACAGTTACATATGTACTGTTTGTATTGTATCATCATTCGCTAAAGAATGAAACGTCTGATTTGTGAACATTTTAACAATTTGTCTGGAATTATTATTAACAATAACTGCAAACACCAGTATATATACAACAATGTGCCTACACCGTGTATTTAATATGGAATATTTAATAGATTCTTTATTGATACTCAAACTAAATAAAGAACAACACAAGCTTCATATCGATTGCAATCACGAATCGTTATATAAATAGTATTATCTTGTAGAACATAACGAATTTAGAACAGTCCATAAATTATTAATAAATTGATTTGGTGTTCTGCCCATTTAAATGTTAATAGCATATGACAAATAAAATTGTTGAAAGTGTCTATGGTTTGCTCAATAATCATTTGGGAGTGTATATATGTATTTTAAAATTTGTTTTTTTAACATTTCATGATATAGTGAAACAATGACTCAATACAAAAAGCTTACTAAGCAAAAATATGTATTTTCAAAAGTAATAAACGAAGCAATAAATTCTTATAAAGAATTAGTGACATACATATATTATACACTATGTTACAGGTTTTACATGTATTGATAAATATTTTTATCAATTGAAAACATCGACAAGCAATAAAGTTATTTTTTTATTTTGTACCATTAAATATTTTATGAGACTGGTAATTTAAATATATATAATATATGTATTGATTCCTATCAATATTAAGAAAATTAGAAATTGTTGTTGTAATATGTTGGATGTCGATACATCAATACTAATAAAAAAAAATATGTTCCACACTAACTACTCGATATTATTAATTATATTTGCTATTTCATTGAAAAAATGAAAGGACTTGATTATTTATATATATTTTTTAATGACCTGAAATACATTATATTTAAGAACAGTTCTTAACATACTATATAATTTTAGTCTATTACGTCTACAGTATAATTATTTTGTTTACTAAAATACTTTTATTCCGCCTTGAAACACGGTTATTTTATGTATTTGAAACAAAAAAAAAATATTGCATTTTTATAATCAACCATCGTGTCTTAGGGCGTGGTCGCGCACAAATAATGGTTATTACGTTTGAATGCCACCGCTGGTCGGTTGCTTACACTGTGCAAGTGGCGTATGTATATTTACATCGATAATCACAAAAATTTTGTATAAAACTTTATATAAATAAAACGCGCAAGGTGTCACAGTAGCGATCTCCGTTGTACATATTGTAGTTGTAAAGAAAACGTGATCATGTTATTATTATAAGTACGCATTTATAGATATAAGCTAGGCTCCGTTGCAAAAATATATTATTTTATTATTATATTAGCTATGAAACAAAAAGCAGAGTTGTTTCTGTTTTAATAATATAATTTACTCCAACCAGTGCTGCTATGTAAAGTCTGAGCTGTGGAGGATTGTGATAAAACAATTTTCTATCGACGTCTCTTTGTATTATGTATTATTTATATTTTGCAACAGAGCAACAGTATAATATTATAGTTAGTTTAGATTGTAATTAATCTACTGTAAAAAGGTGGTGCCAGTGTCTTCTCATTTTTAGAGATAAATATATATTAAGTATGTACTTGTATCGTCAAATTATATATTATATATATATATACGAGTACGTTGGACGAAACTGTTGAATGTGTTGTGCCTGCCTTTTCGTATTATTGACGTTTCCAAATTATTTTTTTAATATTTTGGAAAAATAACAGTATATAGATATTACTATTATAATAATCAATGCATGCTCTGTAATTATATGACATACTTATAAACAATTATTACTATTATTTGCATGAGATCTCTGATTTTTTGGACTGATTTTTTACACTACTTTCATATATAATTTTATAAAATAATGAATAATTCATTTTTTTTCTTTTAGAAAACGAACTTATTTTTAATTTTCATAATCAATATTATTTTTATTATTTTCTTTTTTCAATAATAATGGAAAAAGCAAAGCTTTATTGTAAGAAATGTATCATAGTTTGTGTAATGATCTTTAATTTTAGGTTAACATTTGTAGTCTCCTCACGAAACGAACTTTGTTCCAAACGTTGTGGTAACGTTGTTATATAGAATCAGAATAGAACGCTAGTAGCTTTCTGCATACTTTTATTTTTTTATTGTACTTATTTTCTTCTACGTTTACAAGTGATAGCTATCCAAGTATATCTCATACAATTGCCTTATAGCTCTTGCCTCGCTTCCATACAAGTTTCCTAAATATCTTTGCAAAATATTGAAGAACTATTGAAGCGTAACAATTTTTTGGGTCCTTAATGTATGTTTATTAAAAACACACATCACCAAAAGACATCAGAGTGCAGTGTGACAAGTTTTTGTTCCTATCAGTAAGTATCTACGTATCCCGCCTATATTTTTCATCAAGGTAGGAAGTGAGGCGTAGACATTTTTTAAGTAATAGTTCGCTTTTTAATTCTCTTAATTTTGGACATTTCGAGATAATCGAGTGTATCTGATGTACACATATCAAATCGAATCCCCTTGCATATCTAAAAATTTATTCATTTATATGGTTTTTTTTATCTCTTTCGTTCTACGCAGCTGCTTTACTCTATTTATTTATTGTCTATTCTTAATTATAATTATAAAAAAAACACCAGAACTATTTTATTGAAATATTTAACTATATAATGTGTATATACATACAATTTGTATAAATTGAGTTGCTGAATCGAGGGAAAATTTTGCTAATTTCATCACTCACATTACAATATTGAAAAATGTAAAGAAGCAGCCATATATATAGTTATTTATAATTTTATATCTTAACAGAAACTTATAGGTCAGTGTTGAACAGGGCCTTAGTTATGGAAAATCTTTATAATTAATGAAGCCGTTTAACTATAGTTACAGTGTTTTATACCGACTTAAATATAGACAATTTCAGTATTACTTGTCGTGGTTGTCACAATATATTTAAATCATTTTGATTTATTAATTAAGTTGTATAAATGAAAAGTAAAAATATTAGGTTTTACACACAAATATGAATGCAATGTAATCCTTTTTGGGTTAGTTCTGATTTGTGAAAAATGTATTATCATATCAAGTTTATGAAATTTACGTTGAAATATTAAATTGCCATTAACTGACAAATTCTTATATAGTAACTTCTCGTATTTCTTTGCCGACTTCATGTAAGACATTTTGAAGACTACAGTGAAGTCTACACTTTTGAAATATGCAGTTTAATGTCTGTTCTAAAATTATTTAATTAACTTCAAAATTTGCTAAAGTTAATTCTTAATTTAAATTTTTTTGTTGGCATTGGATATAAGAGAGTTAAATTTTTTATGCCGAACCAGTTGCCAGTTTTCGCTTCGATCATAACATTGCCTTTTTGTTGATAATGCATTTACAGAGTTAAGTCTATTGAACTACGATATATTAAGAAATATAGTATGTATAATATGTATATGATTAGTTTTAACAACAACATTGGATATGTTATGATCGAGCTGTAAAACGGCGGCTTACTGTCTAGTGAGATACATATAACGCATTTGTCGATTGTTAATTTATACTACTTATTTGTATTTAAAACCAAATTAGGAAATAAAGTAAATGATAGTTTTGCAGAAAATTGTGTTTTTATCAATACTTATATTTCTACAAACCTTTACCCATTCATATTTGACCGCTGACAGTCAAACATAAAGCAAATCACCAAAATATTTCGTAATTTTATGACTGTTTGAATTGAAATGTGTTATTTTAATTAAAAATTACATTTCATAATAAAGAAGAAAATGTGAAAAGGCAGAAAGTGAACTTCCAACGAGTGCATACATAATATTTATATACAGGAACTGTATACTTTTTCTGGTCAGATGATAAAAGAGAATATTTATTACAAGCCTCTATTATAGAGTTAGACTCTTCATGTTTCAACAGCGGGATGTGCATGAAGGTCCCTTGCACTCGCGCCCATTAAACTATCATGTTGTATATTGTCACGCCGATCGTAATGGAAGACACGTGATGTATGGATGTAAAGATTTATACAACACGAAGATTGACCGATTGTCATTTATAGCTAAAAATAAATATTGTATTTGTTTCTCAGAATAATATTAAGTGTATAACAATTATCCTTTTTTTATAGTTCTGCCCATTGCGTAAAGCAAGATAGGGAAAAAAACTTATCGATAGTCTTCTTTTTCAATTTTTCATCGAAACATTTCAAAATCATTGTGTGATAAGTGATGAAACTCAAAGCGGAATAAAATTATATGTTGTAGTGCTATGCGCTATGACAGTGTCGACTGTCATCTTTTCAGAGAAAACTTTTTGTCTCCAGGATCATAAAATTAAAGTATTATCACATAATTGATTAATAAGACATGTATATTTTTAAGACCTCAGCCCATCATCAGGGGTCCGTCTGCGGCGTACTAAGTATTTCAAGCGTCAAAGCCGCGTCCAGCCTGAGGAGCAACGCGAAGTGAGGAAACAAGCGTCCGAGCCCTCCCTTACTGCTGTCACGCATGTTCTGCAGAAACACGAATCTTATCCACAGTATTCTCCGCCGAAGGTATTTTTTTTTCAATGGTGTACTTTGCTAAATCTTCTATGACGTGTGAATCCCCTATGGCCTAATTTATAATTAAGTTTATAGTTAGCTCTATGCCCTTCACAGAGTTGGACAATCTGTTAATATTTTGTTTGAAATAATTCAAATTTATTTTAATTTTGCCTATGATACCTTTGTCTCAGGGTCCATAAATAATATTGAAATATTATTATTACTTTGTTTTGAAATACTTTCAACGTGTCATTTATAAATGAAGTACGGATTTTACTAAAATGTACTTAACATAAACCACACTTTTCCGCCAGCTCGTCCGACGCCCACGAACAGAACAGGCAGTGGGCTCTCTCCTAATACGCGCAGTGGCCGTGGTCGACCGACAGCCGACCACCACTGCCACCGTGACCACGCCAACGAGCTCCTTCGAAAGCGTTATAATGGAGAGTCCACAAACGCGCGCGAGCCACACCCCTGCAGTGCGATCTGGACCACCGCTCAGCTGCAACTTCTGTTGGAATACGGTCGACGAATGTGGTAGAATACTTCGTCGTAAAACTCAGTACCATTGCCCCGAATGTCGCACCAATTTATGCATAGTGCCATGCTTCCACGAATACCACGATGGGACCGAAGCTGAACCTAACGCGACGAGCGCCAGATGAAGGACTAACATGTATTAAAAAGACAGGCCTATAATCTATCTGAACTAGGTGAGTTTCTATTGACAAATCGTCTTCCTCACACTCTCCTAGTGAATGCGAGATTTTTTCTATATATTTGTCAGTTTCTTGAAGCCTTGTTATGGCTCTTTCGAAATCAACGTTATCAAATAGTTGGTGACAAATATGTCCTACTAGTCCTTGAGCGTGATTGTTGTAATATTTAAATAACATTTTCTATTCTACATTTATTACTGTAAAAGCACAGTAGTGCAATTTTATAAGATTTCTCATATAATAAATAGTATTTATTGAATGGTTGTCTGTTTAAGATTAAATTTCTAGAATATTAAATTAACATATGTAAAATGCTAGAGAAACCACAAGTTGTATTTACTTAAGACACTGTCTTTGTAGTGAATTGTTGTACTCATTGGATAAAAAGAAATAGTGTATCGTCCATGCTGATCCGTAAGTTTTTTGGTGGAAAAAAATGTTGTTGTATTAAAAAATTGATCAAAAATTTTAGGTCTCTTATAAATTTTATTGAGAAAAGTTGTCATATTGTGAAAAGTTGTCATTTTGTGAAAAATTGTCATACTGTGAAAAGTTGTCATTTTGTGAAAAATTGTCATATTGTGAAAAGTTGTCATTTTGTGAAAAATTGTCATATGACATTTTAAAAATTGTATAGAATATATATCTCTTAGATGAATGTTACAAAAAAAAATACAAAATGTGTGCAATAGTTTTACTGACGAATGGTGCGAATTTTAAACAAATGATAGATTTATAATAATATTCAAGTAAACAAAATCTTCAAAAGATTCAATTTAGACATGTGAATTGAAAGTTTTCAGAGTACTTAGAAATGTCAAATTTATATTTAGGCTTCTTAAATATTTTCTGCGAGATTGTGATTACCATTTAGATTTAAGGAATTAAGTTATGTTGACATTATTAGTGTTTAATGTTTAATATTGGTACAATTATGTGCAATAATGGCATAATAGAGCGAGTTAGAGTGTATAAGCATGTTGCGACGACGAGCGTTTTTAAAACGTCTTTTTTTTAGTTATTAAATTATATTTTTTTCTATTGTCTCTATATTTAATATAAATTATAATAATATATTGAAAGCAATATTCGTGTGGAGATCTTAGTTTGAGATGAAATGTATTTTTGTATGAATTTTGGCGCTATTATTATTAATGTATAGCAATTTTATTCTAATAAGTTAATTAATAAGTATCGTTACATAAAAAAAATTACGAGAGAGTTAAAAAATGTGGGCCAAGTTATTGCTTTAGTGAAAACATATTGTTATTTAATTACGAGCTTTTCTCCGCTTCGCAACTAACATATTGCACAAACAGTATAAATAACCTCCGTGGACATCATATTTCTTGATTCGACTTGATTTATACAAACACATAATTCAATACATTAATAATATAATAAAAAGTTTTATAAAAATGACTAGTGATGCACAAATGTGAAATAGTAATATAATTTTTATAAAATTATCCATTAAAACATGAGAGAATTTAATTATAAAGTATTTTGAGACTTCAAATATGAACATATCATTGTCGCAGTCGCTTCTGTTGTACAATGCGGTATTTTAGGTAAAACGAATGATTGTGATTTATTATATAACAAAAATGGAAATGGCGTTGTTGTGATTTATTAGATTTTAAAATGATAGAGTTTAGAAGTTTCTGGAATTTTGTATTGAAATTATTTGATCATACATAAAATACGAGCTGTTCTTATGTGAAATAATTATTAAACTGTTTGTAATATAGCATTCTATGTAATTCGTTCGGAATGCTAATAGGTTACTCATATAATATGATTAATTATTACCTATTGAATCAGCTTTATTTTCTCACAAAATGTCGCCTTCCCTAAATCCTATTGGCATTTTTTTTCGAATTACAACTGTTTATCATTTTATAAGAAATCTTGTTTTAAATAGAGGATAACACACTTTTTAAGTTGTTTTCGATATAATATTAACTAATTTTAAAAAAGCGGCATATGTCAGTTGATTTAAAAAATATATTAATGATCAAAAATCTCTTTAATTACTTACATTGTCACAGACATGGCAAGGAAAAGTTCAATAAAACTAACATTACAATTAGAGGTTAAATTAAAAAAAATATATATTAAATTTCATAAGGTACTAGTGATAACATCTATACTAATTCTCTGTAGTCGTGTTACAGATTAACTATCACTTAATTTCACATATTTTGACAAGTGAAAATTTTCATATAAAATAAAATATTTATTGTCCATTACCTTCATGTTTATAGAAAATAGTGATCTGATTTATGTAATAGATTCAGGTAATTAAATAAGCATCCTATTTACATATTCAACTTTTTCTCCATTATAAAATTTTTAATACCTGATATATTTTTTTTGTACCTAACACCAATTTGCACTCATTTACAATGTGTTTCAGCGTTATTTGTACTGGCATCGAAATGCTCAATTTTACAGTGATAATATTTACTTAGAAAATTTTTATAAAAGTCTACTTTTAGTAATGTTTCATATTTGTATATTATCTACTGTTTAGTATTTTATATACAAAACTTCACTTGTTTTCAATGTATTGAGGTTTCTTTATACTTTACAGGTGAAATTGTACGTAAAATGTCAATCCGACATTCTTTGTATAATAGTTAAAAATATCTATACCTACACAAATCTTAGATGTTAGATTTGAGCTTAGCATTGCATTATCGTGAGCTTGTACTAAAAGCCTATTATTTTTCACTGTACACACTTCACGCTGTATCCCGCATAAAGCGGGGTAGGCAGAGGGGATCTAATCTTAAGACACTCCGTTCCCCATTTTCCGCCGAATGCTCGTGGCGTTGCCGGTTGAGTGATGGAACTCAACGCCGCGCTTTGTCTCGTTACCAGAGGAAGGAAATAAAAATATTTAATATTTTATTTCCTGTAGTGGGAATCGAACTCAAAACCATCACATTTACAATCAACACGCAATGCTTCCGGAATTCGACGGAAAGCGAGGCAAATGTCCTCAGGCCAGATTCCCTCTGCCTACCTCGCTATATGCGTGAAGCAAAAAAAATAAAGTTTTAAAATCTTGATGTCTTAACAATAAAAAAAATAATGTAAGCTTTTGTCCTATATTTAAAAAAAAACTAGACCTATACTGTGAAACGGTGTATATGTATATAAAGGAAGGTAACATTAAAATAAAAAGGGTAGTTTTGTAATGGTAATTTTACTATAAAGATATAAAAGTTACTGAAACCCTTAACGTTCGTCCTAAAGCCTTTATGGCAAGTTTCCCTCAAAATTAAGTGTAATGATAATAAACAGGGTTACCCTTTTAACGAAGTAAAAAGTGCTTGTAAAAGGAAGTTTATGAAACTTTAATCCATTTTTAAGCGTAAAATATATGACGATTTACTAAAATGTTATTTAAAAAAAAAGAAGCAAAACCTCTATATAATATTATACAACGGTCAGTGTTTCTGATAAATAAAACATTCCGTAGCACAAAATATTGATGTTTTACCTTACCCGTATAATACAGTAATAATGCAATGCTTCCTAATTATATTAAAAAAAGTAGAAAAATCGATATCCCCTGTCCATAGATTATTTAAATTTGCTGTTGGTGTCTATTAAATGTATAGTAAATGTAAGATTTAGTAAAAAATATTGTTTCACGTTGAAAACTGTTGATTTATGTAACCAAATGATTACTTAGCCAGTTGATGTGCCATTTGTAGTTGTTATCGAATTGTACGGTGATGTACGGACGACGGTCGAAGCGACTCTTGATCTTTCCAAATGTATTCTGAATGGCTTAATACTTCGTTATTAATATATAGAATATATTTATATTTGTGATATTAATAAGTTCAACATTCTTGTCTCGATTAGTTTTTCTTTAGATCGCTTAATGTATAGAATGATATGATTTATTAGATTGTCTCTGCTGTTTGTTTTCCCGTGCCTCTTTGAATGTTAGATGTTAAGTTCGAGTATAAGAACCTATAATTTACCGTATAATTTTACGCCTATTCCGGCATAAAGGGTAGTCAAAGAGAACCTAGTGTCGAGATTTCGTTCTCCACACACCGTCCGATTTTGCGACGTTGCGCACTACGTGGCGGAACTCAGCGCCGTAATAATAAAAAAGTAGAAAGGAAAGCATTTCAAAATATGATTCGACCGTAGTCAGTGTATCTTATATTATAAATTGTATCTAGTAGTATGAAAATGTCTTGAAATTTATAATATGGCCGTTTAAAATAAAGTAACCATGATCTGTGTTTAACTTTTGTTTTATTTTCTGTCTCACTCATCTCCCGCAAATAGTAAAACGGGAATTAAGATAATACATACTTTCTGCAGGTATCGCTCAATTTATGTATTAATTATACCGAGCACGTATCGAACCCACACCCATTGGGTTTGTTATGGACTCAGTCAAACACTGTCCCATTGCGCGACAACGGGCTTTTTTCGGGTTAATTTACGAAAATCATTGATTATTTAGGTACTAATGAAATTGACTCAACTCACTACTGACTAACGATAAGGTATTTCGCTTTTGTCAATAAGTTGAAATCACCTCAAGAGTAGAGTAGTAGCTGCCAAAAATTACTGCTTGTAAAATTCAAATAATTTAATATTGACAAGTTATGATCTTAGTTTATTCAGCATAGTATATCATTATTTTGAAGTTATAAAAGCCCATCGTTTATCAACTACAATGAGACATCGAAAATTAAAGAATTACAAAAGTATATTTTGCTTTTAAGGCAGTCGTGGTGCGGTGATATAAGTGAGGGACAGTAAACGCGACGGGTTGAGGGTCCGATTCTTACTTCAGGAAAGCAAAAATTTTAGTATTTAATTTCTTCGCTCTGGTAACGAGGCGTAGAGTTCCGCCATTCAACACCTCCAGAATTCGGCGGAAAGTGGGAACAGAAGTATCATAATGGGAATTATATGTAAGGTATACAGGATAAAGCCATAAAAAAGTATGTTTTGTAACTCGTCAAAGATATGGAGCATTTGTATTCATTTATCTTTTTTTTCAACGTATTAAAGAAACAACATGAAACGCCACAGTGGATATGACAAACGCCTTTCGTTTTTTTACACAATCAATCTCTCCATACATACGCTCCGGGGGTCCACATGAGTTCTACGTGACTACGTGTTTTAGGTCTACAAAGGTTCCTTCAGGCCTTCACCTCTTACTCTCCACACTTGCTTCATTTACTTTTAATTATTCTTTCATCACATGTAGCTACTCAATGATACTTCTGATCTATAATAGATCGTTCTGTTTTTGTTTTTTACAAATAAGAATTTATATCTTGTTTATTATTCAGTACATTATGTTGTCTAATTTTTAGATGAATTTAACAAAATATAAAAAAAACGCATTAAATTTGAACGTAGCGGGATTTGAACCCGCGCCTCTTTGGACGGTTTTCAAAGGGCAGCGGGTTCAATTTCTGCTACGTTAAATTTTTTATCTGTTTTCTTAATAAGTATGAATGTAACAAACCGTCATCCATCCAAATCTTTCATCAGATATAGTTATGGTGAACCGCCTTAGTTACGGGAATGAATATTGTTTCGATATGAAATATGACACAATATGCAGGTTATTCCTTATATGTTGCTGTAATATTTTCAATTAATCATTTAATAACAATTCGTAAACATAATAAAATTTCCCTACCATAGTAAAATTCACGTGGAAAAGCATTATAAGTAAAAAAAGTTTCATACAGAGATTTAATTTTTTAATTATCAAAGACAAGATTCAAGGGCGTAGACAGCTTCGTCCGAGTAGGATCAACTGAACCCACAATTTTTGGTGGATTCAAAGATTTTAACTGTTTAGCTACAAGAGGATGATGCGTCAATAATACGCAGATTTACGATTTTAATATTTGGACAGAGAATTTATTTGAAAAGGCAAACTAGAATTACAGTAGTTAACTATATTGATTTTGTAAGAAATTCTAGATACAAAATGGAGTCTTCGAAGTAAATAAATAATTGAAATTAATATTGTTATCATGTTTTTTGGAAAGTCGGTCAGATAAAGCTCTTTTAAGACGGTAAATGAGTTAATAAATTTTAGTTTGTATTTGTATGTACCTACTTACCAAAACAACATTTATATTCAGATATATTATAAATCCATCCGAACCGAAATTTTGTCTATCAATCAAATAAAAGAAAATTTTATTTTTTGAAAAATACATAGTGTTAACTCATTACACGCTTTACTATACTGACTTAACATATAAAATTCTAAAAATATCCTCTTATTATATTCACACATTAAAATACACTACTTTGTTAATAAAGAACAAAATTTACGACCCTATGAATAAATGTAGGCAAAAGTTTGTTAAACAAATAAATTACGCCTAAATAACTGAAAAACTATCTTTATTCAAAGTCAATTGTACTATCTATATACTTTTTAAAGTAATTCCTACGTCAATAATCAACAAATTCTAAACAAAAAAAATATTATGCGAAAAATATGCGCGGCTTTAAAAAAAACACGCACCAAATTAAGTACTAAGCTTAGTATGAAAGTATCAAATATAAATAAAATGTGTATTGAAAAATACATAGCGCTAACTGATTATACGCTTTACTATACTGAATTATCATATAAAATTCTCAAAATTACTACTCAAAACTTATTATATAAAAAAAATAAATCAGCTTCACGCTGTATCCCGCACACTGCAGGGTAGGCAGAGGGAACCTAGTGTTAACACTCCGTTCCCCACTTTCTGCCGAATTCTGGAGGCATTGCGTGTTGAGTGGCAGAACTCAACGCCGCGCTTGTCCTCGACACCAGAGCGAAGAAATGGAAATATAAATTTAAGTAAATATTTCATCTCCTTGAGTGGGGATCGAACCCACAACCAGTCGGTTTTACAGTCACACTTTGTGCCACTGCGCCACGACTGGCCTCAACTTATTATATTCACACATTAAAATAAACTACTTTGTTAATAACGAACAAAATTTACTACCCTATGAATAAATGGAGGCTAAAGTTTGTTAAACAAATAAATAACTGAAAAACTATCTTTATGCAAAGTAAATTGTACTATGTATTTACTTTTTAAAGTAATTCCTACGTCAATAATCAACAAATTCTATACAAAAAAAATATTATGCGAAATAAGAAATAAAATTAAAACTCAATAAAAAAATATACGCAGCTTTTTTTTTTAAAAAAAAAGCACGCACCAAATTAAGTACTAAGCTTAGTATGAAAGTATCAATTATTAAATATAAATAAAATGTGTATTGAATCCAATATCCAATCTTAAAGAAATTATTCTGAACTTGAAATATTTTTTCTATTCAACATATTCTATAAAACTATCTTCATTCTTCGCGCCTTTCACTTTTAGTATTTTCCTCCGACTTAAACCTGAAATTAATAAACTGTTGTTCAAAATCAAGAACCCATTTATTTTTAACAGTTCAGAACTTGTAAAGATATTTAGATAAGTTTTGTATCTATATTATGAGTAAAATTACCAAATATAATACTTTTTTCATTGTTTTCAAGTAAGAAATGTCAATAGTTACGTGATTTTAATAAATATGGATCAATGTTGTTATATAAAATTACCCAAAATACAACAAAAAAATATTTAAAAACGACATACCTCAACATTAATTCATTAGTCAATATAATATAATTTTTTTTTTATTTATTACGATACCAAATATTATAATAATAAAATCAGTGTTTAACATTATACGTAATCATAAAGCATTATATGTATATCCTCGTGGCACAGTGGGACAGCGTCTGACTATAAATAGTACGGTTGTGATTTTAATTCCCATTCGGGGAAGTATTATTTTAATTTTTATCGCTCTGGTAATAAGACAAAGCGCAAGGTTGAGTTCCGCCAGTCAACGCACAATATCTCGTAAATTGAACAAAGTTTACATTGCGGGATACACTGTTAAGCTGAAAAAATATGTATATATCACATAATAATTTTAAGAACAACCATGGAAGAAGGTATAAAGGAACTTCCAAACAGAAGTAAGGGAACAAATAATACGTTGTTTATTGGGTTAATAAACACAATATATGCGTAATCAACACGACACACATGCATGTGAAATACAAAATTAACATTTCCAATCAATTATCCATTTTAAATAATACATCTAACTATAGGACATCGAGTTTCTCGCCAAATAACTATTAGTATAAACATTTACTAAGATATTATAGGACATTAAGAAATAAATGTTAAAAACAATATGTTAAAAACAAATTGTTTAAAACAAAATATTAAAAACAAATTGTTAAAAACAATATGTTAATAACAAAATGCTAAATTTACTCGATTGAAAAAAAAAAACTTGTAATGTATTAAGCGTTAATTATTATTATGTGCGACGTTACAGAGATCTTATTGACTTGTTACACAATTACTAATATTTATAAAATACATGTATATTTAAATTTTATAATCACTTAATGCATTTAAAAAATAATAATATTGTTATACATTTATAATAAATTATACCTAATTTAGTTATACGCGTGTCCGTTCGTAGACAATGTGTGAAACCAATTAGTTTGGTGTGTACATATGTATTCATTTTCTTATAGCTTCACGCTGTATTCCGCATATAACAGGGTGGGCAGAGAGAACCTAGTATTATGACACTCCGTTCCTCACCCGCCGTCCAATATTCGGGACCCTGCGTGTGTAGTGACGCAACTTAAAGCTGAGCTTTGTCTTTGAAAAAAACAAAAATAGTTAATTTCCACAAGTGGGAATCGAACCCACGACAGTTGCGTTTACGGTCACACGCTGTGCTCAAATGTATACTATGAAAAACATCTAATTCAGACTTCCTCCACTCCACTTATAAATACAACTTAAATTTAACTTCAATAATAATGATCCACATAGATGTTTAGGAATATTTGAATAGAGTTAAAAGAGCTACTTTTCGTTATATTCCACGCTGCGTAACATAACGCGGTGGTACAATTGTACATATTCATATACATACATATACATAATATACAATACACTAATATATGATACGCTACACTACTTCCATTTAAGCTCATATTAACCTAAATTTGTATATTTTTTTGTAAATTACTGGTTTTCCATATCGACGACATCCAATGTAAACATTTAATAAGTATAATAAAATGATCGACGAAATTCATGACGCAAAAACGATAATATTTAAAAAAAATTAACACTAAACTCATATAAAATTAAATTTATTTGTCAAATCAAAATTATTTGTAAACATACAGGACAAAAAATGTCCAAAAAGTTTTATTTATATAATAATTTAATGGTCACTTAGTCATTAATTTAGAATGTGTTGGCAGTCGTGGAGGCTGACTCAAGCAGTGCTGACACAACAATTAAAAAAAACTATTAAAATCTACATAACTAACGTGATGTCGTATAATTTTCGAAATACTCATATAAATTATACAAAATGTATAATATAATAATAGTAATGTAAAAGTAGAAGTAACAATTCATAATTTGTTAACAATTACAAATGCTGTTGGAACGTTCGAGAGAATTGACTATCGCCGTTTAATTTTATAACTAACGCCCAATATTAATAACCTATCTCCAACGTCAATCTTAGATTGTTTCATACAATAATCAATAATCTCTAGATTGGATAGATGTATGAAACAATCTAAGATTGACTTTGGAGATAGGTTATTAATATTGGGCGTAAATGACATAAGAACAGTAATTGACATGTTATAAAGGTGGGCAGTTCTAATATATTTTCTTTTAATAATAAAATAGTTGAAAGAAAATACTTATTGGAACTCAAAATAATTAATCAGCGGGCGATACAACAGGATCACCATTATAAATTTTTATTTTGCAAAAAATCAGACGGAATATTTTTAGTCTTCACTTTACAATGTTATTGTGTTATAAATTAGAATATAATCGAAAAAAAAAAAAAATAAAAAATGCATTTAACAGACAGCACTCTGTACTGTACACGACCGTACCTCCCATTACAAAATATATAAAAAAATGAAATAATCTAAATGCTAAACATTCCTATCCCTACAAGTTGCCTCCATGTTAACAAACGTGTCAAGTATTGAACAATAATAGAACAAAGTCAAATATATATATATACGTATATAAGTCTATTAACTAATAAACAGCTACACTACAAAGTCGACAAATCAATAAACAAATAAAGAAATATATCGTCGAATGAGTGATTCAGTGTAAAAATAGTCAAGTGAATGTTAGAATGTATGAATGAATGTAATATGTAACGGACCGATTCCTACTCAAAATGGTCGACACTTCGAAAGTAGTCTAAATAACCTAGTCGACACTGTAAATACACTTTTGAAAGCTCTATAATACACACAATCATATAGTGGAATGATTCACATCAATATTATCTATGCATATAATCAAATTGTAACTGATTGCTGTCTGTATGTGGAACATTGAGAGAAAACCTTATGGGAGACATTTATTAAGGAAATAGAATATTGTCTGTTTGACTGTTTATGCACGTAATCTCAGAAACGGCTTAACCGATTTAAATGCAGGTTTAACGAAAATACAATATGTTTTGGTAAACTTCCGTTGACATTTAGTTAGAAAAGTTATATCAATAATAAAATATTTTATTCCACAAAATTGCTACAAAATAATTGTTTTATTTGGCTGAAGCTTAAATTTACAATGTAGAGATGGATATCTTTAAAATGATATTGTTATTAGAACCAAAATAATTCAAATTATTAAATAATTGTGTATAATAATGTAATTCAAGCGGGCGAAGCCGCGAGCGTGTCGCTAGTTTATATATATATAAGTTAATATTAAATATAATATTTAAGTGAACATTTAATATTTAACATAAAGATAGTGTATGTATATATTTTATGTTCGACATAAGTGTAAATAACAATGCCGACCAGTATTAAATCGAAGTGAGTGGTTTACATAGTGGTATACAATATACATGTAAACAGGGTATATATGTTGTATGTGTATACGTGTATGTGTGTGTGTTTAATGTTTGACGTAGGTGTAAATAACAATGCCGGCCAGTATGAAGCCGAAGGTGATGGTAAGTGGCTTGTATAGTGACCTCTTGAGGGCGTGCCATCGTTCGGCGTCGCGGGCTCGCTTCTTCATACTGGACACACGATCCGCGAGGTCGCGGGTTCGACGCCGCCGCAATGTGTCGCCTGTTTCGGGGTTCGAACTGAAAAATATATAGTAAATACATATGTATTATGTTTATAGTTTAATAAAAAATATATAAAAATTTATTGTTGAATTACTAATACAATCGAGGAGTGCTGTAGTGTTTCATGCGTGTTGTTACAGGAATGCTAAGTATATATATTTTTAACTCTATACTCTGCCTGTAACTAATTAATTTAAGTAAAATTTATAAAATTCATGTCTGAAAGTACATTAATATTATTTGTTGTGTTAAATTAAATAACTATAATGATAAGAATTAAATATATTATTATATATTGCTTTAAATATTAAATGTTTTTATATTAGTCTGTATTATATATTATATGTCTTTATAGGTAAATAATATAATATATATAATAATATAAGTCATAAAAAAATTCTCCTTTTAAACAAACAGCATTGTGGCTTGTCTGACTGAAAATACGATGGTAGTTGGTTTTATGCCAATTCGGGGGAATATTGATTCGACTTAAGTGTTATGTCCGAAAAAGCGTTAAATTTATTTATTATTTTTTTTTTCATTTATTTATGTACCACACAAGAAAGGAAGTACAGAAATCATATAACAACAGAAAGAATGTGTACAAAGGATAACTTATCTCTAATAGAGATCTCTACCAGAAACCTTTGAACGTAGGAGATGTTAAAAGAAAAGGTTTTATTAAGAAAACGTAAAAAATGTTGAAAATATTAAAAATATAAATATCATTTTCTATTGAATAATCATTCTAAGCAACAATCCATGGATTGTAAGAAGTGTAAAAAGAACCACAGCGTCCTAACTGTAGACGCGAAGATTGTGAGTTCGATTTCCACTATGAAGATAGAATATAACAAGGCACAACGTTGAGTTCCGCTTAAAATACTCTGGTCCTCCGCACACCATTAGCTCGTGAAAAACTTATTGTTGAGTGGTCAGAGCGCTTTGACGGTAAGAGAGAGCAACAGGTTCAAGTCCTGAATGTTCAAATTTTAATACAATTTCTAAAAAAAATATCTATCCTCAGTGTAGAATAACACTTTAAACAAAAAAGCAACTAAGTTCGATACTACATATTTCATATAAAACACATACCTGTCAGCATTAGCCGGCTCCTCGTCTTCATCGTCAGCTGAGGACACCGGTGTTGGAGCATCTCGTGCTGGCGGCGTCGGCGGTTCCTCGTCTGAGCTGGAGCTCTCTTGCGCGTAATTTAAGTTACCTGGGGAATAAATATTTTATATAGTAATTATTTTCTTTGTAGCCCGTCGTGGCGTTCGATTCCTACTCGGGGGAATAAATTATTATATATTTTTTCGCTGTCACTCAACAGACAATTTCACGAGAATTCGGCGGCGCGTGGGGAAGGAAGTGTCTTAATACTAGGTTCCTTTGCCTATACTGCTATATTTAGGATACAGCGTATTGTTAAAAAAATCTTTGTTGAACATTAATGACTAATATTTTGAAGTTTTTTATCTATGAACAGGATATTTTTAAAGTATGTACTTCATATATAAAAGTTACACTTCTTACAATTCATATATATAGGTTTTGAGAAATATTCCATATAAAATATTATCAATAAGAGAGATATCCGCGTCTATTGTTACATATACAGTCTACTTTCAATGCACATGTCATTTATAAAAATACCATAATCATTTGACAATCAATACACTCGGTTGTGGGTGAAATTCTCGCAAAGAATTTAATATTTCAAGAAATCTAAATAAAAGTCAAGTAATTATATTCAAAATATAAAGTTTACGATTATTTTATTGAACGTCAAATAATTAACTACTGGTTGGCTAAAGTTACTACCTCAGAACTGAGGAGAACCAACACAAGCAGGACATTTTTTTTCAAATAATTAATTTACAAATTTGCGTGTTGAGTTTCAGAACTCAACGCCGCGCTTTCCTCGCCTCCAGAACGAAGAAATGAAAATATAAATTAATTTCCTCGAGTGGGGATCGAACCCACAACCAGTCGCGTCTACAGTCACACTCTTGTGCCCCTGCGCCGGCCTACAATATTATTTTATTTATCCAATCCAGCACTACATAATTCTGCTACTGCTACTTAACCACAAACGCAAACTTCAATAAAAGTGCCATAACACTAAGTTCATCATTTTAAAAAAAATAATACACCAATAAATAAAATAGTTCTGTACCAAGTGAAGCGCTAGTGGGTATAGCGGGGAGGGGTCTCGCGGGGGCGCGGGTGAGGCTCTCAGCGCGAGGCGGCGGCGGCGGGGCTTCCTCCTCGGGGGCCTCATCCGCCACGGTCGAGTATATGCTCTCTTCCAGCTTGCCATCGTCTTTCTGGTGGGTTGGAAATAACACATTTATATAAAACAGATTCTTACTAAACGACTGTCAGACATTGCAATTGCAGTGTTGGGAAAGATGTCCCGAAATTTCTTTTAGATAAAAAACACGGAAAACAATACTCACGAAATTGGGATCAAATCGTTTAGAGCCAGTTATAATGGCCTGGTATGAGAAGCGTAGTTGATCTGGGGTTTGTATGAGGCCCATGCGATCTTTGCGCATCTCCAGTAGAATCTGCTGGATGTTCACGCTTCCCAAACCTTCCTTCTCGATCTGAAATTATATATAAGTTAGGGCCACCATTCTTAACAGGTAATGAATTATTTGAGATTAATATATTTTAGTATTTTCGACACTCCGTTCTCCAATTTCGATTGAGTATTAAATAAATTATGGTACCCAATGTTGAGACTTAGCAAACTGGGGAAATGAGAGAATTAAAACATAAAGAAATTATTACATAAATAAATATAGCATTCAATTGGCTGGTGCTGGAACCCATTATCATCGTATATTAAGTCAATCACTTCACAATAGTAAAGAAAACTTATCTCTACTCTACTTATCTTATTTCTACAATTTCAAATCTTTATGAAAAAGAAAATTTATAGTATTCAAACAAAAAGAAAGTGTTTCATGATTTTTTTTTCTAGAAAAAGAAAGACCATTTACCTTAAACAAACATCAAGCAAATATTTCTCCAAACTAATTCAACACTATTCGTTAAGAAAAAAAAACAACTTACAATAACAAGACAAGAGTCAACCAAGCAGAACGTTCCAGATCTTCCGATACCAGCACTGCAGTGTACAATCGGTGGCCCCACGTCTGGGTCTAAGGCGCCGGAGGAACGGACTTTCTTCAGAAACTCGAGGAACGCCACTGGGGAAGTGGGCACCCCGAAATCTGGCCACGTAGTGTAGTGGAACTGTACTACTTCGCGACTCTCTGAGCTCACCATATCGAAGATTCTAGAAGAGATCGATTTTTTCAGGTTTAGCATTTTAGGTTTTGTCCTAAATATTTTAAATATTAGATAAATAAACATATTAATATGAATAAAGATATTATTATACTATTTCAACACAAAAATTAAAAATTAAAAATATATTTGATGTACAATCAGAAGCGATATATTTATAAGCAATTTTAAAAAAAATGCCAGAAAGAAAGAATCACAAGAAATGAAACCATAGGTTATGATTTCTTTACATAAAATATTTTCTTTAAAGATAGATGCAATTTTTAAGTTTTTATAAAGATTGAAACTGGAAAGTGTGTATATGAAAACCATATTCTTTTTGAGCTTCGCGCCGTATCTCGCATATAGCAGGCTCTCATTCGGCGGATAGTGTCCGCCGAATTTTACGGCATTGAATGTTGAGTGGCGGAACTTAACTCAATTAAATATTCCATTTTCTGGAATGGGAATCGAATCCACAACCGTCGCGTTTACAGACACAAGCTTGTGCCTGTGCCCCACGACTCAAACAACTAAGAGAACGTAAGAACATAAGCCTCTTATAATGAAAATCAATACACAGACTTAATATATGAATAGAAGCTTTTGAAGTTTCTGCTACAATAATACTTACAAATATTATAAGTTTATATAGAATACTTATAAATATTTTCGTAATACATATCGCAATGTTATATTCTATTAGAAATTAATCAAAAAAGACTATACTAAAAAAATCTTAGAGAAAATGTAACTTTCGCATTAAAATAAATAATTATAAGGCTCGCTGTAACTTGCTGTTAACAGTTTCGCAAAGCAACTAGTGATTATATTAATAATTAATATTTATTTTTTTCAGCTTTAAACTATGTCCAGTAGGCAGAGGAAGAATAATGTTAAGACACTCCGTTCCCCACTTTTCACCGAATTTATCGAGGCATTGCGTTTAAGTGGCGGAACTCAACGCCAGGCTGCTTTGGTGTCAGAGCGAAAAAATGAAAATAGTAATAAATAATAATTCATTCCTCCAAGCGGGATCGAACCCACAACGACCTCAAATTTAATATATGCACCTTTTTATGCTTCATACTTATTGCTGCATAGTGGACAGAGAAAATCTAGTGCCGAGAACTTACGTACTCCGCCTTGTATTTGAATATGGGAACATTGCACGTTGACTGGTAGAACTCAACAAAGCAATTTCCCTTACCAGAGTGGACAAATAAAAAAAATATAATAATTTCCTCGAGTGAGAATCGAACGTACGAATTGTACGTGTGTACGTGCTGCATTGAGAAGTCAGAAGGGAATCGAACCCACAGACATCGCCACATATCCTAATTGCGTTATAATAGCATCATATAAAATATATTCAGCAGTTAATGTAAAAGCTTAGCAAGAAAATTGAAAAGAAGAATAAAATACATGTAAAATTTTATCTTTTACAGTGTAAAAGTTTACTGAGACTAGATTTAAACAAATTTCACACATAGGAGAGACAAAAAAAGGGAAATTTGAAATGTTGCATATTGAAATATGTATATAAATAAGCATGTTACACTTTTCGGCTTATCCCACATATCACGTTAGGCAGAGAAAACCTAGTGTTAAAACAGTCCTTTCTCATCATTCCGGTGACTCGAGACGTCGCGGTCTTACTAGAACAGGCATATATTTGGAAACAGGTCAATTGGAATTTCATTTCCACAATTAGGAATCGAAGCCACAACTATTTTCCCAGGCGCCACTTGCTTATCCGCGAAGTTAAAGCATATAACATTAATTTTAATAATCAATCAATTACAAATAATATTTGATAAAATAAAATATTGATAAGTATTACAATAATGTAATATTTTTTTTAACTTCACATTGTATTCCGCATATAGCAGGATCAGGATAGGCAGGAGGAACCTGGAAATCTAGTGTTAAGACACTCAGTTCCCATGAAAAGATTTCAGTTTCAGTTTCCGCAGTCTCGACCGTACCGTATTCTCGAAGCATAGCGTGTTGAGTGGCGGAACTTTGCCTCGTTGCCAGCGCCATAATAACCATACAAATAATAAAATGAAAATATTAAATATATAATTCCCTCTGAATGGGAATCGAACCCACAACCGCCGCCTTTGCAGTCGCACGCTTGTGCCTCTGCGCTATGATGGCCTCGACCACATTCTTAGCTTTCTATATTTTGAAATGACAAAATAATCATTGTAATACAATGTCATAGGCGTATGTAATGTATCTCTGCAATATTGCGGGTACTCACAAGAGATATTTGCAAATCAAATTGCAAATGTATGTATTTATTTTAGTTCTAACCCTTTGCGGTATACAGGGTAGTAGAATATATTATTCAAACGCAATACAGTATATTTAACATTTAAAAAAAAAGAAAAAGAAGCAAAAGTTGTTAACTCTGATTAACCTTTGACATTTATATTAAAATTTGTAAATAATGTTAATATTGCAAATAAAAATTGTATGACACATAAATGGTTGGGATGAATAAGTCATACAATCATAGAATTTTATCTATAATCTTTGGCTCATTGCGTTCATTCTCCACGTGCGCCATTATCAAAGGAAGATCACGTACAATAGAAGCCTCCTTTATAGATTTCAATTAAAAATATACATTAAAATTAGCTAATAACAACATATTATAAAAACACATAAGAAAAGATTTTCGCCTTGCAGCCTTATACGTAAATAATAACATAGCAATATAAACGAAACATTCTAGTTGGCTCCATTGTAATTTCATTGATAGAGTTCAATTAAAATTGCCTTTGATAAAATCGCAACAGCAATATAGCTAAAGTATATGGAAACATATGAATATAAGCGTTTCTATTAGATTTATTAACCGCTAGTTAATCGATTCTTGTAAGGGTGATTTTCTTTTCTGATAATGTTCCATGGCCAAGTCCAGTAAGCTCACAATACTATTACTGGATATTCTTCTATGAACAGTGATAAGAAATCAAATCAGCTTCACGCTGTATCCCGCACACTGCAAGGTAGGCAGAGGGAACCTAGTGTTAAGACACTCCGTTCCCCAATTTTTGCCGAATTCTGGAGGCATTGGGTGTTGAGTGACAGAACTCAATGCCGCGCTTGTTCTCGACAACAGAGCGAAGAAATGGAAATATAAATTATAAATACAGTGATAAGATTTTAGATTAATATATAAATGTATGCAAGTGCAACTATACCGATGTTTTGTATATTGACATACATTCCAGCTAAACGCCGGCACAGCAGAAAACAAGGTTTTGCATTTCCGGTCAAAAGAATCACGAGGTACGGCATTCAATAATTGGCTTCCGGGAAACCTTCATTCTGTGCATGTTGTACGCAATAATAAATACCTACGTTCGCTCTAAGCGCGCCGTATTGAAGACTTACTATGACTTACTTATATGAAATATTTTTCGCAGTGTGCCAGGCGCCACGACTTCACAATTACGCTAGCTGATATTCCTTGAATTTTCACTAAAGGAATATTGAGTCTTTTGAAGTGTTGTTCGAAAGTTTTTCTATAAAATAAATATTTAATAGTTACTATAGTGAAAACTCACCTGAAAACTCGGGTTGTGTAATAATTGCAGTCCTCCTCGCTGATCTGCTCGATGGTCAGTTGAACATCGGAAAGAACAAATTTCTCATCTTCGCCAATGCCATGTGGCCAGTACCAGTGACATTTAATTTCGTTCTTCTCGATTATCTTGTTGAGCATAAGAATAGCCCGACTGTTCTGCTCCCACACCATCAACCAGAAATGGGGCACAGTGAAAGCGAGCGGTCCTTGTGTAAGAATATACTTTCGGTTAGCACGGTCCATCTAGAAATAGAAATGGTAACAATGATAGATAGTAGTTAGAAACTCACCTGAACTAAAATTCTAATACTAGCCTTAGAGCTAAAGTTTATAATAATATTTAAAGCCTTCGACTCTGCAGTCGGAGATTGTGACTTGGATCCCTAATCTATTAAATTCTTGCATTTAAATATTACATATTATAATTTCTATTTATTTAACTTTATAAATTAAATAATATGTAAATCGGGTTATCATTTTTTCCTTAACTATGATGGGATAACTATAGATGTTTTTATTCAAATTTGAAGTATGTTACGTTTCATAATATCATTATTAACTAACTAATAACAAATGCATTCATTCAAGAGACAGCATAAATTGTATAATATTGAATGAAATAGAATACAACGTCAGCTCAAACTAGAGATTTGTCAGTTTCAATTAAGAGCAAGGGGAGTTTTCCTCACTCCATCCCACCCGTCACCGGTGACCATTCAGTGGAAGCACTAATTCAATTTCAGTTAGACAATTCTTTCGGTCGTTATATCTAACCGTATCAATCCGTTTCCAAGTAAATGCTATTTTGAGACTAGCCTTTCTAATATTTATTAAGTTAAAATATTTCTGAAAAATTAAAATTATTAAAAATTTAATATTATTTTCTCATGTACTTGGGTTGGTGGATTGTATCAAATAACAAAAGTATCAAGTATCAAAATTATCAAGAGTTGTCACCGATTGATTATTGGAATAAAGTGAATATTCAGCGATTAACATGACTGTCTCAAATTCCTGACCATAACCTTACTAAGAATGTATGCCAAAACCTCAAAATATGGCTCTGGAATAGTACACCAGTTCCCATGACTATCAGTGGGTTAAAAATTTCTGCTGTTAAGGAGTTGCAGAATATTTCACAAAGCAACATCCCAGAAATGGCCCGACTTCAAAATCAGTTGCAGGAAGTCATTAGGGCCAGAGGAGGGAACAAACGTTATTAATTCAATAGTATAAAACTTTAAACTACCTTTTTTTAATTAACATCTCGCAAAATTTTATTATTTATAACTGGATATCTTAATTTTTCTTATGTATTGTCTAAATTATATGATTCCACAATCTACTCAAGAATATGTTTTTTCGTAAAGGTTCACCCAACATTATAACAATTGAAACACATTAATTGAATTGAAAAAGTAACTAAATTTAAGTGGTATATTAATAATTTTACTTTAACATACAACTCACTTAGAGTCGTGATTAACCTTTAAAAAGCGATTACTATAATTAATTATTTTAATTTTTCCTGAATCAGTAACTTCATAACATTACAAAGATAACATCATAAATATATTAATTTCTTCAGCTTACGCCACATGTGTTAATTATAAGCAAATAAATTTTATAACATTATACTTAATAAAACGGCGAATTCAGTTAGTAAAAGAAAAAAAAAAAAAAAAATTAGCTTCACGCTGTATCCCGCACACAGCAGGGTAGGCAGAGGGAACCTAGTGTTAAGACACTCCGTTCCCCACTTTCTGCCGAATTCTGGAGGCATTGCGTGTTGAGTGGCAGAACTCAACGCCGCGCTTAACCTCGACACCAGAGCGAAGAAATGGAAATATAAATTTAAGTAAATATTAAAAGAAAGAAGTATTTTTTTAAATAATATGGAAAATAAATTATTTATTATTTTCTATATTATTATTAATTGAGGGCAGTCGTGATGCAAGGGCACAAAGTGCGACTGTCAACGCAACTGGTTGTGGATTCTATCCTCACTCGAGTAAATGAAATATTTCCAGAGGCAAAGCTCAGCGTTGACCTCCGCCACTCAACGCGCAATGTCTCCAGAATTCGGCGGAAAAAGGGCAATAGAATGACTTAACACTAGATTCCCTCTCCCTAACCTGCTGTGTGCGGGATACAGCATCATGTTAATTTAATTTATAAAAAACGCCATTTTCAGTCTATCTATTTCTCTTGTTTAAGTAATTATTGTAAACTAAAGAGAGATCTATACCTTAAAACGTGCCTATAACATACTATATATGTGAAAATAAAAATAAACAAAATAATTTTCGTGTACTGGAATATATCAAACAAAGAATTGAAGAACCGTCTCAAGAGGGTCTCAGAAAATTCTATTATAATATGTTCGTACCTTCAACAACTTTTTTATAAGCCAATTTTCATCAACACTTTTTTATACAGTTTGAAATCACAAGTCACAAAATGACGAATAATTAAATTAATTACTCAAGACAATCTAAAAATAAATCAAAAAGTAAGCCACCAAAAAATATTATCGATAATATATTTAAAGAGTTTTTCCACATCGAAAAAACAAAAATATTTTTTGGAAGACGCCTATAAAAATCTAATTTCTTGTGGAAATTTGTAAAAATTTCCCTACAGATATTATTATTATTTACGATAAACAAGTATAGTGTAACTAGGCTCAGTGATCAGATCGCTTAGACAGTTTCCAATAGGTGCGGGTTCGAATCCCGCTACGTTAAAACGTTACACGTTTACACACAAAAAATACATTTCCAAGCAATAACTTTGGACTTGAATTTATCTATATCTAAGAATCACTGCTTTCTAACTTTAAGCCCAACAATGCATATTATACCCTTAGTAATGCATTGCAAAGCCTGCCAATGCAACGTTCATATCGTTTGTCACAATAGAACGAGCAAGTACAACATTGAGTTATAAATAGAACAGTCTATTAGTCATAAAGGTTATAAGGCTTTATCCCTAAAAGAGTTTCGAGTCAATTTGAAGTGACTTTTGATATAACTGTCTGATATATGCCTGTACCATGGATGAATAAATCTGCTGAGATTAATCGAATTAAAGGTTAAAAAGATCAAAAATTTCGATCTAAATTCAATTTTTCATCTATACTAATGTTATATAGTTGAAGAGCTTGTTTGGCTGAACACGCTAATATCTAGAATGACTGGTATAAATTTAAAAATTGTTTTTGAGAAAGACACTATGGTCTGTAGTGTCATGTTAATCGTTTCGACGTAACCCACTGTCCCTTTGATCAAGGTAGCCTCGGGCAGTTACAATGTGTAATACAAAACTCTGTTCAATTTTAGAGTTCCGTATCTTTTAAGGAAAATAGGAACCCTTATAAGATCACTTTGTTGTCCCTCCGTCTGTCTGTCTGTCAAAAGCCTTTATCTCAGGAACGCTTGGAGATACCGAGTTAAAATTCAAACCATATACTCAGATCTATGGTCCCTTGATGTCCTGAAAAAAAAAATTCTACATTTACTTTTAAAATCTTTATATCGCAAATAACGCGTATTTCGACACTATAAAGAAAATCAAAATGAATAGGGTACTTCCGGTTGATCTAGAATTATGGAATTAGGCAGCTAGCATGTCACAGATAGTACTAGCTTAGGAAAAAAATAAATAAAATATACATTTGTGGTTAAATCCTAAAAAATAATAGCCTGAAATTTGGTATTACAGCCGCTAGTTCAAGTGAGGTATTAGATGAAAGGGCTTGGTCTGCATATTCCAATAAAGTACCGCAAAATTAAGTTTGTTTACTTTTATAAGTTGTACTTCCCGTTGACATACAATGCAGAAATTAGTACGGAACCCTCGGTATGCGAATTCGACTCGCATTTGACCGGTTTTTTTCTCTTTATTTAAACATTTGACTATTGGGCAACAGCTAAAAGCTAGTATAAACAATATGCTTTGTACATATATGTTCATATTCGGTATATAAAATTACAATACTATTGTCAAGCAATTTTAGGCGAATGATAATAGTTCTAGAGCATTTCCGACACATTGCAGTATCGACCGGAAATACCAAGTGACAAATCACTATGTACTATATTTACTGTTCACGAAATTGTTTAGCTGATATACCTGATCAAAAAAGGAGAAGAAGTTTAAATATAAACATATCCTTCTATGGGATTTAGCTTCACAGACAGCTATATAAAATTATATGGAAATATTATATCATTTTTTATAATCTTTCGTATATTGAGTATGTCATATTAAAATTATGTTAAATGTCATTTTAATATTATTTTTAACATATTTTAAAGCGTTAATCCACAATTAGGAAAGAAAAATACTAATTTAGGAAACGTATAAAAAACCATGCGCTTTTTAAAAACCATCCGCTACGTATAATTTTTTATGTTTTCCTAAATTAATATTTTAATATTATTTAAGGAAGGATAATGATTTTATTTATTTTAGATATTTAGTATATGAAAAAATCGGACTAGCGTGAGTCGGGCTCGCCCACCGAGGGTTCTGTACAGTAATTGGAGCTTTTTCTGAAATTCAAGCTTAGCTTAGCCATTTCATTTGATATCTCACTTGAACTAGCGGTTTTAATACCAAATTTTACCCGCCTTTTAAGACTATTATTTTCTTGGTGTTAACCACAAATGTATAGTTTTCAGATTTTTTAAATTCCCTTTATAGTGTCAAAATACGCATTTTTAAGATATAAACGGCCAAATCTTTTTCTAAAGTAAATGTAGAAACACAATTTTTTCAGGAAATTAAGAAACTATAAATCTGAGTATATGGTTTGAATTTCAAGTCGATATTTCCAAGCGTTCCTGAGATAAAGGCTCTTGACTGACAGAGACAGACAGACGAACGGACAACAGAGTGATCTTATAAGGATTCCTTTTTTACTTAAAAGGTACGGAACCCTAAAAATGTCACACAACTTAAATATATTAAATTTAAAACCCATCAGCGGCTTCCAATTAGCGAGCGACAAACTAACGAGGCATAAGCAAAGCGAGGGTGGGCCACTAGTTGTTATATAACATAGATTTTGTCACATAACCGTATATTATACATGATATTTACATCACCAGTTATATAGAGATTCGTTGATAATATAATAACATTCAATTTATCTCGTAGTTCGATGCATACATTATTTGACCGTTTCTATTGTATTCATGGAGTTTAAAAATAGAAAATTTCTCATTCAATTTAATGAAAAGGTAAGCTTTTAAAGTTTGATTAAGAGGATTAAATCTTTGTCTTAATTACGACTAGGGATTGAGGCGGAGGATGGAAGCTTAATTTTAAATACTGGTCTGCACTTTTTATTGGGATTAATTTGTAAAACGAAAATATTATTTATATATAAATATTTACAGAAACATATTTAGGGTTTAATAAGAACTTAAACTGTGTTCCCGGTTGAATCAATCGCAATTAAGAATTTTTGGGCAAAAAAAACGAGACATTTTTATTGTTACGGGTGGAGGTGGGATTTTTAAATATTTTAATGTATTAATGTAGTTTAAAATATTAAATGTTATATAAAATATAATTTACTGTTTGCCTTTAAATATATATGACGTTTTAATACGTTTGAGTCAGGGCTAAAGTTATTAACGTTTTATACGTGGAATTGAAAATACTTAATTAATTAGCATCCAATCAATTTTCTAAGTAAAGAGTTTTTCAAATCCATTAGAACTTCTAAGTAAGTGTTGTTTCTGAGAATGCATGTATTTTGAATAAAACAAATTAATGTTCCCTGGAATTTTTAAAATAACAAAACTATGCATTTTACATATAATTTTTTTCATTTTACATATTATTTAGAGGGAATCTAGTGTTAAAATATTTCGTACCCCACTTCCTACCGAATTTTCCAATCATTGCGTGTTGATTCGCGGAACTCAACGCCGCAACATATTATATTGTGACATACAATTAATATAAAACAATCTCAGACACCCCATCACGTGATAATGTTTAGAAAGACAACGAAAACGTTAACAATCATTTACTTTGATATATTTCCATGCAAAAAAACATAATAAGAAAGTGAGAATAATGTGCCCGGGTGACGGACAGAACGCATTAGTTGATTGCATGGGCGACCTCGACTGCCGGGCGTGCATGCTCGTTGCCGTTTGACATTGAATGCATTTGGATATACGAAGTTTGTGGAGTCAAGACTTTTTAAAATATTGCTTTGCATAAGAATAAATTAATATGGTGACGTGAAGTAAGTGAAGTTACATAATTATAGGCGTCGTGGCGCAGAGGCACAAAGTGTGACTGTAAGCCGACTGGTTGTGGGTTCGATCCCCACTCGAGGGATGAAATGTTTACTTAAATTTATATTTCCATTTCTTCGCTCTGATGTCGAGGACAAGCGCGGCGTTGAATTCTGCCATTCAACACGTAATGCCTCCAGAATACGGCAGAAAGTGGGGAACGGAGTGTCTTAACACTAGGTTCCCTCTGCCTACCCTGCAGTGTGCGGGATACAGCGTGAAGCTGATTTATTTTTTATTTTTTAAATTATAATAATAAATAGGACACACAATTTTTTTTCACATATTATTTTTAATTTCTTAATTGAATCATATAAATATATTTCATTTTGAATGGAAAGAATCTTTATATTCGATAATGCGGCACATGTGAGCGTGTAAAGCAATGCATCAAACGCACACTGGCCGAACCATTTTAACTAAATCTAAACATCACGTATATAATGGAGCATATCCTCGTCGACAGTTAACAGTTCCATTCAAAATGTGTATATATATTATATATTTAAGGCAACCAATGCATCGCTTGATATCGTGATTCATGAATGTAGCTAGAAATAACGATTATATTTTAAGCATAAAAATTCTATATAAAGACTAAAATAAATGAATTATTTTAAAATAGTATATAAAATATTAATATGATTGACATCGTCGTAGAAGTAGAATACACATTAACCGAATGAAAAACTGCAAATTTTGCAGGATAGTCTAATACTATATTACTAATATTTTTTTTCTAGCTTAACGCCGAATTTCGCAGGCAACAGGATAGCCAGAGACTAATGTTAAGACACTCCGTTTCGCACTTTCCGCCGAATTCTGAACGCATTGAGTGTTGAGTGGCGGAACTCAACGCCTTGCTTTGTACCAGAGCAAAAAATTGAATATCAAATATTTAATTTCCCCGAGTGGGAATCGTATCCATTACTTGTCGAATTTAGTCACACGCTTATACCAACTTGGGCAACTTATTTACTTTTCTTGTCTATATGATTTTCCTCGGAAAACATTAAAAATAAACAATGCTTCAAAAGCCTAAGCACTACAACTGAATTAGAATTAATATGACCAAATTATCTATTTAAAAATATATTATTTGGCCAAACTTTTGCTAATTAGATACAGAAATAGCTTTAATTACTTCTTTGTTATTATTAAATCATAACATATATATANTATATATATATATATATATATATATATATATATATTTGTATACATGTTTAATTGAAATAAAAATATAGTTTACATTTTTCACTAGCAAGCCCGACCGGCGCGACGTAGTTGAGCGGAAAAGAAGCGAGAAACATAAATTACAGTTCGCAAGCAACTTTGTGTAAAGCTTTCTTGACACCTAGAACGGCACGAATAAGTTCATGTTTTAAGTAAACACGAGCTTTCGTGCATTATATTTTATGACGTTTATACGGGCTAGTGATAGTGAGCGTTTTTTTTAAACAATGTTGCAGCCTTTTAAAAGACGTATTTGAAAAATGTTGTTGAATTAGGCCACTTTTATTTTAAGCATATATATTTTTCTAGCTTCACGCTGTATCCCGCTCACAGGAGCATAGGAGGGTGTTAAAATACTCTGTTCCCCACTTTCCGCTGAATTTTCAAGACTTCGCTCGTTGAGTGGTGGAACTCAACGCCGTGCGTTGCCTTGGTACTAGGACGGATGCCTACTCTTCAATATCCAGAACACGTGATATAAATGTTAGTCCTAAGCCTGTCCAACTCATAACTAATGGTCGATCGACACAACATGTTTAGCCGTAACCGAACCTTGAAGGCTTTGGTCTCAGTTTCGGTCGAAATCGACACTGAAACTTTTAAATATAGAAGATGAAAATATTGTAATTTATTTAGTAAGGAGTAAAAAAGTAGAAAATCTTTAAAAATGTTAAAATTTTGTCACTAGTTGTACGTAACATTCAATTTTAATTCATAAAAAAATCAAGTTACGACTAGTTTTAAAAATATTGTCACATTTGATGCTTAATTGTAAAAAAAAATGTAGAAGATTGTAAAGAAATAATATTTCAACTGTTATTTTAAAATACTAAATACTCTCAACACGCAATGCCTTCAGAGTTCGGCGAAAAGTGAGAAACAGAAGTGTCTGAAATGGATGACAGAGTGTCTTAACACTAGGTTTCCAGGCTCACTCTGCCTATCCTGTTATGTGCCGTATACAGCCCGTCTGCGATATTAAAAAAAAATGTTAACACCTTAGTCTTCATCTTTAAAGTAAATCTTATCAAAACTTAAAATATATTATATAAAATAAATATTATTAGGTAAATGTGTATTTTATTAATAATAATAAATATTATTACTATATCGGGGTCGGATGATTTTATTACTTGTGGACCAAAAAAATATTACAGAGCGACTCTAATTAGTATCAACACGGCCAAACGTTCGGCTTGATTTTTAGCCGCAACTGGCCAGCTAACCGCAGATATAGCAAAGTCCAACTGAGACACATGCAGCACTTGAAAAAATATATATTTTTCAATTTCGATTAATTATTTAAAAAAAATGATTAATTATTTAAATTGTAATTATACAATCAAAAATAATAAATAATTTTACTTGAATTGTAGTTGTACTACAATTCAAGGAAATGCCCAACTATATATCATCTAATATATCAAAAACTTTCTATTGTATAGTTTTGCGTTATAAAATGGGAAATCCCCTGAAAAATTGCGAATAGTGCAAGTTTAATTTGCTAAAATATCATTTGCTAAAAAATCATAATATGATTATTATGATTTAAGCTAAAATTATGTTTGATTTGATAATAATTTAAAAGTAATCATTTTAAATACAAATTAAATTGGAACATCCGTTGTGATTTTCATATAAAATGCAGTTTTATATGAAACGCTTATCTTTTTGCAACTCTGTTGTGGAACAATTAGTACGTGCCTATACAAGATCTCTATGGTTTTATATCCCACTCAATGGACTATTTGTATTTGTAATTGTTTTATCTGTCTGGTTCGAACAGAGTGCGCCGTAAGCTTCCGTCAACAAAACCGGAATATCTCTACACAATGATGGAAAAGAGGAAACGAAATGATTTATTCAGTTTTAGTATTAATTAATTAAAAGAATATTTTCATATGAATACTTCTTTTACACCTACAATAACTTAGATTTTTTGTATGGAAATAGTAATGAAAAATTATATGTAAAATTCTGTGGTCAGTTGAGTACTGTGTAATTACTTAATTAAATTATTTTTATTTAATATTTACTATTACTAATAATAACTTTTATTCACTTTATGTTCTTAACTCATGTCTAATTAAATAAACTCCCGAGTAAGAAACTTCGTCCTTACAAATAATGACACTGCCAAGTCCTAGATTGAGGCTAGTCGTGGCGCAGAGGAAGTGTGACTGTAAGCACGACTGGTTGTGGGTTAAATCCCCACTCGATGAAATTAAATATTTACTTGAAATTTATATTTCCATTTCTTCGCTCTGATGGCGAGGGAAAGCGCGGCGTTGAGTTCCGCCATTTAATACGCAATGCCCTCAAAATTCGGCTGAAAGTGGCGAACTCTGCCTACCCTGTTGTGTGCGGGATACAGCGTGAAACTGATATTAAAGTTTTTATTACTTGCACTTGAATTAAATAAAATTTGAGATTTCAGAGAAATTAAAATTTAAGTCTCAAATGAAATCTTATTAGATTTTTATAATAAACAGAAGACAATAGGTAAAAACAGAAGTGTTAGCTACATTAAGAGTATTTAAAAATGTGTTTTAATGATTACATTAAAATATATTTTAAATCATGATAACAATCAATGAGAAGTTTTTTGTGTAAATTGCGAGGGCAAAGACATACATATTTATAAGATTATTTTATCTAGTAGCTTTATATATGAATGATATCCCTCTTTTATACAACATCACATTAGTGCAAAATTAGTTGTTGTATAAAAATATAATAATTTAATATATCATTACAGATTGTATACCATTGTGGCAGACAAAATCTAGTATTTAAGACTTTTGTTCGCCACTATCAGCCTAATTCAAAGACATCGCATTATAATTTTAAGTAGCAGAACTAAATATGCAGCACATCTTGTATTTTTTCCATAGTAAGGAAATGAATAGAATTCATTCCCCTTACTCATAATAAAACCCACAACTGCTGCATTTACTGTATATATATTGCATTTTTAATAGGCTACTGCACCACAACAGTCTAATCATATATTTTTTTATAATTATCTATTACAGTGTTTATGTGTGTATGAAACACAAACTTGGCGAAAATGACAAATAAAAATAAAGAACTTAAAAGGATGTACCAGTCATATGCTTAGAAAAAAAAGTGATGTAAAACCTTCACAATGTGTTATCCAAGAATTGGAAAATCTATGGAAGACATCAATATAAACGCTGGGAGGATGATATTGCCAAAGTGCCTGACTATGGAGGAGAAGGACATCCAATAAAGAGGCCTTGTCAAAGGACAAACAGACAATGAAATCTAATTAGCATTTAATTTATAGTAACTAATAGTGTAAAATTGAAACTGAATAAAGAGGCTTTATTATTATTATGTTTCTTTATAAAACAATTGTAATATCATCATATAAATAAGACACAAGATTTAATAAATAATTTAAGATATTATTTATATATATATTTTTTTTAAACTTAATGTTATTGACTACGATAACTAAAACTTACCTTCACAAGATTAGCATTGATGTAATCACGTTCACATCTCTTTAGAATAACTCTGCTGTGATCATATGGATTTACATCCCTATAGCGGTTCAGTGGTTTGTTCTGGGGCTTCTTTGCTTCTAAGCAAGTGTATGGGTAGGCTTGACATTCTCGTCCAATTTTCTATAAATGAAATGATTATTTATTCTTCTAATCCAAAATTCGCAACTTGTAATTATTTTTATAATTTTTAATTTTACAAATTTATTAAACAAGTTTTTATAAGTAGATTCTAAAACAAGTTTTTAAAGATATGATTCTAAGCAAAGGCATTAAATATAGGATAAAAACGAATACTTTATATAAATTAGGCCAAAAACTTATTAAATGCTTATATTTCAAAATAAATTTTAAAAATTGTCCTTTTCCAAATACCCTTTTATTTTTCATGCATTATTTTTAAAATAAACAGGTAGATAGCGCGACGCATGATAACTATTTCGTAAATATTTTTGCCATTTTAATGGCGGACATAAACATTTTCACCATTCTTTTTCACATAATTACTGATGTTGTTTTTCTTGTTATGAACTTAGTTATTCTTGCGTGGCAAAATACAACGTAAACCAACGCGTCATACATACGCAAAACTCACCTGGTAGATGATCGGCCAAGCGTTTCTATTCGCAATGTCCATATATTCTGCTTCAATGTTATTTGAACTCATTTTGCTGCCGTCCATAAGTCAACTATATCATTTCAAACAACTCTTACGAACAAAGTATTTAACTACAGCCGTCAGCCGGATGCCGCAAAACTCGCGGGTTTCGTTTTAAATTATGATTAAAGTAACGGTGTATGCTCTAATTTATATAAATTCTGACTACGACTTACAGAAGTCAGATCTAATATGAATACGCGGGACATGAACTCTAAATCAATCCAAAGCGAAAACTTCGTCGTATTATGCAGCCTTCCGTACGAACAGAGTGGATGCACCGCTTCTGTCTAATTGTCTTTTTTTACCTTGCCATATGTAAGCACTGTGGTTGCTGTGGTAGAATTTTATAATGTATGGTAAGAAATATATAATTATTTAACTCAAACTTATAATTTAAAATATTTAATTTTTATTAATGTTCTGACATAACTGTTATATTATATTTAAATAGGCAAATGTATTTACAGTTCATTAAATTAGCATTTTCAATACGCAATAATACTATATAACTTTCAAGAATAACCATTATCTAAAACTACGTTTATAGACAATGGGAACAATTATTATTTAAGAGAAAACAATTTTGTTTTAAGCGATGACCACAAAAACAAATATTATATCAGATATATGATTATAAAATAGATGTACGGCATATACTTATTAATTTTTATTTACTGTAAATAATAAGCATTTCAACAATCGTTTTCCTAAAAAATTAATAATTTCTACTATAATTGTCAAATTTTGTATAATAATATTAGTAGTCTGTAGTAAAATTCTATTTATCTTTGGTTGCCAACTGGTAAAAAAACGACAACTGCGAACTGACGTTCGCATCGTTCGTACTTGAGCTATAATGCTCACAATTACTTGTTATAACTGAGGACGTGTACGGGTATTTTGTTGTGAATTGATCGAAGAGGTTGAATTTTATTCTTCCTTGTATTTGTGTGTTTGTTTTAAATTATTCTTACTGCTGAAAATGGCGTCGCCGCGTACCCGCCGCAAACTAAACTTCATACGTACTCAAGATGAAAATCACGTATGTAATTTTTTTTATTTAATTCATGTAACACAATACGTTTTTCTTATTCGCATAATTTGTTTAATAGAAATGTTTCGAGTGTGGTACACTAAATCCGCAATGGGTATCGGTGACCTATGGTATTTGGATTTGCCTGGAATGTTCAGGCGTTCATCGCAGCCTTGGAGTCCACTTATCATTTGTGCGTTCTGTTACAATGGATAAATGGAAGGACATTGAATTAGAAAAGATGATGGTAAATATTTTACCTTTTATATATTTTTTATTAATTAAAACTTCATTACTACTTTACGAGATTCTAAATTTTATATTTCACTAAATAGGTAGGGGGAAATCTGAAGGCCCGTACATTTTTTGAAAGTCAACCTGACTATAGGTCTGATATGAAGATACAACAAAAATATAACACTAAAGCTGCCTCAATGTACCGCCAGAAGGTAATATAGAATTTGTTTATATATTTTTAATGTTATAATATATACTTTTATTTTATAAACATTGTAAGTACTTTTTAGATCACAGCCCTTGCAGAGGGTAATGATTGGAGTCCTTCAGATTACAAGCCAGAAGTAATAGAAAGACCTTCTGACTGGAGTCAATCCCAAACTTTTTACTCTTCAGGGGATAACTTTTTCCCGACTAGTGGTTCTGATAATAACATCAGTTACCAGTAAGTTTTCACCTTTATTTATTAGCTGTTCTTTTTTTTCAGCAGAGGGAGCTTAGTGTTATGACACTCTACTCCCTAATTTCCACCAAATTCTCGAGGCATTGCATATTTAGTGGTGAAACTCAACGCTGTGCTCTGCCCGACACAAGATCTAACAAATAAAAATATAAAATCAAGTGGCAATCAAACACATAACCTGTCATGTTTTCAGTCATACGCTGAGGCACCTGTGCCACAATTGGCCCCAAATAAGTAAAGACTTATCATATTTATTTACTTATAATGTTTCAGTTGTAATTATAAGTCTGTTGTAGTTATAATCCCACATAGTAGTTTTATTGACTGTTGTTCTTTTTTAATAATAGCAGTGAGTATGGAAGTGGACGGTATACAGGATTTGGAAATTCACCCAAGCAATCTCAGTCGACGCCAATGTCTCCAATTCACAGTGGCAATGAAATTGTTGACAACACACTTGCTTCACTAGCAACGGTAAGTTTTTGTAGGGAATTTATTTACCTTTTAATGTCTCTATTAATGTTCCCTCGACAATATTTATTTTTCTTGCCATATTATAACACAAATACATTTACAATTATGTTGTAATTGAAGGTGTCCGAGGCGACTTTTTTGTGTGTTATAATATTTATGTATAAATGTTTTATTTTTGGCTTGTTTTTATTTATTTTCGCCACTTCCCCCCATGTCTAAAGCATGTTTTCTATTATTTATGTCAGGGCTGGTCTATGTTTGCTTCATCTGTATCAAAAGCCGCCCGCTCGGCTACGGAAAGTGCTGTGAAATATGGAGGAATTGCTACCCAGAAAGTATCAGAGATGGCCTCCACTGTTACTGACAAGGTAAATCTATTTAACAGTATGGTGCTATATTATTATTATAAGTTATAAATTGCCATATCAATTATATTTTATTGAGGCACACCTTGAATTACAACATTGTGTGCAGAGGTGATTATGCTGCTAAATTGAAAAGTGTATAATTTTTTTATGTTATTTTGGTTATATTCACTATGTACTACAAAGGAAAACCTTTATAAGCTTCCTTCTTTATAACATAAGATTTCTTGGACTATAGCATTTATATTATATGTGTTTATATCACTGAGCTTATGTTCAGCAGCATGGTATATATGATTGATGCCTTCGAACTCTTGACCNACAGCGTGCTACCCTGCTACATGCGAGATACAGCGGGAAGCTATAAAAAAAAGGATTTTTTTCCTGAAAACAGCATAAAATTTGGAATGCAAATGTTTGGTTTTCACCTCATACTCGTGTCAATAGTTTGGAATCGGCATCGATAGTTCACCCACTCGTGTCCCACTCCTGATAGAATATCTCTCGGCGTTCGGAATATTTAATTAATAATCTTAATGCGAATTGTGCACTCGACAGCGAAAATAATTAATTTATATATATATATTTTATTGAAACTACCTACTCACTGCTTGCCTATTATTTACACAGCGAATTATGGTTGTTGGTTCGCCCTTTAACAAGTGTATCTCTGATTTTGTTTTAAAAAAAAAAACAGAAATGGTACATCGCTTTTTGAAGGATAAAATATATGTATAAATGTTTTATTTATTTTTTCAATACTAATACACTTACGCCCAGTATTAATAACCTATCTCCAACGTCAATCTTAGATTGTTTCATACATCTATCCAATCTCTAGATTGGATAGATGTATGAAACAATCTAAGATTGACGTTGGAGATAGGTTATTAATATTGGGCGTTACTGAACAAAGATTCAGTAAAGTTAACGTGTACACATAATGAGTCTGGGTTCAATTTCATATTTAAAGAAATAATTTGCAGTAAATTTCACTGGTCTAATATCATAAAGTGCGATTTTAATTTACGCTATCCAATACATCAGCTTCACGCTGTATCCCGGTAGGAAGAGGGAACCTAGTGTTAAGACACTCCGTTCCCGACTTTCCACCGAGTTCTGGAGGCATTGCGTGTTGAGTGGCGGTACTCAACGCCGCGCTTTGACTCGACATCAGAGCGAAGAAATGATTATATCCAATACATAATTCTAAAAAGCAGAATATTAACAGATTTATATAATCTTAGTTCTCGTTCATGTTATTCCTCATAATATAGACTATAGAGTATACTCTACCGCAAGCAAAGTCTCTGACATAATAGTAATTAAACGTAGAGCGCGATGACAGTGTTAAATGCTCGTTCTTATTTTACGATAGGAATAAAGGACACTCTGTACATCAATCTCTGACACCACACTTACATTTAATATAAATCGTGCACCTGATATCAATCCTGGTCTATCTGCACATCAATATAGTACTACAAAAATCTATATAGTTCAGTTAGATATTGAAATACAATTAATGAAGAAAATATATTTACACCTAAAGTCACGACCTCGTACCAAAAATATTATACATTTTTATTGATCTGCATAATTCATACCAGAGTTGGTACTAGACAGGGAGAACTTAGTTAAGACACTCCGTCCTCTACTTTCCATTCGATTTTGACACATTGAGTATTGGGTGGCGGGATCCAACGCCGCACACTGTTATATTAAATAGATATATTTAAAATAAATCACAAAAGTTGCCTGTACAGTCGAACATATACTTTGGTTTCAAAATAGACTCGAAAGATATATTTTTAATTATTTTACTACTAAAATGATATAAATGATTAATAAAGATCAGCGTAATATTCCTTCCTTTTCTCTCGCTAAGCGCTTTACGATACAATAAGATACCTCCCAACTGCGGAGATACCTTGTTACTTGAGCTTTCGAGTACTCTCAGGATGTTCTCTACAAAACGTCGGTTATTAGCGAACGGGCTTTGTATTATGCGAAGGAAATATTAAAAAGAAACTAGCATTTTAAAATACTTTGTTATATTTAATTTTATTATATTTTTAAAATTCTGAATTATATAGAGGCCAGTCGTGGCGCAGGGCCACAAAGTGTGACTGTAAAATCGACTGGTTGTGAGTTCGATCCCCACTCGGGGAAATGAAATATTTATTTGCATTTATATTACTATTTTTTCGCTCTGGTGTCGAGGCAAAACAGGGCGTTGACTCAACAAGCAATGCCTCCAGAACTTAGCGGAAAGTGGGGAACGGAGTGTCTTAACACTAGGTTCCCTCTGCCTACCCTGCTGTGTGCGGGATACAGTGTGAAGCTGATTTAATTTTTAATTATGTAAATTGTATAAATTATGTTTACTCGAATAGAAACATTGATATTTTTCGCAGTGTAGACGTTGTTTGACTATGCGATTGTCATTGGTCCATATATTATATTATTTTGTTACGCTGATTTATACTGCTAACGGGTTAAGGTGGAGTAACTTATCACATGTCTCATTCACCCAGGAAATACGTATTATACGAAAGTAAAAACTAATAAACATAAATTAATCAAATCATTATTTTATTTAAATTTCATTCATATCGAATCTACGCGTATTTGCTATCCGAGAATATTATTAAAAATTATGAAAATTTAATTATTATTAGTTTTAATATAAATTAGAATGGATTAATCCACGGTATATGTTTTTCAGTTAAAATTTTAAATTTTTTAGCACTACTAGTCCAGGTAGCATTGTATGGTATAGTCACATATCAACGTCAATAAAATATAAGTATATAAATGACATTTTTATTATGTCCCTAGTTGGTGATATATATGTACACGCCCTGCACAGTGGTAAACGCCTTCTAAAGTGCAGTTACACCCAACAACTATGAAATGACATTTAAAATAATTTAATGTATTTACTAAGAAATTTTGTTTAATCAACATGTAATGTACTGTATTCTTGAAATGTTAAGTTCACGCGTAACCGCTGCGGAGTTGACAGTATGAACTTTATAAAAGACAATTGCATTCAAATGGAAACAATGTACGTTGAGTGACAAAACTCAAAGTACTTTGTCCCAACGGAAACCGCCGCACTTTTACTGGAGACAAAAATAATTTATATATAATAATAATTTTAATATTTTATTTAGAAAATAATATATATTATATTTAACATATATAAAATATTACATATAAGATTCAGATTCAGTACTATCGATTGTAATATCAGGCACGTCTCAACTATTGAGCCTTTAAAGTACTACACTATAATACATAGTTCATATATAAATTCTTCTTGCGATTTTTTTTGCTTAATTTTAAATTTTGGTGAACCCGAAGATCGTTCGATTATTTTCCCCCTCAGCTTTGTGCTATAATAATTTAGATAATAACTTCATGACTGTCTATTAAATAATTAATCATATTTTTTACCCTGATTTTTAAAGCAAAAATAGAAAATTGAACCCCGTTTCTTTGTAGTTATAAATAGTAACCTATTTTTATTATTAGATCATTTGTTACTTTATATCTAACAGGTAGTGCTTGAAGAGTATTTAAATAGCAATTGAGACATTCTGTTTTTTTTCATCTTTACCCTTTTTCTCGCATAGCGTGGACAGAGGAAACCTATTATTAAGACACTTCGTTCCCCTTTTGTCGCCCTATTTTTGAGATATCGCATGCATATATCATAAGTGGCAAACTTATAACCGTTTTAGAACAGAGAAACGAAAATAATTGAAATATAATAGATCTGCCAAGTGGAATTGACTGTGGCGATGGAATCCACAGGTGCTGATAGACGGGGCTTCCATATTTGATAAAATTTATAGCGTTTCTATGTTTTATATAAATCTTAAAAATATGTGAAACTAATATACCTTTGCTCTGTATAAATTTCATTGAATGACCTTACGCGTTGAATGTAGAGTGTATTGATTTTACCTGACATGCGCTTATCTCAATATTTCTACAGAATACTACAGTGCATAACTGTCGATGGAAATTTAAATAAATATGAACTATAATAGTTATCAAACAATTTCAAAGTAAATATTTATTTCTGATTTGTGTTGTTACCTAAGGATTATTATGGACACATTACAAGTAGGACAGCCGTAACTTGTATCTAAGTATCCGTTATTAGTTACGTATAGGGTAGTAAATTCATTTCCGGGCGAGATATATCTTTCAAATTTACCTTTTACTACTTTCGTTTCTAACATTAGATATGATACATCTTATAATAATTCATTCTATTTTTAGGACCGCTTTTGATTTTACTAAGATACTGTACAAAAAATCATATAAATAATTATTTAATATACTGAAAAAGTATTTAGAGTGTATTAAATATAAATATTGTTTATCCAAAAAAAAACTACAAATGAAACAAATCATAGTTGAAAAGTTTGAATTATTAAAATATTAAAAGTATCTTACCAGATAATACTAACAAAAATCAGCTTCACGCTGCATCCCGCGCAGCAGGGTAGGCAGAGGTTAAGACACACCGTTCCCCACTTCCCGCCGAGTTCTGGAGCCATAGCGTATTAAGTGGCGGAACTCAACGCCGCACTATGCCTCGACACCAGAGCGAAGAAATGAAAATATAAATGTAAGTAAACATTTTATCTCCTCGAGTGGGGATCGAACCCACAACCAGTCGATTTTACAGTCACACTGAGCCCCTGTGCCACGACTGGCCTCAACATCACCTCAATCTCAATAATACTAACATTTGTCTTCAATCTGTACTACAGTAATAAAACTCATTTCATTTAAACAAACTCGCTAAGCGTGGCTCTAACTATTTGTATAGCGTATGGTTTCCCACTGTTCTACTTATAAAATATTGCTTTTATATAGTTAGAAATTTTGTTTGCTAGTTACTAAGTATGTTAGAAAAGTGACTACTAAGATTTTATTTGATTGATTTGTTACAATAAAACCTACTAATTTGGTATCAATATGTTCAAAGAAATAAAATTATTTTCTTTACTATTATAAACACTGCGTTAAATTAAAACTAATGTTAAAATAATATTTTATTATTTAGAACCGGTCGTGGCGCACGGCCACATGTGTAGGACTGACGCCACAGGTTGTGGGTTTCCACTCGAGGAAATAAAATATTTAATATTTTCATTATTCTCTCTGGTGTGGAGGCGCGGCTTTGAAACTTTAAGCTATTAAAATTAAAATTTGCGATTTTTCACTTTCGATACTTTAGCTAGGGACCATCGATTTGTTTTCTACTTTTTTAAACACTTTTTGCCGACCGAAATTTTGCACGTGTTTGGATCTGACAATACGATATTTTCGTAATGTAATGTCTGCGACAGGACCAGGACAATGAGAAAATACTTTAAAATGTATTTTTTATATAATACATTATTGAATCTTCTTCTCTTGTGATTATTAAGCGCGCAATCTTTCTCTTGTCTATACTTACAATCTAGTCTATGGTTATTTCGTCATGACATCTCATCTTTTTTTTTTTATTTATTATCTGAAATTTACATGGGAGTTTTA
>JAAIXJ010000578.1:0-24588 GCA_013403705.1 Heliconius hermathena
TGCTTCCTCCCGTGTGATCCCATCCATCATCTGTACCCGTAGGTCCCTATAGAGGGGACACTCAAACAATACATGCTCCATACTTTCGTCGCTCTCACCGCAGAAACACACACTAACCTCGCAAACCTTCATATCGTACAGCCGTCTCCTGAAGCACCCGTGACCTGTCAACATCTGGGAGACCTCATAGTCAGGCTCGACCCACACAGCGTTGAGACGAGCCGACACGTCCGGGAAATACCGATAGAGCTCCCTACCCTTCACCTCACCGTCCCATCTCTGTTGCCATTCGGCAACAGACTCCTGCGAAATTTTGGATTTCTCCGTCCTGAGCTCATCTCGAGCGAGATGACGCAAGTCATCCAGCCTGCCCGCTCGCTTCACTTCAAGGTCCGCCGGTAACACTCCTGCTAGCACTGGAAGTGCCGCTGAGCTCACTGACCGGTATGCCTTGGTTAGCAGGATCAAAGCCTGGCGTTGCGTTCTAATGAGCGCACTCCTAACTACGTAAGTGGACGTACGATGCCACCAACACCCTGCGGCGTAGGTAACAGTAGCCACGTATGTTCCCCGATACAGGACTTTAAGAGCCCTGTACCGTACACCCCACGTGGAAGCCGAGATTCTGGACATTTTCCCGAACGCAGCTGTGGCACGCTCACCTATGGACTGCGCATGTGTCTATTATTGAATAGTATCCTTTCTAATAAAACAATCATCGAAATCGGTTGGCGTGATATTGAGTTATTCATTGTCAGAAATGGCCTAAAATAAATGGGACGAAATCAACATTATCGATTCACCTAGTCAAATGTTCTGAGTTCTGAGTAACAAAAATAAACAAAAATACAGTCGAATCAATTCAGAATGATCATATACAAACGTCCCGGAGGGCTCAATAAAGACTGTTCCAGCCGCAGTCTGGCAGTAATTCACGGTGCAGGAGCAGGGCGGTGCGCCTTGTTCGTTTTATTATAACTAGCGACAGTGAACAGTTGTAATGGAAACGGAGGTAGAACTCGCTCTTGGCTTTTCCTTAGAAAAGTTCCTAGTTGTAACAATGCAACCGTTACCGTGATTTCAGTTACTAAATAAACTTCTAATGTCAAATATCTTATTAGAAACTTACCTCCTGAAGGCTTAATATAAAATTCATTTGTTACAAATTTAACTTTTTTAACACTTTTACCTCTTAATCTCTAAAAGATGTTGAATTACTCACGGCCACAATGATAGAAGGTTCCAACCTAGTCTCATCACGACCAAAAGCATTATTTAATAATTATATATTTTAAGGGTGTACGGGGAATTAGTTATAATGAGTAAAAAAAAATTAAATTAAATCAGCTTCACGCTGTATCCCGCAAAATGTAAAATTATTGATTTGGGTAAGGATTCATAATATTTGTAAAATAACTGTAATGTTTGCATATATATATTAGTGGAGAGTATATGTATATTAGTGGAGAGTTAGTGGAGAGATATATATATATTAGTGGAGAGTATTGATGAAATGGGGAGGGGTGTACATAGCAAATGAATATTTATATATTAAACCTTAAAAGCATATAAACATACGCATAGAGGTATACATATATACATACCTACATATATATATATATATACACATACACATATACATACATACATACATACATGCATACGTACATACATACATACATACCTACATACTTACATACAAACATACATATATAAATGCATACATAACACCGAACGAGGAAAAATAGTAGTTGAATAAACAAATGACCAATTTTACCCAGTACTACTCAACGTGCAAGATAATATTCTTTTAGCCTTTTTTTAAAAGTTTGCAAGGTTTTAGATTGTTTAATTGTTAAGGATAAGGAATTCCACAGGCGGACGGATTTGATAGAAAAGGAATTTGTATAGAAGGAAGAGGTGTGGCAAGGGATGTTAAGAGCTAAGTAAAACTTAGAGCGGAGTGGGAAATTATGTGATTCACACAAAAACTTAAAACGTTGTTTGAGGTATGAGGGAGAAGATGGGTTAAATAGAACATTATAAAGCAGACAAAGAACGTGAGTACTCCGGCGAGGTCGAATTGGGAGCCACTTGAGCTTTTTTCGAAATTCGGAGACATGGTCGTACTTGCGAAGTCCAAATACAAACCTTATGCAAACATTTTGGAGACGCTCAAGCTTATTTAATTGCTCCTCTTTTAGGTCGAGGTAACAACAATCAGCATAATCAAGAATTGGTAGTACGAGTGATTGTGCCAGCACAACTTTAGTAGAAATGGGTAGAAAGTTGCATAGTCGACGTAATGATGCAACCGCTGCAAATATTTTCCTACTTATTTCACTGATTTATGACTCCAAAATAGGTATTGATCAAAAATAATACCTAAATTTTTTACATTGTCGGTAAAAGGGACTATTGTTCCATCAAGCGGTATAGACGGTAAATTACGTACAGTAATTTGAGAGATGAATCTTGGAATACCTATAATAATCGCTTGAGTCTTTTTGGGGTTTATAGTTAAGCCTAACGATTTACTTTGTATCAAAATGTTTCTGAGATCTTCGTTCAGTACTGATATAGTAATCGCGAGATCGTGTAACGTACATTGTCGATATATTTGTAGATCGTCAGTATAAAGGTGGTAGGGAGAAGAAAGATTGTGACAAAAATGATTGATAAATAGTGAAAATAAGAGAGGGGACAACACGCCACCTTGCGGAACGCCGGCAAGCACCGAGGACCATTCAGAATAGGAATCCTGAACCCGGATACGTTGCTTGCGACCATGCAAGTAAGAGTGAAATCAGTCAATCACTTTAGGAGATATGTTAAGAGAATTCATAATTGCCAATAGAATATCAACCAGTATAACACAGTATTGAATGCGTTACTGAAATCAAGCAGAATCAACACAATGACTTGATGATTTTCCATATCTCGGCGAATGTCATCTGATATGCTAACTAATGCAGTAGTCGTACTATGACCAGGCCTAAAACCAGACTGTAAAGGATTGAATAGGTTATTATTAGTTAGATATTTACTAAGTTGTTGGTTTACGAGACGTTCAAGAACTTTCGATAGGAATGATAAAATGGATATAGGTCGGTAATCAGAGAAGGAAGACGGATTGCGGTTTTTAGGCAGTGGTATTAGTTGAGCCTCTTTCCAACATTAGGGAAAAGTATCACTATTTATGGAAAAATTCAGGATAAACGTTAACACAGGAATCAGGATGTCAAGGATTGGACTAATGCAGTCAGAGCCAACGGTATCAGAAACGGTATAAATACTTAAAAAAAAGATTTGGACTTTAATATAGCGAAATATGAAATTGTTCACGAAATTAATCAGAATTATACTGGTTGGTATTCCATTTTCACTGATGGTTCTAAAATTAATTCTAAAGTGGGGTGTTCCTTTTTTGACACAAAGAGTGTAGTTGGTAGGATGTATAAAATTAAAAATTATTATACAACAACAATGGTTCGTTTTAATGGAACTTTTTGTATTTTGTTTACTTAAAAAGTCCCTAAATAAAAACAGATTAAAAAAAATAGTATTTAGGTACATCCTTTGCAGAATTTTTTAACTTATTTTTTTTTATAGGAAGGCAACATGTTTTTGCCATTCATGCAAGGTATGATGCAATCGCTTTTATCAAAGGAAGTTTTATATCCATCTTTGAAAGAATTAGTAGATAAATATCCAAAATGGCTGGAAGATAATAAAGGGAAAATAGAACAGAGTGAATATGAAAGGTAGGTTGTTTATTTTTTTCAGCTTCTATTGCTCTATCCCGCATATAGAAAAGAAACTTAGTGTTAAGACACGCCATTCTCCAGTTACCGCCAATTTTTTAGTCTTTTGTATTGAGTGTTGGAACTATACTTTGTGCTATTAGTAAAGCTGAGAATGTGATGTGATGATGGGACGTGAAATAATCCATCTCCCTGAATGGGAATTGAACCCACAACCGAAGCTTTATAGTCAAACGCTGTGCCACAGCATAACGGCGACCGAAATTTTTTGAAATTTTTCCATATTAATAAAAAAAAAATCAGCTTCACGCTGTATCCCGCACACAGCAGGGTAGGCAGAGGGAACCTAGTGTTAAGACACCGTTCCCCACCATATTAATCCATATTAATTGATACTAAATTTATCAAAATTATAATATTATATTAATTTAATGGTGAAATGATTATTCTATTTATCGATAACATACAAAATCATTATTATATGGAATTATTATTTCATTAAATATTAAATTTGTCCATTTTGATCATAGGTTTGAAAAACAACAAGACTTAATGAAGAAAGTGTGTGCAGAACTGGAGCCCGAACAAGAAAGTGATCCAGAAGACGTGAAAAGGAAAAGATTCGAATCTGTATTGAAAATGATGCAACAGGTACCAAGAATGTGTATTTTTTTTTTAATTAGTTGTGTGTTCAGTGGCTATCTCAACGCCGCGCTTTGTCTTGTTAGAAAGCGAGGAAATAAAAATATTAAATAAGTAATTTCCCCGAGCGGAAATCGAAGCCATAATTGTCGCTTTTACAGTCACGTTGTGTATTGAGGTACAACGACCTTTTTATGTTTAAACGATTTAAAAAAAAAAGAAAAAAAATTGTATGACCGGTATATGCATGTTTGTCCGTGATTATCTCGTGGTTGGTTTACGTAATTTAATTTTTTAAAAGGTTTTCGAATAAATGTTTAGAAGGTTTAATAACGTTTACGAATAAATGTTTGATATTTTAACCAACTTTAAAAAAGTAGTTTTTAGTTTTTTACTCAAATTCTTACAATTTTTGTACTTGCTTTAATTATTTTTGCATATATAAAAATAAAATGAATAGAAAGGCCTATGCCTAACCTAGTGTTAAGAAATAGGTCTAGGGCTAAAGAAAAAAAAATATTTTACATTAATTTTATATTTTTCTTATTTATTTCAGATGCAAGACCTAGGCCAACCCCCCACAGACCTAGTGGGAGACATTTCTGTACCCCCTGAAGGGTTTACCGCACCCCCCGCACAGGATTCGCAATGTTCGGTTATGTAGTACGATCAGAAGTGGTTATAATTGGTTATTAATAGTTACCACTGGGTAAAAACGGTTATAACCTATCAATTGATTATTTATCATTTTTTATTATAGGTTATAGCCGCATGTTACAGCCCCTTGGGAACGGTTATAACAGATTTAGGAAGATCATAACTGTTTTAATAGATTATAACCGTTTGTAAACGGTTGTGACTGACTATAACCGTTAGTGAGAATGACTACGATTGTTTTTAGTTTTAATATGATTAAAATATATTGATTAATTTGTTTTTTTTTTATCAATCTGGTTAACACAGTGGTTGTAGGTTCGACTACCGTTAGATGCAATTTTATTTTAATAATCTTATATTTCGCCAAATTTACCCTGTATGTTTATATATAATAATTAATATATTTTGTCATAAAAATTCTAAAAACACAAGTATTTATATATACAATAAACGTTGTGATCGAAACAAAATAATTATATTATTTTATGATTGTACTGAATAAATGATAAAAAAATACCAAAGTGTGATCGTTTCGTGATTTTTTTGCACAAAAACTTTTATTTATTGCGATTTGTTGGAATAAATTGATTAAATAATGTATTTTTTAATACATATACGTGGTAATACGTCTTTTATTTGCCTATTTTTAAACTAACTGATGCTTTATAAATAATTAATGAATTATAGATTATAACAATATATAATTACTTATTCATTTCAATAATTGGTTGATTAACGATTTGTTGACATTTTGTGTTGTAATATTTTTATTAGATTTATGTGATAGTAGAAGAAAGTGAACTAGAAAGTATACTTTTTTTCGTCTTTTGTTAGTATTATTTGTCATGTTTGACAGTAGTTTTTTTTAATGTAAAGAAATATCAGAAACTATAAACAAAAATAGATAAAGTAAATAAAACATGAATGCAATTATTAAAAATAATAACTACAAATCAATTGTTTTGGTCATAATAATGTAATTTATTTTTACTTGTAAAATATTGCGTTATTTATCACTGTAAATAAACTTAAATTTTTATTTTAATTATTATTATTACAATATTATTAATTATCATTGTTCCTTACTACTTTCCTTATAACTTATAATTTTTAATTTGATAAATTTTTAGTTGTCTATGCATATAATAGTGAATACTTTTTTAGATGTTTCAGTATATGGATTTTTTTAAAGGAACCAACAAAAAAGTTAATAAATAAAATTTTACTTTAAAAAAAAAAACAATTTACACAAATAAATAAAACAAAATATTTGAATTGAATTGAATAATATAATTAATAATTGAATGGAAAAAAATATTGTTTGTTTTTATCACTTTGTTTGTACGTATGTGTTTTATTAGGCTATGTGAAAATAACATATGTTAATAAAATTATGTTTTAGTTGATTTTATGTTTTTTGCTTTCTCTTATTTATTAAGTCATAAATTTACTTTTGTTTTTAAATTCATTCATTTTATTACATTTTTTCTTTTATCTTGTTTTTTGAAACGAATATGTGGTTNTATATATATATATATATATATATATATATATATATATATATATATTAGTATAGATTGGACCCAACATCCATCGTGCTGGCGATGTCCCACTGCGACGTGATAATCATTAGATATTATTATTATATTATATAACAATTTTTTTTTATTTTTAGAATAGCAAATAATAAATTAATTGACATTCTGGAAGTGGAGGAAAATGAAAAAAACTAAGATTTAGATCCTTAATCGATTAAAATCAATCATATTTTAAATCAGAGATGTGACAGCTGATTGACAATCACACCTTGTCTAATGATTTTTTGCATTTTTGCTTCTGTTTGTCATCGCAAAATTAGGCCATTAAATAAAAAACAAAAAAAACATTTGCTTCTGGCATTACGTTCGTGTCATAACGCATCGACGTTTTGAATGTTTTCCCGTTTGTGTGATATTTTCAACGACTACTCTTTTGTTTTTCTCGGATTTTGACTCTGCCTACTTTGTACGACCCTCGCTTCCCCACTGGACTCTGAAATCTTTTGGATCTTACGACCGCCACGCTATGGATATGAATCGCTGTGTGAATTGTGGGATAGCCAATGGACACTGCAATACCCTAGTCCGACGACCTTTAGACGATGAAAACCACCACAACCTGGTTACTTAGAGGTGTGATATAATCCCGACATATAAGCAGGAAAAGTTTTCGTAGAGGAAGGGAAGCTATTGCTATGAAATACTGCAATAATATATAAATATATTATATGTTATTATAATATAAGATATTAAATGTTATTTTAATTTTTATCTTAAAATAAATGTATTTTGATCAAATTCTAATCTTTTAAGTCAGTTATTAAATCATTACACAATTCATACATGATAAATTTTACAATAAAAAGTAAATAAAAACAAACCGATTTTACCGCTCCCGCACCGCGCTCGCGTCTTCGCTCCTTTAATCGGTTCAGTCGTTAGTAGTTAGTAGCAGTCAATAAGCGTCGACAAACAGAAAAACCAACAAACAGACAATTTTTTAAATATCATTGTTACTATTACTATATACATTGTTAATATTACTTTATTGAATGCCCCCAATATAAACTTTTGATAATTTTAATAAAAAACAGAAATGCGGGTGGCATGGTTTTAATAATTTTTAGCAATCTTAGGTACGCTGCAAGCATACATTATTTATTAAGACAGAAACGTAATTCCCTGTAATTAAACTGACAAATTAATCACAAATTTAAGCGGGCGAAGCCGCGAGCTGGTCGCTAGTTATTAATAATTTTGTTTTTATATTTTGGAATTAATAAGCTTTATGACTCGTGGAATAAGTCAGCTTATTATCACTTTGTATTATATGAGGAATGCAAACAATTAAATATAAGCAGTTATTACTTATACCAGTAAATATAGGAAGCAATAAATATTAACATTTCATACTTTTAAGCAGCTTTAGCGTCCGCTGTAAATTTATTCGCTCAAAAAAAAGCCAGCCCTGCTCAACAAATTATGTACAATAGTTGCGGTTTTTATTTTTATAAATAGAATTTTAAAGAGTGAGTTAGAAGAGTGTGGCCTACTACGATGGAGCATCTATCCCGGTTTTTTCATATGTAAATAATAGTAAAAAAAATACTATATTTTGTTTGTATAAATGTATAATTTGATTACAATGGATTTATTGAAGTTAAAATATGTAGTTTTGTAACGTCATATTTTCAATTTCCGTATCTATCTATTAGCTTTGGATTTAGTTATTTATTTTTTGGATTTTTTTATTCTAGAATTTTAATTAAATAAACCTCACATTGAACTCTTTGTTGCTGAATATGCTTTGTTAAAATAAATTATAATGTGACGCTAAATCATCCACAATATTTCAAAACTCAGCATTAATTTATATTTAATACAGTATTTAAAACGGTTGACACCACACCAGGGAGATACAGTTTTTTTTTATGGACCAGACAAGGCAAACGTGCGTTCGGGTCAACTGATGGTAAGTGATTGCCGCCGCCCACGACCCCGTGCAACACCAGAGGAGCTACAGGTGCGTTGCCTGCCTTTAGGGTGGGTTAGGTGCCGGAGCCCGGCATTACCTGATGCGAAACGCAGTGGCATAAAGCCACTACTTCACGCCGGTTTTAAATGCCGGGGGTGGTAATGATCCGGTCGTGTCTGCCCATGCGTGTTGCCATTGCTAGTGACGTGATTCTACTACACGTACTTTAGTTGTCTCTTACGACACCACCAGTACCAGGATAATCCTATTCTAGGCCGGGATCACACGGCAAGAAGTTGACTTTAAAATAATTCAATAGTACATTTAATTACATAGTTAATAATAAAGCTTGCTGCTTGATAAAGGTCAGAGAAAACTTAATGTTAAGACATTTGTGTTCCTCACTTGTACAATGTAGCTCTTAAATTCTATAAAATATATTGCATATGTTATTCTCAAGACACGCAGACAGGCGAACAGACAAACAGATGACCAGACGAGCAGATTAGCAAGCGACCAGGCAGACCTGCAGGCAAACAGACAAAAATTCAAAAATCGCTGGATATGGATCCTGTTGGTTGTGCTTTAAGTTTAACAACCTGGCAATTTTTTTTATATTTTCAATTATCAGTATCGACTTTTCTACAAAATTATAAGTAGATATTACAATTTTATTGATTAATCTGTCTTATTTCTTATGTTCCGCCAAATACACGCTCTTTGTTTTACAAGAAAATGACAACCTTTTTTTCTTTTTTCGTGAGGAAATCCTGTTACGGATACCGGCCCAAGTGGGGACTCGAGCACGGTTATGTGAGATTCGCGGACTGGCAGATGTAGGCCGTCCGAATACTCACTAAAACCTCACGGTGCTCCTCCTCCATCGCCACAGGCCGCGAGACGCGGGGACAATAGTCGTCCGCGAAACGCGGCGGCGGGAGCCTGCAAGGCACGTCGCGGAGTCAAGGGTGTGTGGTCACCCTCGACGGCCTGCTCGGAGTAGCGCGCGGGAGCATCCTGCGCGCGACTACTCGGGCCAGGTTAGTAGGCGGCCAGCTTCCCCAAGCTGACCGCCCTCTGGCTCATTAGGGCGGAAGGCGGCGATCGTGTGCCGCCCTCCGGCGACCCGGTCTCTTACGGCGGATGGCGAGTTCGGCAATAGCCTCCCTCGCCCGTTCCGCCGACTCCTTCTCGAGCACCACTGCCTCGCAGAAGGAGGAGACCGCATCCCACGACGTCTCGCTGCATGGCCTTGACCACGGCCGGCAGGGAGAGGTCGACCACTATGACGTTGCACACCTGTGCACACCTCCAACGTGTGCTGGGCCGTCTCATCGAGGCAGTCGTCGCAGTGGTGGCAGCGAGCGTCGGGCTCCCTCCCGACGATCCGACACAAGTAACCCCTGAAGCAGCCATGCCCCGTGAGTACTGTGTCGTGCGGAAGGTTAGGACGCCGTGACGCTGCGCTAACCACTGGCGGAATAATGGACGAACAGCCTCGATCGTCAACCGGCCGGCAGTTGGAAGAAAATGATAACCTGAGTTATCTTTAGTAGTAATTAACAATAAATATATGTTGTCTTAAAAAGCCTTAATATATGTATACAGTGAATGTGAATAATTAAACCATCAAGTTTGGGCTTGTTTGATTCATCTTGAAGACTACTTCGATACTAAATAGTAACCATGGGCTGATGATGGAGCTGAAAGGTGGCCATAGGAACTGAATATTTAAACGACACAACTTCATCGAGTTTGAGCTCGTTTGTTTCGTCTTAACGAGCATTTTGATACTAAATTGTAACCAGGAGTTGATGATGGAGCTGGAAGGTGGCCATAAGAACTAAGTAATTAAACGATACAACCCCATCGAGTCTGAGTGATCTGAGTTCGTTTGATTCGTCTTGACAAGTATTTTGATACTAAATGGTAACCAAGGGTTGATGATGGGGCTGGAAGGTGGCCATGGGAACTAAGCAATTAAACGACATAATTCCATCGAGTTTGAGCTCTTTTGATTTGTCTTGACGTGTACTTTGATGCTATATTGTAACCAGGGTCTGATGATGGAGCTGGAAGGTGGCCATAGGCCATTTGAATTAAAAATATTAAAAAGCTTAATAAAATTAAAGAAAAAAAAAACTTTTTAATAACAAGTTTTTATTATTTGTTAATAAGTGAACTAACTAAACCGTTAAAAATACATTAACTCTTAGAAAAAATATAACACTTAATAAATAATAAAAGCGTGTTACATTTTGATAGTATATTTAAGAATATTCAGCATCTTCTTTTCCTAGTAGAGGCCCCCTAGAAAATACACAAATGTTTTACTATGACGCATTAGCTGGTATCCATCGCTGGGCAACCACAGGTAATTGCATATATTTAAATTAACAATATACAAATAACACATTTGCTTTTAAAAAATATTAGGCGTTTTTAAATAATGTTTTATAACAAATTAAATTATTCTACTTAAACTAAAAACTATAGTTTGGTCTTCAACACGTATAGACATTTAATTTTTATTAATATAGTTAGTTACCTATATTGAAGTAGTTACCTATATTGAAGTAGTTATGTAGAGGCCAGTCGTGGCGCAGCGGCACGAGGTGTGACTGCAAAACCGACCGGTTGTGGGTTCGATCCCCACTCGAGGAGATGAAATATTTACTTAAATTTACTAACTAATTTTTTAAATTTATATTTTCATTTCTTCGCTCTGGTGTCGAGGTTAAGCGCGGCGTTGAGTTCTGCCACTCAACACGCAATGCCTCCAGAATTCGGCAGAAAGTGGGGAACGGAGTGTCTTAACACTAGGTTCCCTCTGCCTACCCTGCTGTGTGCGGGATACAGCGTGAAGCTAACTTCTGAAGCGATCGATTATGATGGTGTGAGCCGCAGAATGATATGCTTATCTCTCGACCTAACTCTAACGGTACTTAGTCATATTATTATTGTTTTCTTTCCTCTGGTTCTTTTCCTAGCATTTGGCGCATCACTCATGTTTTACCTATTCTTAAAATTATGAATCCTTCTTTCTTTTCTCACTATCGACCTATTTCAATTCTCCCTTTTCTCTCAAAAGTAATTGAACATGTGGTTTACTGTGAACTTTCATTACACCTCTCTAAGCACCAGTCTAAGTCCTTTTCAATCCGGATTCCGCACGACTACTACACTAATTAAGATTTTGCGATGACATTAGATATGGTATCGATAATCAACAATAAAGTATTATCGCTCTATTAGACTTTTGTAATTGTAGTGTTGATGATGGGAGAATAAAAGTCTACTTACGAATAGCACTGAGTTTAATCAACACCACTTTAAATGTACATACAATACAGTGATAACACAAATCACAATTAACAATCACGATACAGTATATACGAAAGTCAACCACAAACATATATATATATATAATAGAACACGAAAGACACGAATTTGGAATAAAGTACTAGATAAAACAAAGGAACGTATAGAAAGCGCATCGAGTGGCAAGCAACGACTGTGATAATTAATTATGCCGTCGACAAGGNGCGTGTGCGGCGGTGTTCCTTTGATAGGTTTATGTGTGCGTGCGTCATCCTTACAAATGGCGTTTTGTTTTAAAATGACAATTTTATTATTTATTTTGTTTGAAAAAAAAACTTTTTCATTTTTGGGAATTTATTTTTTTCTGAATTATATTAGGCTTTTATAGAGTAGTTAAAACTGTGGTTTCATTTAATGTGGTGCTGACACTTCCACCCTGTATATATATATACGTAAATATTACGGCACCTTACCGGTTCAGTCGACGGCAGTGAGCGCTTTGATATAAATAAACTAAATAGGAATACTTACTACAAAATATATAGACAGTATTAAATCTATGTATGTATATAAATGATAAATAAATAAATTACAATATTGAAATACATAAATGACACATATTAAATAAACTATAAATATAAATAATAGTTCCCTACACTAATGTATTTAATACTGTAGACCATGATAAACTTATTTCTATTTTGCAGTGTATTCGAGTAAATAATACATTTTCTTCCTTTTCTGATCTTCGAGCGGATGTTCCTCAAGGCGGCATTCCTCCCCTCTTCTCTTCTCCATTTTCATTAACTCCATTACTAAATCCCTTACTCTACCTTTTCATATTTATGCTGACGACCTACAAATTTATGCTACGGCACCCATCGATAGTCTCCATAGTGCTATTTCTACTCTTAACTCCAATCTCCTTACCGTTAGCTCATGGAGCAAATCTTTTGGTTTGTCAATAAATGCTGCTAAATCACAGGTCGCTCTCTTTGGTAGTCGTCAGCTGCTATCCAGAATCCATTCTCCTGTTGTGTTCAGGGGAACCTCTTACTATGGAAATTCTCTTACTATGAACAGTTCCCTTTCTTGGGTACCCCATATATCTGAGGTAAGTAAAAAATTCGTCGCAGTGATCTGTCGTCTGAGACGTTGGAAAGATCTCCTTCCCACTAAAACTAAAATATCCCTTGCCCAAACTCTTCTTCTCCCGGTACTTGATTACGCCGACGCATGCTACTGTGACCTACTACAAACTCTCCTCAACAAGATGGATCGCCTACAAAATATGGCCATTCGGTCCATATTGCTGTGTGATCCCGGCCTAGAGTAGGATCATCCTGGTACTGGTGGTGTCGTAAGAGGCGACTAAAGTAGGTGTGGTAGAGTCACGTCGCCAGCAATGGCAACACGCATGGGCAGACTCGACCGGATCATTACCACCCCCGGCATTTAAAACCGGCGTGAAGTAGTGGCTTTATGCCACTGCGTTTCGCATCAGGTAATGCCGGGCTCCGGGACCCAACCCACCTTACAGGCAGGTAACGCACCTGTAGCTCCTCTGGTGTTGCACGGGGTCATGGGCGGCGGTGATCACTTACCATCAGGTGACCCGCACGCTCGTTTGCCTTGTCTTTTCCATAAAAAAAAATTAGGCTTAAAAAATACGACCACAATACCGAAAATATAGGCTCCAACTTAAATGGCTTACTATCAGGAAGTGACGTAATCTTCATATCCTCACGTTCCTTTACACTCCTCTTCCATCCTTACACTCCAAATTATCTTAAAACTAAATTCACGTTCCTTAGATCCAACCACTCTCTTAACCTCAGATCACAGGACGACAATAAATTAGAATTGCCACTTAGCCGCTCACAAGCCTACGGTGATTGTTGTATGGTGATTAAAGCTGTTAAAGCTGCGGCCCTTTGGAATACACTCCCGTGCGAGCTGCGCCAATCCAAATCAGTTCACATTTTTAAGCGTCAAGTTAGAAGCTATTTCTTATCACTATAAAGTATGTATGTATGTATATATTATAATTGTATATTGGATGGGTGCCGATTGACACCTCGGCCAAAAGGCCAATGCCCTGATGCCGTCCCCCAGTGCCAGAAGAAAGGAGCCGGACGAGAGAATGCTTCAATGCTATGCTAATGCTAGCTCTATAGTAAAGTAGGTTTAGAAGCAATTGCACGTATTTTGGATATCTAAATAATTATAATGCAACTTAAATGTTATTATAATTTCAGCGCAACATATTTGGTTTCATCTTTCGTTTAAGTATTTTTAGATAAAAGAATAGTAGGTAGACTACCTACTATGTTGTTTATGGAACGTAAGTTTATCTATGTAAGTTTATTGAATTATATATTTATCATTAGATGTATGTATTTTGTATTGTTTTATTTTATATAAGTATCTATGTAAATTAGTTTGTAATATATAGAATGTATTTTTTTTCAATGTAAGTATATTATATTAGAATAACATATTATATCATTTGTACACCAGCCATTATCCATACATTCTTTGATCTTTTTAATGGTGAGGGTTGCCTGGAAGAGATCACCTGTGGTGATAAGGCCGCCTTTACACCATATTTTTCCATTGTTTTCCTTGTATATTTTTATTATTAAGTTGGTATAATAAAGTATTAAATAAATAAATAAATAAGAATTGACAATAGTCAGTAATAGCTAGTTAAGCTGTGACCAAAAAGTTCCCAGTGTTTTTGAAAAAATTATAAAACACTTATATCTTACACGACCGTCGCTGAATCATTACTTAACGAGAATTTGAATATGATTGATTTAGCATGGACACCAAACTATTTTTGGTTAAACAACATTGTTTATTTTAAAATCCAATGTAAATAAAAAATAAAAATTGAGCATAGCAGGATTTGAATTCGTTATTTCTTAACACTTACTTAATGAACTACACTAACTAAAAATATACACCACTATTTTATCATTAAATTAAAATATTTTCTTACAATATATATGCATAAATAAAATCAAACACACCGTGACAAACATCGTTTATATTGAACCTGCTAACACTGTCATATGATATCAAAACCTTTTAAACCAATAGAAAAAATCACACTGGAGCCTAAAAAATAAAATAACAGAATACTTATATAAACAATTTCGTAATAAACCATACAAATTTAAATAATCCAAAGCATATTAGAGAAAGTAAGAAGTAATGTATTAACAATAGCTTAAAATGCTTTTTACGACTTTGAGGTATTGTATCTAATGGATCTTTCAACAAATATATTCTAACGCCCTTTACATATTCTTGGAAATATTCTTCCCATACTAAAGATTCCATATCGAAGTTAAACATTTGCTTATCTGTTTCATCCATTTCTTTATACAGTTTTAGAGTATTTCCGTTGTGAAATTTCCATTCCCGTTGACAGAAGTAAGCGATGACAGTAGAGAATTTTTTTATTTTGACGTATACTTTTTTTAACCTGAAATTAAAAAGTGTCAATCTTTGTAGCGGGATTTAGTAGCATCATCATTAGTAACATCATCTTGGTCATAATTAAGTTACACTTCGAGGATATATTTTTTAAAATAATTTAGTGCTAATTACTAACTAAAGAAAAATGAGTAAAATTACTATGAATAAAATGATTCTTTAACCCTAGATAGCTGACATACGTCGATTTGACAGGCAGTAAAATGAAATATCGCTGTTTTTTTAACGCCGCGTCCTAACGTGCAGTTGAGAAAAAATTAAGTTAGTTGCCGTTGCCGAGACCGTTGCCCCGGTGGATGCAGTGAATAGGTAAGTGTTTTAGTTTTTGAGATATTTTACCTTTGTCCATCGTTTCGATGGATGCTTAGCTTCACTGTCAGTATTTTAGTTAAAGTGTTTACTTTTAACTAAATTTGTGAATAAGTCTAGAGGTCTTCATTAAAAGGAGATGAAATAATAAATTTATTACAACTTGAACTTAAAAGCCAGGTTCTAGATAATAGTTCTCCTAGTGAAACCGATGATTTTGTACTGGAAGATGGTAAACAAAGAGATTATAATTAGGAACCATCAGAGCCCGAGGAAAGATATATAATCCCACCGGACTTGTGCCGTGGATTTGTGCCCATGAGACATGGAACATGAACTGCCAATAACATCAAACTTTAAATACCGCTTCTTCAGACATAATGCAAAGTAATTCGTATATAACAAATAGGAATGTCACAATCAACAACCGTTATATACCGGTTTCTTTAGCAAAAAAAATTACAACCTAAGCCATATAAATTAACAATAGTACAGGGCACATTTCAAGGGAATATACGAGAGATGGAATGCAAAAACGAGGCCCAGGAAAACTGCAATAACGAGGCCATTCTGCAGTTCAATCTTTTGTTGCGACTGTCACTTACGTTCATCTCCTTCAAACCAAAGTCATCATCCTGTTATGAAGATGAAGTCAACTTTAAATAATTAACAACTTTAACTATTTAAAATTAACTTATAACTCAACTAAAGATGGGGCAGATAGTTTCGACCAGATGTATCTAATATTTTAAGTAGCCGTAAACCCATTGGATGGCCAGTGTATAAAGGAATGATCAATATTTATGTATGCAAATAAAGTTGATTTTTGTGTCTCTTGCGCTAAATAAAAGTGATTTATTTATGTATTTATTTATTACTTAATACGTTTTTACACATCATAACAAGCCAAAAAACTGATTGTTTTATTCTAATTTCTTGTTGATTTTGCATATCAAAGAGAGTATTAAGAAAATGTTCCTATTTAATTAAAGGTTAAGAAAAGTTATTATATTTTAACTAGCGACCCACTCGCGGCTTCGGCCGCTTAAACTACTGAATTATTTACTTAATATGCTGAATTACGTTCCTTAAACAAACGATACAAACAACATCATAGCTAGGGTATTTGTTGCCTGGTGCGGCTTAGGACTTAGAGCTAGCATTAGCATAGCATTGAAGCATTCTCTCGTCCAGCTCCTTTCTTCTGGCACTGGGGGACGGCATCAGGGCATTGGCCTTTTGGCCGAGGTGCATCGTTAGCGGGCCCTTTGGCCCTAGGACTGTGCACCTGCCCTAGAGCAGATACAGGGAGAAGGATTTTTGGTGGGATTGGAAGGATGATCAAATGCCACCTAAGCGGTCAGCTCAGCCAGTTGAGGCCTTCAGTCAGGGAGGCCCAGCTTAGGTGACCAGCGGCCGAGGTGACTGCTCAGTAGTCGAATTCAGGGAAGGATATCTGGCGGCTGGGTGTGCACAGGATGATGCTCCTTAGGTGCAGGTAACACAATACATCAGCGCGTAGAGTAACGCATTAGATCCGAGTTGGACCCTTACTATGTTTAGGTTGCGGTGAAGCGTGGAGTTCCTCACGTAGTATAGTGCCTGGGCTACTGGCTGGAGAGTGAAGTTCTGGTCCACCTGCAGGATTCCTAGAGACCACTTTATAAATTAGCCCCGGATAACACACACGGTCGATAGCGGGTGCTACGTCGAGGAACTATTGTACTCTCCTTTCGGCTAATCACTGCTGCAGCGTAGTAGCCCGCTCTGGCCACCTGCAGAGTGGTTGAATGCCCGCTCGCCAAACTGCTTGCTTCGTGGTGCTGGAGAAGTGGAAGGAATAACTTCTCGAATAGATTCGCCACCGCGCTGATGAGGTTTATAGGTCGGCACCTTCAGGGCGTCGTGGGCTCTTCCCAGCCTTAGCCAACATGACCAGACCCTCTTTTGACGGCCGGAGGAAAGGAACCAGGCGGGCGTGGCAGATGCACTTTTATAAGCAAACGACGCGTGGCTGGCATCGAGCCATATCGCAGCAAAGATTTTTTAGTAATGTTATTTAAATCTGTGTTACAGCTTCTAAAATACTTATTAAAACAAAAAACAGTAAATGACAGTTTTTATCTACATTAAAAAGTAACTAATATACTTATTTATATGCTAAGAGTAAGGGATAAATGAAACATGAGTCGATACAGCTGTTTATAGTAATGACAATTAAAGACGGACAACGAAGTGATCCTATAAGGATTCCGTTTTTTTTCTTCTGAGGTACAGAACCCTAATATTGTTTTTTTTTGTTTAGTCTGGTTATCCATACTACTAAATAATTATAGATTTAAGTCTCTTGGGAATTGATTTGATTTAGCTTGCAACAATTGTCATATTTAATAGAAAAATGTTTAATTATTTCATATTTGTCTAGGTAAACTGTAATTGCGCGCACACTGCAAACGTAATATTTCCCATATAAATTCCGCAAAAATTCCGGGTTAAAATATAGATTATATATTGCTACACAAATCATTATCTATCGTACAGAAATTGCGAGAACTACGTGGCTGCTTAAAAAGTCTCAACTTATATTGGAGAATATTAAATATTGAAATTTCGGTCTATATTATAATCATATAATGTCGAGTATTTTCTGTCATCACACAAACAATAATTGAAAATTAAAGATTTTCACTTACTTTTCGCGCAATTTTCAAAGCATCGCGTATTGAGTAGCTTTGGCGCTTTGCTTTTTTACGAAAATGAAGAAATAAAAGTATTAATAAATTATAAATCTTTTTCCAAAGTGTCAACTGAATTGACAACTGTCGCGTTAAAAGTCACTTGCTGGCTTGTGCGACTGTGCCACGACGGCATTTTATTCGTTTTTTTTTTTCAAACTTGAACAGCTACACCGGGTATAAATATTTGAAAGTATTAAAACTAAAAGTGCAAAACAGCGCGGGGCACGGTGCACGCAAGGGGACGCGTGGCGGGCGGCGAATCGTTTCGTAGTAACAATTTTTTTGGTAATGTAATTTTTTATAAATTTCTGTAAAGGACATTTTGATCAACACCAAATGGCCAAGACAACTAATATATCTATACTTATAATAAATCTGTAGAAAAGTCGTTTCTGTACATTGAAAATATTTAAAAAAAAATTAGCCAGGGTGTTAAAGGATAATTTTTTTTTAAATATTTTCAATGTACAGAAACGACTTTTCTACAGATTTATTATAAGTATATATAGAGTATAGACTAGCGACCCGCTAGCGGATTCGCCCCTTGTACCTACTTCTACTATACAATTAATCTAATCTGAATTGCTTTCTTGTATTAATATTCCAAAGACTATATTTACATTGAAAGCCAATCCAGCGAAATAATTATTTAGTAACAATTTTGTCAGACAAAATACTTAAAGTATTTTGAAGTATTCATATACATTTTTGTTTATGAACAGATTTAAATAAAATATTTAAATAAAACATACATTAGTTTAGTAGCTTCTCACAATAGAAAGACGAAACTGAATTTGAATCGATAAAGCCGCTTCTGAGATAAGCGTGCAACAAACACAGATAAACAGACAAGCAAACAAAAAGACTTTTAAAAATCATCAGTTATATGTATAATCATTAGTAATACATGTACAGATATACAATGTATATCTATATTATAGACACATACGTTCTAACATTTTATTATTAAAAGTTAATTATATTTATTTCTAGAAGTTTCTCTACTCTAAAGTACTCTATAAACAAATGTATATAATGTACCGGATGTTCTTTTAAAGATGACGATGATTTTAGTTATGTTTCATGACAGGTATTTTTTTTTAAATTAACAGTTGTATCGATGTGATATTAAATAAATGTATTTATACATTATTATATGATAATACAAAAAAAGAAATTATTGTTAAGTAAAAAAAGAAATATTTTTAGTTAAATAACTAAAAAAACTGTTATCTCTCATTAAAACTAAACGGGCGGTCAAGTTGAAGGCCGTACGAAGTTTACGTGTGAAGTAGAGTTTATTTGTATTTAATTAAGATGGCGCCATGTTTTTGTGTGTCTATAATATTAAAAATTTGAATAGGTACTCAAGAGTATTTACATAGGTATGTGATGTATATATGACGTATATCGTAATAATATACTCGATATTGCTACGGTTTGTCCATCAGCAAGTTAATATTTTTNATTAAGTTGTCATTTTGTATCAAATTAAGTACAGACTAAAATTTGTACCTAATGATTTTTTCTGTGACACAAATACAATAAGTAGTCAATTTTTGAAAATAATTTTGGAACTTTCCTTTATACGTGCCGTAAGTTTTAACTTCTTAACAAATTTCGTAATTGTATATCAACGGGAAGTACCCTATAGTTATGATAGAAAATGCGACAAAAAATAAAGCATAAACTTTCATATTTCATCGTCATTTGATTGCGATGATTTAGAAGATAGATTTTCGTGCTCTAATAATAATTGAGGTATCTAACCTTTAACCGATCTTGTACAAAATAGTCTTGACAGACGGACAGACGCACAAATAACAAAGTTATTTTATAAGAATTTTGAGGTAGGTACCCTAAAATACCCTTGGCACATACATACATGCAACATACAGGTGCAATAGTGCAATGTCGGTACGTCTCGCTTGTAAGTTATGAAATAATACTGCGGGATATTTTTATAAACAGTGTTATATAACAGTAGTGATTCAAGGAAATAAAATATTTTATGTTTTAATTTCTTCGCTCTGGTGTCGAGGCAAAGCGCGAGGTTGAGTTCCGCCAATCAACGCGCAACGCGTCCAGATATTGGCGGAACATGGGCAATGGAGTCTTAACACTAGATTCCCTCTGCCTACCGTGCTTTTTTTCACCGTGCCGTGCTTTTTACAGAGCATTTTTTCTTGAGATATAAGACGTTTCTAAAGTCATTCTTTTGCCCAGAATCTTGCCAGCGCGATTCAGAAAACGACATTTTATGCATAGCGCCATCTATTTGACTTACAATTGAACTGTAACCATTCGAACATTGTTAGAAAAATACTACTATGTTTATGTTAAATTTATTATAAGTATAGATTACATTTACACGACGTAATTAACGTTTAGCAAATAATAAATCAAAATTATGTTTCATGCGTTGTCAACATTCATTATCATATGTAGTCAATAGATATCATTGAGTATTTTTTGATAGAGTGTAGCGGTAACCTTTCCAAACTATAAAAATATATTTTTTTATGCACAGCGCCATCTATATTATAGATGATATATAAGATTTAAAACTAAGGACAGTTTAAAAATGCTGTTTTTATGTTAAATTTCACCTAAGATAAAATTATATTAACCGAAAACGATGTTGTGCTAAAGTATTAAAATGATTAATATTCGTCCCGTCGTAATTTTAAATTAATATAAAATGTTTTTTTTTTTTAATAACGACCATATTAATGAACGCAACTTAAAAAAAGTAGATTTTTTTAATTACTTATTACAAAAAAGAAAACAGAGTAGGTACACATAAATGTTAACTATCTAGGGTTAAAACTTTTTATATATGGGTACAACATAATTAACTGGTGCAATTATTTGCGGAACAACGAAATATAAGTACCGTGATAATAAAATGAAGTAGAGTTTATATATTATAGAAAATAAAATGTTAATTGAAAATTCGAAATTCGAACGTGGTTTCCTCTATACTTACATGGGCTTCTTCCCAATAATCACAAGAAAGAAATCTATAATATACGCCGGTATCCAGTGAAGGATGAAAAAATAGAAATTATATAGAGACTTGGAAGGTGTGAGCCATAATAGGTATATCCATATAGCTTGCATCGATGGTACTCTCAGTCCGTACACTTCAGAATATTTCATAAACAGTTCTGAAATGAGAGATATTGTTTTATTTTGAGGGATTTTGGCTATTACTTTTTAGCTTCACGTTGTATCCCGTAAATATATGAATGGGTAGAGGGAACCTAGAATTAAGTCGCAACGTTCCCCAATTTATTCCAAATTTTCTGGACATTGAGTGTTGAGTGGCGAAATTCAACGCCGCTTCGACTTGTAACCAGAACAAGGAAATGAAGTTAAATAACTTATTCCCTCGACTGGGAATCGATCTTACAACCTCGCGTTTACAATAAAACGCAATACCTTTGCGTCAAGACGACCTCAATTCTTTTACTATTGGTGTTATTTCTTTTGTATACTTTTGTGTGATTACAAAAAAATATACACATAAATTGTCTATTTATTCATATTATTATATTCGATCGGATATCGAACAAATATATTTCATATTTGTTTTATTTTTAATTCATCCTACAATCAACGTTCTTAGTCAGTGTTGTGTTTTTCAAGGCGACGGCAGAGTCCAACACATCAGACCATTTGTATAGATTTCCCCAAATATTCCACAAGTCCTCATCGCTAACCACTCAGAAGTTCAAATAATTATGAGATGATAAATGAGCATAAATAGTTTTTTTGTTCAGTTCAACTTTTTGTCTATTTAATTTTTTTATATTGTTAAGTGTTAAGTTTTTTTTATATTTGTTTTATATTACTATTTATTTGGTGTTATTGTCTTTAGTTACATTACTAGTCTCTGTATCACAGTCTTTATACAAAACAAATTGTCCCAAGCATTTATATTTAATTATTCCGTACCCCAAGTCAAATGATTCCGCTCCGAAGAAACATAATTATAAATGATCGGCAAGTTATCCACTGTATCTTCTTCATGGTTTCCCGGATAGTCTCTGGCTGTCTTCCAAGCGGTTGATATACAGCCGTTCACTGTGAAATCACCGGGAACCAAATCAGCTACCAGTGATGGGTTGCAGAGTAGCACGTGGAGAAGACCTAGCATTGCGCCTACTACTACCTGGAAAATAAAAAAATATAATAGGTTCTCTTCTCGGTTATCCTAACCTAACGCCGCGGTTAAATGAAAATAACGTAAATTTCCCCAAATGGTGACTGAATCTACCACCACCATGATGGCGACTATGCGCCGACTATAAGCGGGACTATACTACCACTACGTTCAAATTTTTATAAGTTTTCTAAATAAGTATTTTTCTTTCCTAAGTGTGGAATAACACTGAAAAATGTTAAAAATCTACATATATAGAATTCTTGTACGTTTATTATTATTACCAATGATAATATTAATTGTCGTCCGTAAGTTTGTGTGAACTTTAAAATATATGTCGCAGAGTATGAATACAGAAAATCAAGTTGTTTGACTTGGATGTATTCAGAGGATGGCAACACTGTCAGCTGTTAATGTCATTTGTCAGCCTTTAGGGATGTGGGGTGAATGACGCGTCGTTGTTATAATAGTGGGAATGTACAATGCAGATGGCACTTCTCCTTCGAGTGGCATACTGAACGTTTGTTCTAAGACGTCATCTCACTTCACCGCGTTCCGAGTATGAAGGAAGTCCTAACGAGTCAGGACTGCCTGCCCAGGCCCACACGCCCCGCTTCGTTATCAAAAGTGGGATGTAACCCAGAAGAAAATGGAATGAAGACTTCAAATGGCGTGTACGCCATGAGTGTGGCGACCGCTCACAAGGACATCCAGTTACTCGAGTTCAACGCGGACAAGGACAAAAGAAATGCTCATGCGTGGATAACAACCAAGGACATGTGCATCACTTAAAGGGCCGCCGCTAATGTGTGACCTTGAGTCGCGCACTTAAAGGCCAGATCTCAGGGTAGCTGTTTCAAGTATAGTTTCGCGGTATGAGGTGGACCAATTTCAAGGACCGGTTTACTGCCAGCTGTGGCGGTAAGTTGCAGGAGAAGCATGTCAACGTCTGCATCATCAACGCGCATGATGGGACGCTGCGACATGCCAAACGAGGAGTGAAATCAGACCAAAATTAATCAGAAGTTGAAGATGATGAACGATGAAACGACTGTATAGTGTTATCAACCAATTTTGTTGAGGTAAATTATGGGTGCCAATGTGTATGTGGCAATGAGTAATTGAGTATCATTTTCTTTCTTTAATTTCAGTAAACATATCGCTCGATTTAGGCGATTATGTTAGTAGTTGTATTGCTTGATGTATTCAATACTTTAGGTTATCGTCACTCGAAGAGTGGCATGAGCTACTGTCGCTCGATTTAGGTGACAGTGGCAACTTTTAATTGAGGTTATCGCCACTCGATAGAGGTGGCAAATTTATCATTAATCGCGGAGTAGCGATAAACTTGCCACCTCTATCGAGCTTGAGCATGAGCTTGAGCTTGGCATGAGCTTCTGTCGCTCGATTTAGGTGACAGTAGAGACTTTTGAGGTTAGTGTCACTCGTTGAGTGGCATGAGCTACTGTCGCTCGATTTAGGTGATAGAGGCGACTTTAGAGGTTATCGTTACTACTGAGGAGCGTGAGCTACCGTCGCTCGATTAGGTGATAGTGGCGATTTTAGAAGTTATCGTCACTCGCTGAGTGGAATGAGCTATTGTCGTTTTTATTTCTATCTAACGTAGCTACATGCCAAACTTGCCAAGCTTGGGCTAACCAAATAAAAATATTTATTATAGAGACCACAATAGAAAAAAGAACATAATAGAGTTACATTCTAAATTTTTCGATTACTACCATCTTCGAGATATTGTGTTTTGAGTGGCAGAACTCAACGCCTATATCATATTGAAATTATTAATTTCTTTGAGCAGAAATTGAACCCACAACCGTTGCGTTTACAGTCACGACACGACGGCCTCTAATTAATGTAATAGGTTTTTTTTTTTAATTCTATCTATATATATATATATATATATATATATATATATATATATATATATATATATATATATATATATATATAATAC
>JAAIXJ010000578.1:34968-74001 GCA_013403705.1 Heliconius hermathena
TCCCCTCCAAATGGTGTTGTAGCCTCCTCGCTACAACACGCTCGAAGAGCTTGGCGATCTCGCTCAAGAGCACTATGGGCCTGTAGGCGGAGGCAGAATCCGCCGGGCGACCCTCCTTCTTAATGAGGACTAACCTGCCTGTCTTCCACCGCTGTGGAATTATGGCTTGAGCCAGACAGGCAGTGAATAGCCCTCGCACTCTGGGCCCCAGGGTGTTCAGGGCCAGAGTTAGCGCCCGGCCGGGGATTCCATCCAGGCCCGGGGCGGTGCTCTTGTGCCGAGATCGGCGTACAGCCTCTTCGAGCTCCTCCTCCTCCACAGGTGGTGCGACACTGTCTTCCTCCTCCTCCTCACGCGCTGCAGGGCGGGCCATACTGGGTGGTGTAAAGTTGGCCCGCTGCGGGAATAGCGACGACAGAACCCCTCGGAGGACATCCGGTTGGAGTGTCTGCGTCAGAGGTGGTGCCCAAGCCCGTAGCTTGCCCAATACCATACGGTAGGGCGTGCCAAACGGGTCTTGGTCTATCCCCGCAATCAACTGGTCGTGCGACTCGCCTTTCACACGACCGATTTCCTCCTGCAGCTGCGTTCTCGCCTCGACATAGACCTGGTACAGACGGTCCTCCTCCTCCTGGACCTTCTGTACCCGTCTGCGATAGTGGCTGTACTGGCGTCTCGCGTCAACGCAGATGGTACGCAGTTGCGCGACCTCCCACGACCACCAGTACACTTGCCGCCGCTGAGGGCGGCGCCTGGAACGGGGCATTGACGCATCACAGATACGCGTCAACGCCCCCTGCGCCCAGGATGCGGCGTCTTCTGCAGACGCCAAGCTCTGGGGCAGCCAGGACTCCACTATCGCGGCCTCCTCCAACAATTGCCTGTCGAGGCGACCCAATTGCCACCGCGGTCCGTACTCTCGCGAGGTTGGACTGGGGGTTGGTTGCGCCGCTGGATGTGTGGAGATCTCGTATAAGATGTAGAGGTGATCCGAGAGAGTCTCCACATCATCCAGCACTCGCCAACCCCGAACACGCTGCGCTAAGGCCGGGCTCGCGAACGAGACGTCCACGACGGATCCGCCCAGCCTTCGCACACACGTGTTCTTTGTCCCCCGGTTGAGGACAGACAAACCGGTAGCAACTACCCACTCAGACAGTGTCACACCACGAACAGTCGTCGTTGCAGAGCCCCACACGCTGGACTTAGCGTTGAGATCGCCCGCAACCAACACCTCCGCCGGACGAAATCGTTCTACCATTTCCCCCAATCGAATGAGGAACTCCTCGAACTCCACGAGGATTCGATTGGGGGAAAAGTAGACCCCGACGACAACTACGTCGCCGACGAGTGCCGCGACGCATCCCGCACCTTTCTCAATATGCGAGAAAGGCGGAGAGCCCGCAGCGACCTGGGTAATGAGTGCTACCACCCCGGTGTTGTCGGCGACCCAATTGTCTCTGTCGGGAACGTCGTAAGGCTCCGCAACAACCGCCACCTGAATAGACCACTGCGCCAGGCTTTGGACCAATAAGTCCTGGGCCCTGGCGCAGTGGTTTATACACGCCTGCAACACACGGAGAGCCATCACTTGATCTCCATGTGTTGCACCTCCCCTACTCTGGCTGGGTGACTTGTACTAGCCGGCGCGTCCAGCCTCGTACGTCCTCTCCTCCCCCCCTTTTTTATTGGCAGCGCTGGATTTCGCGCAAGCAGCACTCCCTGCTGGCCTCCGTGCTGCTTCACAGACCGGGCAATGCACCTCGGCCGAGCATCCACGCTGCTGATGCCCGGGTTGGCCGCAGCGGAAGCACTGATTGCTCCGGTCAACTACGCTGATGCATTTCGCCGCCATGTGGCCAACTTCATGGCAGCGGTAGCATCGCTGAATGCGGGGCTGCAGCAACTTGACTCTCGCGGAGACGAATCCCACGAGTAGCCGTCCTCCACTAACTTTTTGCGCAGCCCCGACAGGACAGCGAACCCAGGCTGTGCCCAGACCGGCCCGGTCTTGTCGGATTTCGCCGACCTTCACGTCTCCTGCATCACAGCCACCGACACGACTGATTGCTGCCGAGACGTCTTCGGAAGTTGCAGAGTCGTTGAGGCCACTCACCCTCAATTCTGCGCACTTTACTGGCCTCGACACCTGCACTTCGTTAGGGCTCAAAACTCCGCGCAGTTTTTCCGCCAGCGCATCCGCCTTGCCACCAGCATTGGCGCCGGGTAGCTCCAGCATTCTGGCACCAGTGGATGCTACCCGAAACCTTAGATCGCTTATGCCCAGGTCCTCAAGCCTGATGTTTTCTTTGACCTGGGTTAAGACGTCGGTATAGGTCAGCTTGTTGGCGACGGCCGGCTGCACCTTAAGCACCACCACCTGCGACGCAGCTTGGGCTCTTTCTGCGGCTTTTGCTTCGCGCCTTGCACCACCCGTTTCGCATTGGGAGCCGCCTTCTTTTTGCTGCCCTTCCTTGCGACAATATTCCACCCCTCGGACATGTCGGTTGGAGCCGGGGGCAGTGGTCGGGGTTCAGCGGGTGCAGCACGTTTAGGAGTGACTTTCGCTGCTCCCTTTTTGCCTTTGCCCTTCTGGGCCTTTGGCGCAGGGTTTGCCGGCGCCATTAGCGTGGTCACGACGGGCTCCGCTCTCGCCCGCGTCGGACCAACCTCGTTCTTTTTGTCGGCCGCTAGTGGTGGCCGCAAACTCTTCTCCGGAGGGAGTCGCTCCTTGAAGGCCTCCAGCCTTGTACTGACCATAGTGCCCACTTCCACCATCACAGTGCGCACTATGTCATCAACGGTCTGAGACTTCGCCGTTGTCTTTGGCGTCTCTACCGTACGGGAACGCTCCAGATCCGCTCTTAGGAGAGCAAACTCCCTCCTTAGGTCCGTCAACTCCGCCTGCAACCGCGTGTTTGTGGCTCTGAGGAGATGGATTTCCTCTGACGCGGTCCGGTTCGCCAAGGTGTTCACGGCTTTCGATATCGTACCGGCCGCCTCCTTCAGGGCCTTCGTAAAGGTGCCCTTTAGGTTCCCTGACTTGCTGGCGACTTTGTTAATAACTGCCAGGCTATCAGAAACCTGGCTATGCAAGTCAGAGACCAGAGGCTCGTCGGGGCGATATTCCAACGACACGTCCGAGAGCCTCGAACTCGTGCGGCTCTGTATTGCTGCGGAAATACCCGCAATCTCCTCCTCCGCTCTCAACCGACGCTCTTCCCGCTTAGTCTCTTTGAGCGATTTTCCAGCAACAGCCAAAACGATGCTCTCGCCAGGAACAGAGGGTGGACCCTGGCTTCTTTTGGCTGGCTTCTCCTTTCCCACTTCATCGTCAGAGGACCCGGAGTTACCCTCTCTGCCTCGACGCCTCTTCCTATCTTTCCGGAACAAGGCCTTACTTTCGTCCTTCGCGTTGGCACTGGTCGAGCCGACGGACATGACACTGTCCGCGTCCGACTCCGAGCCCGCCCAGAACCGCCCTCGCGACGACACCGACAACGACCTGGACCTCCCGCTGATAATGGAGGCGACCTCCGCCAGATCCAGCCGTTCCACAACCACTTTTGCGCTTTTCAGCTGCATTCCTCCCTCACTAGGCACAGAGGCCCGCTCACCGCCTATAACAGGCACGACACCTTCAACACCCTTCTCGGGCAACACGCTCTCACCACCCTCCTCAGGCGCTACAACAACTCCTACCCTCTCCGCCTTCACATCAACTCCGCCCGTCTCAGGCACAATCACTCCGCACCTCTCCAGCTCCACACCAACTCCGCCCATCTCGGGCCCCTCCCCCGCAACACATCGGTATACTTGGCCCCCCCCAGATTCGAAGGGCTTGCGTGCCGTAGCACGGAGGGATTCTCCGTCCTCGTGGAGACCAGTACCCTCCTGGGGTAGTGAAAAATTCTTCGATACCGACATGTTGTTTTTTCGCTGTTCCACAGCTGGGCTTTTCTGTCGGGGTGTGCTCCCCTAGGCCGTGTCCATAACAATGGACTAAAGGCACGCCCATGCCTGCTGGTTTTGGTCCGCGCCGGGAATAAATTCCCGGTCCACTCGCCCGCAAGTGCGAGTGGTTTCCCCTATCCGCCACCCGGGGGACGCGCCCAGTAGGAGTCCAGCAACTCCCTTGGGCGCTGCCTACGACCCCGTGTAACTCAGGAGAAGCTACAGGTGCCAGCCTTTGTGTTTTAGATAGAGAAGGTACCCATGTTGTATCGACCTGAAAACATTGCCGCAGCTAGGCCATTCCACAATTGCGTGGCGCGTAGAAGGGGGTTCCTATGATACGGTGTGGAGGGTATTTAAGTTTGTGACGTACTACACGTTTAGAAACAATTACTTAGAACTCTTCCAATGATAAATGCTGTAGTAAACGAACAGAGAGGAGACGTCTCTATGCAAAGCCAAAGTATCAAGTCTTTCACACATCATTGGGTCCCCCACGCTTCGAATGGCTCTACGTTATATTAGATCAAATGGGTCAGGCTGATACTGGGATGCACCAGCCCAGCGATGAGAACAGTATTCCATACGAACCGAACCTAGGCCCTATGCAGGGCCAATCGGAGTTTTGGCATAAAGTACAGTCTTGCTCTACTGATGACCCCCAGTTACTTTGAGGCCAACTTGTCGTTGCGTTTACCAGATCGCAATAATTGCAGTCACTCAAAACATTAAAGTCCAATCTATTGGTACTGGGCATGACTATGAGGGAAGTGTTTTGGAAAACTGTCGACACGGCAAATGAGATTTTTTTTTGGTTAACGCACAAACTTGTATTCTTGGGTTTGAAATAAACCAAATTCTTTTCACTCCATCTGGAAATATTCCCGATGGATGCCTTAACTGAAGGCACAAATTTAATTCGGCAGTGGTCGACGTTTTCCCGAAAGAGACTTGTTCGGTCGGTGTAAACAGCGTCTACTGTGTTCTCTTCTACATATCAATTAATGCTAAAATTCTCTAAAAAAAGTTTTGCAGGGAGAGCCCCATGCCACACTCGATCGAAGGCCTTCGTCATGTACAAACTATTTGCTAGACACTATCCCTTACCTTCGATAGCCGCAGCCCAACAGTGGGTTGGGTAAACCAGAAGATCACCGGATGAGCGACCGTGGTGGAAGCCATATTGAGGGTTCTTAATCAATCGGTGATTCTCCAGATAAACCAAGAGCTAGCTATTTATTATACACTTTTGAAAGCAGGGAGGTGAAAGCAATAGGCTTGTAGTTAGATGGATTGGAAGAATCATCTTTTTTCGAGATCAGGTGGATAAGAGTCCTATTCCATGAGTCTATGACTACGTGAGCAAGAGTGCTGAAACAAACATGTTAGCACCAGTGACACGTAATGAGCACATGAACGGAACACTAAAGGAGAGATGCCATTTCATGTGCATAATGGTGGAAGCAAAAGCTGGCTAAATTTACCAGGTGCCACCTTTAAGAATGCAACCGTTGAGATCTTAACGGGGAGCTCTCAAAGATGCTTATCGCCGATTTAGGTGATATGCTCGGACCTTGCACTGGCAATTTGCCACTTAAATATATTTGGTTATACTTCCTCTTTGAGGCTTTCACTTTTGGATTCTTAGCAACCAGTGCCTCGGCCCGGATTTGATATGCCTCGCGTTTGCTAAAGGCAGCAAGTTTGCAAGACGCATTAAACGTACTTTAGTCCTCTCAATCAGTAACAAGATGACCTTATTCTAAACCGACAAAAACATATCTAAGAAGACTGGGAATAGATATCAATGTACACGCAATATAAAGCAATGATTTTTAATTAAATTTTTATTAAATTTTTGTCGGTATATCTATTTGTATGTTCGTTTGTGCACGCTAATCTCAGAAACAGCTTAAACTATTAAAGTACAGTTTTCACTGTTGTATTTTGGCAAATTTCCCTTGACATTTTGTGATTGTAGATGGTTGTACCTATTTAAAATATTAACTTCTCTGTTCTACTAAGACAGACCGCACCGTTGAGTTGCGCAATTGGGCATACATAATTTCCCTTCAATAACGAAAAACGGGAACGAAGAATGTGTTAACAATAAGTCATTAATGTTGTTACTTACAACATCATCGAACTGTTCTTGCAATCTCTTCATTATTTCTTTATTTTTCTTTGGCCGCGTCAACAGAAATATTTTTTTTATTTTCGGACAGCATCTGTAAAATAAAATAAATACATAAATAGTTTCATGCTGCAACCCGCTATAGTAGGATAGAACTCCTATGTCTAGTATAGGAAAGTAGCCCGTGTCAGCCGATTTTTTTTTTAAATTGCATGTTGAACAGCGCACTTTGTCTCGACATCAGAGCGAAGAAATCAAAATATTAAATATTTAATTTTCTGAAGTGGGGATCAAACCCGCAACCTGTAGCGTTTACAGTTATACGCTTGTGCCACTGCACCCACTGGCACTGTAAATAATAATATATAAACGAATTAATTTGGAGACAATATTAAAAGATAATTATTTTAAATAGACTAGAAATTAGTTTCTCTAGAAAAACCGTCTAAGTACTGTAGTAACATGTTTAAAATATATTATATTTAAATGGATTTTATACAACATTCACATCCAAAACGATTTCAAAAAACTTAATAATAAAATTTTATGACTGGGCATCCATAGGAATATACTGCAGTAGATAAAAATTATATGATATGTACAGTTTGAAGCAGTGCAATCGTGAAAACTTCATAAAGCAGGTCAGTATTTTCTCCAAGATATTGAAAATAGTCTGCAATCAAAAGATAAAGTGTTTAACTATGAAAATAACATAGGCACTAACTAGGACATAAAGACTTGCACAACCGGGTGATCTAAAGTTTGTAATGAATGGGCTGCACTAAATATCGACAATAAATGAAACTAAATATAATATATATAATCAATATAATATATTGTAAAAAATCTGAGGATTTACTTAACTTTACACTTTATCTCTAGCGGGGTAGTCAGAGAGAACGGAGCGTCAAACGCTATGCTTCTACGCTCTTTCAACCTCTTCATACACGCCTTCCGGGTGGTCCTCATGCTTTCTATGTGACCTTACTCCAGTATCTTTGATACTGTTTTTTCGAAGGTCAACTGAGGTCTCCTCCTACCTCTCTTACCACTCACTTTTCCATCATAAATCTTTTTTGCCATTCTCTCATCACTCATTCGTTCGACGTGCCCAAACCAGCTGAGAATGTTCTTCATTCTCACCGTGATATCCTCGCTAGTACCTGCCATACTGTGTACCTCTTCCCCGCGGATTCGATCAGCTAAGCTGACTCCACATATCCTACGAAGAGATCGCATCTCCACGGCATTCATCTTTCTCTTATTTTTCTTCTGTAATACCCACCTTTCGCTGCCCTATAACAATGTCGGTACCAAAACTGCATAATTATACATAATTAACACTAGGTTCTCTCTGCATAGCCTGCTTTGTGCGGGATACAGCGTGAAGCTGATAAATTAAAATAAATAAAATAGTATTAGTTAGATTTTTTTAGGTAATAATAAAATATTTTCTTTTGTTTTATTCTAGTTCTAGTTAATATATGTAGGGGCCATTCGTAGTGCAGGGGTGCAAGCATGCGATTGTAAACGCGATAAGTTGTGGGTTCGATTCCCACTCGAGGAAATGAAAAATTAATAACTTTCATTTCCTCGCTCTGGTTACAAGGAAAATCGCGGTATTGAGATACGCCACTCAACATGCCTCCAGATTCTATTTAATTAAATCTTCTGAATAATGCGAGATGGGAGTGTCTTAAAATATACTTTTTTTATTTCCAAATAAACTTAAATTCTTAAAGAAGTTACGATATTATAACCCAAGGGACTAAAACTAAATCTTATTAATAGTTTTTATAAGTACATTGTAGATAGACATATATATAAAAACACGAATACATTCGTGATTTCGCGGGCGAAGTCGCGGTCGGAAAGCTAGTGTATAATAAAACAAAATAAAGCGTGACGTTAAGTTCCGCCACTCTCTAACAAGCAATGTATGAAAAATTTGTCGGGAAGTGAGGAACGGAGTGTCTTAACACTAGGTTTCCTCTGCCTAGCATGCTATATGTGGCACAGCGTCAAGCTTTATTTGTAAATGCTTTATATTATATTATATCAAGTAAATATTTTTGCAAACTAACCTCAACAGTTTTTCTACCATAAGCTTCCCCAAGAAACCAGTTCCTCCGGTCAATAAGATACTCGACCCCGAAAACATCTTCTGTATCTGTGAATCCTCTGTATTGTCCATGATGTGCTTGTTACTTTTGATGTCTGTTTTACTTTGTATCTCCATCTGGTGGACAAAAATAAGGCCATTTTATTATATATATTTTTTTCATACTTGAGGTTAATGATGTTAGACCTACAACGACATCGGTTAGGTAAGAAAGAGGTCATTCTCCCCGTCGTCAATAGGCTGGGAGATGGTCTTTTTAGCGTTTATCTGTAATGGTGGTGGGTTCGATCATTTTTATTTACAGGTAAATGAATTATTTTCAATTCCTCAATACGTAGCGTCGAGTTTTACCACTCAACACGCAATATCTCAAATCTCAAAATTAGATGGAGAATAGGAAAGGGAGTGTCTTAACACTTACTCTCAACAGTTGCTCGTTTCTCAATCTTTTATTCTGCTTTTTTATTAACATTTAATTTTTGTAGCCATGGGTTTCCCATATAAGTTTTTAGCAGCTAGCTGTATCGCTCTTATGTTGTTTTTTCTGAAAGCCTCCTTCCATGATAAAAATGATAAAAAATAAATGATAAAATAACGGTTGTCAGTAGTGTAATATTTTAAAAACTATTTACTTATAATTAAATAGTTTGTTAATTTTAATAAACTGTATTTATATTTGTAACTTTGAATAAAATAAACAGTTAAATATAATAATTATATTGAAATATAAAATAAAAGAATACTCTATAATTTGTTAGTATCGAAATGTGTTCGAAATTTGAGAATAACATGCTTTGGTTTTGCGTGTCACGACAACTCACAATACAATACAAATAAAATTGCAAAAATTTTTAATAGTAATTTAAATTTATCGTGTTATTTTTAATATATTTTCTATAATTTGGTATTAATTCTTATCAAAGTCATCTAGAACTATTTCTTAAACTTATCAAGAACTATAGAACTCAGCTACATGCAAAGAGAACTCAATTTTATTTTTGATCTGTTGGACAATGCTCTGCTAAGTTCACAGACGTGCAAGAGAGAGAGAGTTTATTGAAATCTTTGAATAAAATAAAAAAAATCCACAATTATTGTCACCCTTCATTACATTAAGGTAACATGATATAATTAATCTTATAATAGATCGATATTTGTAAAGATTTATTTAATTAGATAATTTAGTCATTTTAAAATGATAATTTAAATGCGTATTAGTATTTAGAAAACAGACTCAATATCATGGATTCATTACATGGACAAAGACTCAATATCATGGATTCATTATTTCACTTGAAAAATAAGGATTATTTCATCTTTAAATAGTTTTCTGTATGTACTTAATATGATTAAACTCATAATTTAACAGGTGAACAGTTAAAATAAATACTGTTTTTAAGATTGACCTTCTATTATATACTATGTTACTTTAAAACATATAGCAGACCGCGCATTTCGTCGTCTATTCTCAGTCAAACGGAACCGGAATAAAATATTTAAAATGATGGCAACCTTTGCTTGCGGCAGTTATTTTACAACCATGTGTTTTAGTGTTGAGAAAAAAATAAGCTTTAATTTGATATATAAACACATTAAAAAACACATGAGTGCAAAATATTAACATATAAGTGACCTGTTTAAACCAGCCAACTCTGGACTTGCGGCAGACTGAGAGCTGGCAACAATTGTTTTTCAAATTTCTTATGCGATTTTCTTTCAAATGATTTGGGATTCACAAAAAAACATATGAGTGCAATATTCTCCAAAAACTCATTACGAAAAAATGTATCATTCTTAAATATAAGTTTAATTAGAGATTTTAGGCCATTACAATCATACGCACGAGCATTAAAAAAGCGCTGGCGTTACATTCAGTACGTTGCGATCATTCTAAGTGATTATACCTGTCAAAGCGGTCACGTCGCATATAGATCTCGAAATACTCATTATAGAAGTGGAGTCCCGATCACTTCTTTATTCAAAATCATTGGAATATTTTTCTAAAAAGAAATTAAAGAATGATGCCTGGATTATTTATAATCATTAATAATGATTATAAATAATCCAGGCATCATTCTTTAAATTATAAATGATCTATAATTTTGATGATTCATTATAAATGATCTATCAATTTCAGCTTAAAGTGGAATGTAAACAATCTTTTTACTTTATATGGAACCTTTATAGGATTACTTTGTTGTCCGTCTGTCTGTCATGACTTATTCTCAAGAACACGTGGAGGTATGAAGCTGAAATTTATATCAAATACTCTTTTTTTTTTATGGAAAAGACAAGGCAAACGAGCGTTCGGGTCACCTGATGGTAAGTGATTACCGCCGCCCACGACCCCGTGCAACACCAGAGGAGCTGCAGGTGCGTTGCCTGCCTATAAGGTGGGTTGGGCTCCGGAGCCCGGCGTTACCTAATGCGAAATGCAGTGGCATAAAGCCACTACTTCATGCCGGTTTTAAATGCCGGGGGTGGTAATGATCCAGTCGAGTCTGCATTGCTGGCGACGTGACTCTACCACACGTACTTTAGTCGCCTCTTACGACACCACCAGTACCAGGATGATCCTATTCTAGGCCGGGATCACACGGCCGAAACAGGCCGACTCAGGCCGACTCAGGTCTACTGTCCCTTGGTGCTGTGAAAAATTAAGCTTCTGGGTTAAAGCAATAAACAATACAGCCGTATATGCCGCAAATTTTCGAAACTTACAAGGGAATCAAAATGTATAGGATAGGAAATTAATTTAAGGAATTTATAATAATAATAATATGAAATCTTTATTTCTAGAAAATCCATTTACAATGAACTTATAATGAACAATCAACGTATTCAACAGTTCTCCTAAAATTGTTGTTTTTAACCAAAAAAATGTCTTTTTTAAAACCAGCGTGTAAAGCTGAAGTTTTGTTCTGAGATATAAGCTTGGACATTATAATGCACGTGTATTGAAGTTGCATCTATGAACTACCCCTATTTATTTTATAAATGGAATTTGTAAAAAATGTGTTAATACGGACAATGACACTTAGTTTAGAATAATGATAAGCAACTGAAGGAAAATAATGAGGTACCAATAATGATTCTTTACAACAGAAACTAAATACTTACTTATTTAGCTTCATGCTGTATTACTAGTGGGAAAGTCAGAGAGAACGGAACGCCAAACGTTATGGTCTCTATACATCTCTTTCACATCGTCCACTATCATCAACTTTTCATACATGCCTTCTGGGGTCCTCATGCTTTCTACGTGATTTTCCTCCTTCAGGATCTTTGATGCTGTATTTTCGAAGGTCAACCGAGGTCTCCCCCTACCTTTGTTACCGCTCACTTTTTCTTCATGAATATTTTTTGCTATTCCTTCATCACCAATCCATTCGCACGTTCTACTACATTCTCACCGTGAAAAGTATGATTAACTATCCTGGGAACAGACCAATATGTAGTCGTTGCTAGAATAAAAGGTCTGTTTCATTTTGAGGTACGAGACATCCAAAAGTCGAATTATCGCATAAGAAGCTAGAAGTTTTAAGATCCAATAATCAAAGAGGATAAGTACTTTCAAAATATTAGACATCTTTGAAACAGAAAACGGAAATGTTTAAGTATACTCTGCCATTATATTTAAGAATTATATAAGAAAAGCAGCGACAGAAATATATGATAAATGAAAACGAGGTTTTAGCAAAAAGCACTATAAATGGTGGGATGATAAGACACCGTAGAGAAAGTTGTGTTACTCAGTTTGTGTGCGAGAAGGAAAAAGCACGTTTCACGTATTGAATAAAGTTGAAGTGACACATGCGAGAGTAAATTTCCTTTCCAAAGAAAGTCCTCTCTTAAAGAAGGACCAGAACCTGCTTCTGCATTTGAAAGAAATGAAGAAAAGACGCGCGGGCGTATTGCTGCCGGTAACAGAATTAACGGTGCCTTAGATGAGTAGGGCTATTGCACAATAATTAATATTGTTCATAAACAACATTTGTAAACACACTAAATCAGCGTCCTAAATTTATTCGCTACAACTACAATTGTGTAATTATTTTCCTTTATTGTTTTGTAGCGTACGTATAACCAAATAAAATATAGATTCAATGAGTTGAATATTCGGTCTCGTCACACTAACATCGCCACGCTGCCCTACAGATGCATTGATGAGACTGTGAAATAACAGAGTAGTTGCACGTTTAGGTACACTGTGTAATGCTGACGACCGACGTTGATATACGGCAGCGGCAGGTGTTGCAGAAAGAACGGAGGTCTTAGCACTAGGTTCCTTTAGCCTACCCTGAAATATGAAGTCGAAGAAAAAAAGATGTATAATATATATTTAAAAAAATACTATTTTCAAAAGTGATACATTTTTTTTTTCATTTTAAAAAAAATGGGTCAAATATTTTAAATAAATGTATATAAAAAAATTAAATAGCATATCTTGTATATGTATACATTCATGAATTTTTTAAGTAAAAAAAACGTAATAGAAAAAATATTATTATATTTTCTTTAAATAAATCAGCTTCATGCTGTATCCCGCACACAGCAGGATATGCAGAGGGAACCTAGTGTTAAGACACTCAGTTCCATACTTTTACTTCCTCATTTATTTTCTTTAAATGTTTAAAAAAAATATATAATTTATATGTATTTATGAGTATTTATTTTATTTTTTTACAATAAATATTTTGTGCAAAACAAATAAAAATATTTATACTATTTTACCTTATTCATAAATTACTGTAAATGTATAAAAAAGATCACTTTACACGTAAAATTCTCAAGACAGCCGGTTACGCACCGGCCACCGACGGTTTACCGTCAACTACTGTAAAATTGTGTGCTAAACACCAATATTTCTTAATTTAAAGACCTAATTATGTTAAGTCGTCGCGGTAAACTATTATAAATTTTACGATATAACGATGTTCGGGCGTTATTTTATTTCTAAATTTGTACGTATACCTTAAAACTTTTGCCGTCGTGGCCCAGGGCCACAAGGGTGTGACTGAAACGCGACGGTTGTGAGTTCGATCCACACTCGAGAGAATGAATTATTATTTCTTAATATTTTCATTTCTTCGCTCTGGCAAGAAAGCAAAACCCCGGCGTTGAGTTCCGCAACTTAACACGTAATGCCTCGAAAAATTCAGCGGGGAACGGAGTGCGTTATCATGTTCCCACTGCTTACCCTGCTGTGTGCGCGATACAGCGTGAAGCAGATTTTTTTTCTTAAAAGTATTTTATAGCCCGAACTATTAGTATATATTAGAGTTTAGATGTCACAACAAAACAAACCTTATATTTAGTAGAGTAGCTCACTCTTTATAAAATGAGTGCATACACCCACATTGTTAAGTTTTTTAAATTTATCCATCGCATAATCAAAATCTTTGGGGTATACATAGAAATATGGAGAAAAGGGAGACTTTATAGTACAAATAAAGAAAGGTATTCGATAAATGAAAATTTATTATAACGTATTTTGGACATCCCAATAAGTTCGAAAACGCTTGATTATATTTTTTTTAACATTTCATTACTGTGATTGCTTGAGGCCATTCGTGGCGTAGGGGCTTAAGCGTGCGAATATAAACGAATAATATTTATATTTAATAGTATTTAGCATTTTCATTTCCTAGCTCGGGCAACGAGGTGGTGTAGCGTTCCGCCACTCAACATGCAAAGCCTCAATTCAGCGAAAATTGGAGGACAGAAATGTCGTAATGGGAACGGAGTATCTTCTCACGCAGTTCTCAAGTTCCCTCCGTCTATCCTGCCATGCGTGGGATGCAACGTGGAGATGAAAAAAACTAAACCATAGTTTTAGGCCGCATTTAAAGCATGCACTGCACAATAAAGAATACTCCACGTGCATGTAAACACTGAGCTTCTTTCTTCCCTGCAAGGAGCGGGAGATCAATTACTACCTAATAAGGTGATACGTAAGTATATATTAGAGTTTAGATGTCACAACAAAACAAACCACTTATATTCAGTAGAGTAGCTCACTCTTTATAAAATGAGTGCATACACCCACATTGTTAAGTTTTTTAAATTTATCCACCGCATAATCAACACCTTTGGGGTATACATAGAAATATGGAGAAAAGGGAGACTTTATAGTACAAATAAACAAAGGTATTCGATAAATGAAAATTTATTATATCGTATTTTGGACATCCCAATAAGTTCGAAAATGCTTGATTATATTTTTTTTAACATTTCATTACTGTGATTGCTTGAGACCATTCGTGGCGTAGGGGCTTAAGCGTGCGAATATAAACGAATGATAATGTGGATTCTATCTCCACTTGAGGAATGAAAATATTTAATATTTATACTAAACAGTATTTAGCATTTTCATTTCCTAGCTCGGGCAACGAGGTGGTGTAGCGTTCCGCCACTCAACATGCAAAGCCTCAATTCAGCGAAAATTGGAGGACAGAAATGTCGTAATGGGAACGGAGTATCTTCTCACGCATTTCTCAAGTTCTCTCCGTCTATCCTGCCATGCGTGGGATGCAACGTGGAGATGAAAAAAACTAAACCATAGTTTTAGGCCGCATTTAAGGCATGCACTGCACAATAAAGAATACTCTACGTGCATGTAAACACTGAGCTTCTTTCTTCCCTGCGGGGAGCGGGAGATCAATTACTACCTAATAAGGTGATACGTTCCGGCAAAAAATGAGAAACATGTTCCAGCTGTTCCATTCTGATTTCGGAATATGTTCCAATTTTCGTCTCTGGTCCGGCTGTTCCTTTTTGAGGGTTCTGAAGCTCAAATTTTTATTTTTCTTTTTGGAGAATTGGACTACTTTGTATTATTTCATTGGATTAAAATATTCAGGTCTCAAGTCCCTTGAAGTATAAAAAAATCAAGCTTCTAAGTTAATATAATCAAAAGATAAGAACATTTATCCATCAATTTTGGTGCATTTTGTATGAAATTTGCCGCATAATCAAAACCTATAGAGCACTTCCCGAAATTTTGCATGCAGTAAGGATTACATTACAAATATAGGAAAAAATCGAAAAGGTACAAATTTATAGGTATATAGCAGAAAAAAAATTATAAACTTATATTTGTGCTTATAATATGAGTGCATATACATACAAACTTAAGTTTGTAAACTTTTATATATTGTACTTCCCGTTGACCATTGACAAGTCTGACATTAGTACGGAAGTCGATGGGCGAATCCGATTCGCACTTTGTAACAGTATGTACCTTGAGTATAAGAAAAAAATAAATAAATAAATAAAATAAAATATGCATGGCTAGAGGCGACAGAGGGAACGTAGTGTAAAGACACTTTTTTTTCCACTTTCCGCCGAATTGTCGTCACTGGAGCGAGGAAAATGAAAATATTATTCCCCCAAGTGGGAATTGATACCAAAACCATCGCGTGTCATCACAGTGGCAAAAGTGTTCAACGCAACGGCAAAGATTCACACTTTTGCCACTGTAAAAAAACTTATAAATATAGATCAAAATTACCTTTTAAAGCATATCAATAAAATTACTATTTTAGGAGAAATTACAGTTATTTATTCGATTTCGAATTTGTGTTGCCCGTGGAAAGAAGTTCCTATGGAAACGCACAGTTTGTACTGTGCTGTTCGAAGTCCAAGAGTTTCTCAGAACACTTCCCACGATGGCCCTAAAGTATCTAGCCTTTCACAGATTATTGGGTCCTCAACGATTCGAACGGCTCGATATTCAGATTCGAATTCGAACGATTTAATCTCATATTGGGGAGCACCAGCCCAGAGGTAAGAACAGTACTCCTTATGATGCCAAACCTAGGCCCTATAAAGAGTCATTCGGTGTTTTGGCATGAAGTACTGTCTCGAATTGCCAATGATGACACCCAATATGCTGATACTAGGCACGGCTATAAGGAAAGTGTTTTGGAAGACTAGCGACACGACAAATGGGGTATTCTCTAGTTGTTAACGCCCAAACTTGAGTCTTGCGAGGATTGAATGGAACCAAGTTTCTTCCACCCCATTAAAAAACATTTCCGAGGGATGCCTCCACGTGCTATTGTCTGCAAAGCAATGAATGCTCCATTATTGTAAATATTCTACACCAGGTTTACAGACGATGTTGGACACTTAATTCATTCTTTTAAGTTTTATGCCAAAGTATGCTTGGTAAGATTTTATGTGAAAAATTGAAATTGAGTGATTTATTTTCTGCACTTTTCTAAACAACATTTGCCACATATTATGTATGTAATAAAAAGTATTGCAAATATTAAAACAAGGTCAAGAACGCATGTTGTTCAAGACAGAAACATATAGTATATATGCATACTTTATATGTCTTATATAAGCGTTTTCAAAAACCATTAACAAAATAAATACCACAGATATTTTTTGTAACCTTATAAAAAATTAACTACAATTGGGCATAAAACTATAATAAANTTTTTAAAGGTGTTTGGGATATCAGTTACAACTTAACCGGTTTTGTTAGCTTAATTCCTAGCTGTATCCCGCATATAGCAGAGGCGACAGAGGGAACGTAGTGTAAAGACACTTTTTTCTCCACTTTCCGCCGAATTGTCGTAACTGGAGTGAGGAAAATGAAAATATTATTCCCCCAAGTGGGAATTGATACAAAAACCATCGCGTGTCATCACAGTGGCAAAAGTGTTCAACGCAACGGCAAAGATTCACACTTTTGCCACTGTAAAAAAACTTATAAATATAGATCAAAATTACCTTTTAAAGCATATCAATAAAATTATTATTTTAGGAGAAATCACAGTTATTTATTCGATTTCGAATTTGTGTTGCCCGTGGAAAGAAGTTCCTATGGAAACGCACAGTTTGTACTGTGCTGTTCGAAGTCCAAGAGTTCCTCAGAACACTTCCCACGATGGTCCTAAAATATCTAGCCTTTCACAGATTATTGGGTCCTCAACGATTCGAACGGCTTAATTCGAACGATTTAATCTCATATTGGGGAGCACCAGCCCAGAGGTAAGAACAGTACTCCTTATGATGCCAAACCTAGGCCCTATAAAGGGTCATTCGGTATTTTGGCATGAAGTACTGTCTCGAATTGCCATTGATGACACCCAATATGCTGATACTAGGCACGGCTATAAGGAAAGTGTTTTGGAAGACTAGCGACACGACAAATGGGGTATTCTCTAGTTGTTAACGCCCAAACTTGAGTCTTCCGAGGATTGAATGGAACTAAGTTTCTTTCACCCCATGAGAAAACATTTCCGAGGGATGCCTCCACGTGCTATTGTCTGCAAAGCAATGAATGCTCCATTATTGTAAACATTCTACACCAGGTTTACAGACGATGTTGGACACTTAAAAGTGTTGAAAATAATAAAACAAGGTCAAGAACGCATATTTTTCAAGATAGAAACATGTAGTATATATGCATACTTTATATGTCTTATGTAAGTGTTATAAAAAACCGTTAACAAAATAAATACCACAGATATTTTGTATAACCTTATAAAAGTTTAACTACAATTAATTGGGCATAAAACTATAAGGAAGTACAAAAAACCTGCAAAATATTTTTTTTAACCATTTTATTGCCAAAATTATGATATTTAGAAAAAATTATGACATATCTCAAAAGCGGTAAAACTAGTCCGCTAGTTTTGCAATATAGGGTAAAAATAGTTGGTAATGACTACCTCTATCGACTGATTCAAGTGTCTTTATTTATACAGTTTATTAAAAAGTTTATCTAGTTATTCACTTGTTTTTGTTACTACAAATCAAATTCAAACTATTTTTAGGATGTATGTATATTCTAGGATGTATGTAACAATTTTAGGACGAAGTATAAAAATGCTTGAACAATTAAAATATATCTTTATACGCAAGATTTACATGCATTTGTTATTAATAATTTTGTTTTTATATTTTAGAATTAAACTTTATGACTCGTGGAGTAAATCAGCTTATTAATCTAAAGCTATACAATGCAGTGCTCGTGCCGTTGCTGTTATATGGCAGTGAAACGTGGATATTACAGAAGCAATGTGAAAGAAAAGTAACCGTGGAGATGTTATCACTTTGTATTATATGCGGAATCCGATCACGATGTCCATGGATAAACGATGCCTGAAACAAATGGCCATGGCCCAGTGACCTCCCACTGGGTGATCTGCCCTTTAATCTTGGGACCGCCCAAGTTGTTTGCTACTCAATATACAAGAGCATTATCCAACCAGTTCTTTTATACGGCAGCGAATGTTGTCCAGCACTATATCGACACACTCAGGAGCTGCACGTCACAGAAATCGATAGGTCCTATGTATATGGGGCAAACTAACAATTTGGCAATTTTGACTTTTTTATGCCAAACGCATTCTATTGATATAATTTATCAGGTCAGCTATTAAAAAATAGAAATTTCTGCATAGAAACAGGACTTTTTGTTGGAATATAACGGCCTATGTAGCATTCATTTAAACGTATAAGGGCCAAATAGTCATTTGAGACTTCTACGCGGGGAATTTTTACACATTTGTTTCTGTTTCAGTCCAGGCCAGTCAGCCAGTTTGATACTTATACGCAAAACAGAACAATGGTTGCGCTGTGTTGACTGCAAAAGCTTAGTATTGTTTTTATTATAATACGTTCCCCATTAGATAGATAACAAAAAACGTCTCTTTTTCACGAATTATGAGATAGCACGGCCAAAGTGGTAAATTGACCCATGTACGTGTTTTATTGAGAAAGAATACACTTAGGCCCTAAAATATTTTTTCACTTTTGGGTTATTTTGGCGTTACTTTAAATTAACAATTACCCAGATTATGTACTATACATTTTTTATTTTTTATTGTCCCCTTTGCTATTTAAAGCCAGTAATAAGCTTGATAATTGCTTTTGAAGTTTGATTAAAGATTTCGGAGTGACTCTACTAAGACAATCAAAATCATACATCAGAAAATTAATCTATTAACATGCTCATTTCTCATAAAAATCACTAATCAAGTAACATATCTACTGCCTTAAGTTCTAGGAAAAAACTAACCAAGAAACGTAACAGTAGATGAATGAACAGATTCAAAACTAATAAGACTTAAAAATACATAGAAAGCATATATGTAATAAGAAATAGGAAAAATGTTGGTAGATTGTTAGAGCTTATTTACATTAAAGTATTTGAATAACTTGATGAAGACACGAGGCGTGATACACTTCGTAAGTTTTGGATCATTGGTCATTATTCTAAGCAATATGGATTTATTGATAACTGTATCTTGGTGAAGGACCATAAGCATGTGTCTATGAACGCGACAGGTTGTGGGTTCGACTTTCTTCCGAGGAAATAAAATACTTTCACTTCTTCGCTCGAGGAAAATTGCGGTGTTGAGTTTCGCCACTCAACGCACAATGTCTACAGAATTCGGCGGAAAGTGGAAAACAGAGTGTCCTAGTACTAAGCTCCCTCTGCCTACCCGGCTTCATACGGAGTGCTGAATATGAATAAAGCTGAGAAAAAATGAAAAATATGTAGTAATTATAAAAAAAAAATTATTAAAAATCATGTATATGATGTGTATCATATTAAAATAGATGTATAATTTGCTTCTTAATATTAGAATACATGTATAATTTGCTTCTTACCTATAATAAAATCAAAATACAGACTACTGGATGCAAGAAGATATTTATTAATATCATTAGCTGTGGGCCAAAAATAATAAATACTGCAATCAGTAAATCTATAATAGTCCAATCTAGTTCAAAATCAAACGAAATAGCCAGCAATATAATTAAACTAAACACTAAAGAAGGGTGTGACGATTTCAGATTTTGATCCAACGATTAACTGTAGTGGCCAAAACCGAAGCAAGATTTTATTTATGTAAACGATAAACATCTTATCTTAATATAAATAAAAATATAATTTTCTTAAGACAGGCTATATTCTAAATGAAACCCACCTCGTGTGCCACCATCTAGAGAACTTCAAAATATAGCTTCTTGATTCGATGATCTTAAACAAAACAGAGTCGTTATAGCTACTATAATAATAGATATATAATTTATGACATCAAAGAGATTTTGCTTTAATTAAAAATGGAAATTCCCGGTTTAATCACACTAAATACTCAGAGGGACATATGTATTTGTAGGTTTGTTTTGTTTTGCTGTCAGTTGAAAATTAGAGGAACCTAATACAAAACTTTTACGTNATCTAGTGGTATAATAATTTCGTGTCAAATAAAGTGATTTTATCTCTTTATTTTTTGATTGATTTTATACAAACTTTATTTTTTGTCTGTCCACGTCAATTCTTTTTTTTATTTCATCTATTTTTACTAAATTGAATAGATCTTAGTAAATTTCAATATGCAATTAAGTTTTTCTTTACGAAATACAATATATTCATATGCAGGGCCTAATAATAATAATTTTTGGGGCTAATTATTTTTTAAAACAATATGTAAACGCGACTTCTTTCTATTACTTAAAGGATCTAACTGAAAACTCAGTAATCATGTTACCAAATCGTATAACGTATAAGTCTCTATATGGCATAGTCACCACAATACCTACCTCACTATCACCCGAAAAAATCAGTTGTTACCTTAATCTCAATATTAATCAATTTTATAAATAAAATATGAAAAAAATATTATATTCTGTTACTTAGCATAATACGCGTAAAACAGCCAATGTGGTACATTGACCTTTTTAAAGTGTTTTTAGAGAAGAATAAATATGACAAAAACTAACGTATAAGGGCCATTATGCAGTAAAAAAGAAACTAAGATAAATATAAATAAAATACTACACTATATATAAAGAGGATAGTTATCTTAGCTGATAAGTAAAGTTTCGTTTTCTTCGGATGTACCAACATAAAATTATATTTTTCAAATTTAAACTTTGGAAGCCTCTCCTGTAAAGTTATGATTTCGCACTTTGGCCCTTATACTTAGGAGCCATCGAAATGTAGATGGAAAGGAAAATGTACGGCGTAACACGGTCTGACTCCATCGGCGTAGAACGAGGGGTGGAGGGGGTGTTTGGTCTATCCTATACTGTAAAATCTGAAGCAATAAAATTTGAAAAAATTTGAAGTCTATCTTTTTAAGTACAGATTGATGTCGTTTTGAATGTAGGCTAAAGTTAATGCAAACAATAAAATATAAGCCGTTATTACTTATACCAATAAATATAGGAAGTAATAATTATTAACATTTCATACTTTCAAGCGGTTTTAGTGTCCGTTGCAAATTTATTCGCTGAAAAAAAACCTGCCCTGCCCAACAAATTATGTAAAATAGTTGCGGTTTTTTGTTTTATAAACAGAATTTTAAAGAGTGGGTTAGAAGAGTGAGGCCTACTACTATAGGGCATCTATCCCGGTTTTCCCATATGTAAATAAAAGTAAAAAAATGACAATTTTTATGTACATATGTATAATTTGAATACAATCGAGTTATTGACTTTAAAATATGCAATTTTATAACGTATTAGTTTTAATTTCCATACCTATCTATTAGCTTTGCATTTAGATATTTGTTTTTTGTTTTTTTTTTATTCTAGAATTTTAATTAAATAAACCTCACATTGAACTCTATGTTGTTGAATATTTTTTGTTAAAATAAATTATAATTAATTAACACGGTTGACACCACACCAGGAAGATACAGTTGACTGTAAAATAATTCAATAGTACATTTAATTACATAGTTAATAATAAAGGTTCTGCTTGATAAAGATCAAAGAGAAAGTTAATGTAAGACATTTCACGTTTCTCACTTTCCACCAAATTCTCGAGACATTGCGTTGAGTAGCGGAACTCAACGCCACGCTTTGTCTGGTTACCAGAGCGAAGAAATGAAAATATTAGGTGCTAGTGGCCCCTGCGTGGCTTCGTTCCCTTCATGTTTACATACATAGCGTCACGCTATATCACTAGCGGGGTAGTAATATTTAACGAATAACAAGAATAAAGAATGCATAAGATACGATGTGCAAGACAAACTGACAGAACATATAATTTATCCGGAACATACGACTTAATTACATGTGTTACGAAATCAAACACCTCGAGAACTTATATTTTTTTCCAGAATAAAAGACCATTAAACTTGTACAATATAGCTCTTAAATTCTATAAAATATATTGCAATATGTTATTCTGAAGACACACGAACAGAGGAACAGACAAACAGATGATCAGATGAACAGATTAGCAAGCGAGCAGGCAGACTTGCACGCAAACAGACAAAAATTCCAAAAATGCTGGATATGGGTCGTGTTAGTTGTGCTTTAAGTTTAATAACCTGGCAATTTTTTAGATATAAGCCTTGGACTACCAACAACAATAGCTTGAGACTTGCTCGGATTTAATTGTACTCCAAAGCACGTACTCCATGTGGATATTTTTATTAATAGCGGCTGGTAGCTCAGAAATTTTAGAAATTTTAGACTAGATGTGATATGTTGAGAAGTATTATTAGTAAAAAGTGAAAACGACAGAGGAGAAAACACGCCAAACTGCGGGACGCCAGCATTGACTGAGGACCAGTCCGAATACGAATCATGAATTCTTATACGTTGACCATCACATATAAACACCACCCATTTTCGATTACATTAGGAGATATGTTAATAACAAAAACTATAAGCTAAAGTGACAAGCAATATACAGGGTGGAAGCGGCAGCGCTCCATTTACTGAAAAAATTCTATAAAATATATTGCAATATGTTATTCTGAAGATACACGAACAGAGGAACAGACAAACAGATGATCAGATGAACAGATTAGCAAGCGAGCAGGCAGACCTGCACGCAAACAGACAAAAATTCCAAAAATGCTGGATATGGGTCGTGTTAGTTGTGCTTTAAGTTTAATAACCTGGCAATTTTTTAGATATAAGCTTTGGACTACCAACAACAATAGCTTGAGACTTGCTCGGATTTAATTGTACTCCAAAGCACGTACTCCATGTGGATATTTTTATTAATAGCGGCTGGTAGCTCAGAAATTTTAGAAATTTTAGACTAGATGTGATATGTAAAAAGTGAAAACGACAGAGGAGAAAACACGCCAAACTGCGGGACGCCAGCATTGACTGAGGACCAGTCCGAATACGAATCATGAATTCTTATACGTTGACCATCACATATAGACCACCCATTTTCGATTACATTAGGAGATATGTTAATAACAAAAACTATAAGCTAAAGTGACAAGCAATATATAAAAATGTACGGTGCCAAAAGCAGTACTAAATCCAATAACTAATACCGTGACTTGTTGTATGTCCATACCCATTCGAATATCATCCGTTATTTTTAGAAGTGTAGCAATCTGCTATGGACAGGACGGAAACCAGATTGCAAAGGATTTAGAATGTTATTTTTAGAAAGGAAATATGTGAGTTGTATTTGCACCAGGCGTTCTAGGACTTTGTGTAAGAAAGGAAGTATAGAAATTGGACGGTAATCGTAAGTAAGTGGGATTGGACTTTTTAGATAAGGGAATCATTTGTGCTTCCTTCCATGCTGAAGGAAATTCACAGGAATCGATGGAAGACGTCGATCCGGAAACATTGTAATTTCACAGTTGTGTGGCGCGTGGAAAGAAGTTCCTACGAAACCGTACAGTAGAAGAGTGCCACATCCAGACGGTGCGGATGGTATTTGAGTTTTTTTTTCTTCCTGACGGTAGACGTGGCGTGAAAGATGATAATATTGACTGGATGTTCTGGGTTTTTATAGTCTGATTAGCGAAATATACAATTTCTCAAAATTTATACTAAGGAAAAAACTGGAAAGCAAAGTTTTTTTCGGTTATAATTATTTTTTAATTTCACTCTTTATTCTGCATTTAGACAGAAGGAACCCAATACAACGTGTAATACCTCATAGGTATTGCACATTGAGTGGCAGAACTTAACACCGTGCTTTGTCTTATTACCAGAGCAAGGAAATGAAAATGAATAATTCTCCTGAATGGAATGGAGAAACCCGTTGCGTATACAGTCAAATGCTGTGCTGCTGCACCACAGACGGCCTCTTGTTATACATAAAAAATTAAAAAATAAATTAGTTTCAAGCTGTATTCCGCACACAGCAGGGTAGGCAGAGGGAACCTAGTACAGTCACACCTCGTGCCGCTGCGCCACGACCGGCCTCAATGAATGTTATACATAAAATGAAAAAAAAAAATATTCAAACAGGATTTATTATCTACATTTCTACAAAAATATTCTATCTATGACAGGAATTTATTAAGACCGATAGATATATTGTCTTACTTCTGCTTACTGTTTAAAATGACAATGAAATGAATGAAGTTTTTATACTTATTCTTATAAAACATGATAATAATATGAACAACATACCAAAAATAATTGTCATGTGTAAATAAATATATTTTAAAAATATTGCAGACACATATAAAACAAATGATAAATAATTTTGAACTTAATACAGTCATGACAAATATATTTATAGGTTATCCTAAGATTTGTTCAGCCTAAGTGGAGATTGGACCCAACACCCATCGTGCTGGTAATGTCCCACTGCGACGTGATAACCATTAGATCCACAACCAGTCGGTTTTACAGTCACACCTCGTGCCGCTGCGCCATGACTGGCCTCTATCTTTCTAAATCAATAATCTTAATATATATTTTTAAATTCGTAAAAAAGTATATGAAGTGATTATTAAATATGATTGATTTAGCATAGACACTAAACCATTTTTGGTTAAGCAACATTGTTTATTAAAAATTCAACGTATCATTGGAAAAAAATCAAAACTTTGTATAAAAAGTTGAGCACAGGAGGATTTGAACTCGCTTCTTCCATAACACCTACTTATTGAGCTACACTAACTAAAAATATATACAACTATTTTATCATTAAATTAAAATAATTTCTTACAATATATGCATAAATAAAATCAAACACACCGTGACAAACATTTATCATATTGAACCTGCTAACACTGTCATATGACATCTAACCCTTTAAACCAATTGAAAAAGTCACACTGGAGCCTAAAAATTTACTTAACGGAACACTTAAATAAACAATTTCGTGATAAACCATACAAATTTAAATATTCCAAAGCATATTAGAGAAAGTAAGAAATAATGTATTAACATTAGCTTAAAATGCTTTTTACGACTTTGAGGTATTGTTTCTAAGGGATCTTTCAACAAATATATTCTAACGCCCTTTACATAATCTTGGAAATATTGTTCCCATACTAAAGATTCCATATTAAAGTTGAACATTTGCTTATCTGTTTCATCCATTTCCTTATACAGTTTCATAGTGTTTCCGTTGTGAAATTTCCATTCCCGTTGAGCGAAGTAACCGATGACAGCGGAGAATTTTTTTATTTTGACGTATGCTTTTTTTAATCTGAAATTAAAAAGTGTCAACCTTTGTAATGAGATTTAAAGTTACGTCATCTTGGCCATAACTAAGTTAGAAACTTTAGGATATATTTTTTTAAATAATGCAGTGCTAATTACTAACTAAAGAAAAATGAGTAAAAGTACTACGAAATAAACGATTATTTAAAACTTTTTATTTATGGGTACAACAAAATTAAGTGGAGCGAATTTTTGCGGAACAACGAAAGTCAAGTGACTCAATAATAAAATAAAGTAGTCTACATATAAATTATTAATTCATAAAAAAAAATCGAACGTGGTTTCCTCTATACTTACATGGGCTTCTTCCCAATGATCACAAGAAAGAAATCTATAATGTACGCCGGTATCCAGTGAAGGATGAAAAAATAGAAATTGTATAGAGACTTGGAAGGTGTTAGCCAAAACAGGTACATCCATATAGCTTGCATCGATGGTACTCTCAGTCCGTACACTTCAGAATATTTCATAAACAGCTCTGAAATGAGAGATATTGTTTTATTTTGAGGTATTTTGGCTATTACTTTTTAGCTTCACGTTGTATCTCGCAAATAGATGAATGGGTAGAGGGAACCTAGTTAATACTAGGTTCCCTCTAACACGCATCGTTCCCCAATTTATGCCAAATTTTCTGGGTATTGCGTGTTGAGTGGCGGATTTCAACGCCGCTTCGACTTGTTACCAGAACAAGGAAATGAAATATTTAAATAATTTATTCATAAGTAATGAATCTATTAGTATTAATAGAATATAAGTGGTTTTCCCAGGGAAAAAGGGAGTAGACCTCAACACATCAGACCAGGAAAGAAAATATTATTGGAAGTAAATATTTGTTACTAAATATTCCACAAGTCCTCATCGTTAACCACTCAAAACTTCAAATAATTATGAGATGTTAGACGAGCTTAATCAGGTTTTCGGTTCCGTTTAACTGTTTGTCTATTTAAGTTTTTTTTTTTATTTTACTCCTTATTTAATTTTATTGTAAATTAACTTAAATTAACTTAGCTTTACGCTGTTTCCCTAGCGCGGTAGCCAGAGAGAACGGAATGCCAAACGCTATGGTCTCTACATACTTCTTTCGCGTCGTCCACTGTCATCAACCTCTTCATACATGCCCTCCGGAAGATCCTTATGCTTTTTACGTGACCTTCCTTTAGTATCTTTGATACTGCCGACGAAGGTCAGCCGAGGTTTTCTCCTACCTCTCTTAACATTCACTTTCCCATCATAAATCTTTTGTGCCATTCTTTCATCACACGTTCGTTCGACGTGTCTAAACCAGCTGAGCACGTTCTTCTTCATTCTCACCGTGACATTTTCGCTAGTACCTGTTATTCTGTGTATCTCTTCATTGTGGATTCGAGCAGCTAAGCTGACTCTGCATATCCTACGAAGAGATCACATCTCCATGGTATTCATTTTTCTTTCATTCTTATTCAGTAATATCCACGTTTCGCTGCCGTATAACAGCGTTGTTAAGCCTGTTACCAGCAGCAATACGCCTTTCCGCATCCAACTGCATCCAACTCGTATCTTCTATTTCTACTGAACATACTTCTAAAATATACCACTTCATTCACTTGCTTTAATTTCTTACAATTTACAGTGATCTTGCATTCTGTCCTTTCTTCATTTCTTTCAAATACCACCTTTGTAGTATTCTCATTCAGGCTTAGACCATTGCTCCATCCTTCTTTGGGAGTGGTGACTAATGCCTATAAGCGATGTTGCAATGAGTACTACATCATCTACGTATAGTAGGCAATTCACATTTATGTCACCTACTTTCACTTCCATATCACTTTGTTTCACTCTTTGGAGACAGTTCCAAATACAAATTGAACTACCAAGCTGACACGACGCATCCTTGTTTAGCACCCGATTGGATGTCAAACCAAAGTGATATGCAAGCTCCTAGTGGCACGCAAAGTAAAGAGACTTTTCAGTCTGCAGCAAGGGTCCACTAACATTGTACCGGAGTAGTATGTCCCCTAATTTCACTCTCACGACTTTGTCAAAAGCCTTTTCCAAATCCACGAAAGCACAGAATACTTTTTGGCTAACGGCCAAATTTTTTTCCGTGATCATACGGAGGGAAAAGATCTAATCTATACAGCCTCTTCCAGGTCTAAAGTTTCCCATAACAGCCTTTCAGATCTCTCTAGCATTCTTCTCGCTAATATTTTAGCATAAACTTTACTACCCAAGCAAATCAAACTGATAGCCCTATGGTTTACGCAGTCTATCTGTGATTATTTACCATTATACAAAGGCACGATGACTCCACCTCGCCAATCGTCTGGAACCCCCCCTGATTTCCAGATCAAATGTGGGCTACGCGTCTTGAAGCATGGCCCACTATATTTGATCATCTCAATAGTAACTCCATCTACTTCCTCTGCTTTACGATATTTAAGCCTTCTTATTGCACTCTTAACTTCTTTTAAACTGATTTCGCCATCAAGACTCAGCGTTTCGCTGTTACTTGTAAAACTCTGCCCATCGCTACAAAACGTTTTTAATATTTAACGTTTTCATTTAACAATTTCATCGANTGTATTAGGCTTTTATATAGTAGTAAAAACTGTGGTTTCATGAAAATTGATGCTGACACTGCCACCCTGTATATCAGAAAACTTTATTTTATTAATATCGAGAAATCTCTTGGTCTTCCTTTTCCTACTCGCCTTAACCATTTCATCCTTTACTCTCCCTAACGTAGCTGTAACTTTAGCGTATACCAAACTTGCCAAGCTTGGGCTAACCAATAAAAAATATATTATAGAGACTATAATAGTGTAGAGATTATAATATAATGACGTTCAAAATTTGTCTATTCCTATCAACTTCAAGATATTGTGCTTTGAGTGGCGGAACTCAATGCCAGTCTCATATTGAGAATTATTTATTCCCTTGAGTAGAAATCGAATCCACAACCGTTGTGTTTACAGTCAATCAGACGCAGTTTTGACACGACGGCCTCTAATTTAATAGTTTTTTTTTAATCGTCTTTTTTATATATTTGTCATACATATAAAATACTTACTCCAGTAGGTCCGTACACATTATCTATCCAACCTGGTACGGGTTCTTGTGCCGTCGAGATCACTGAAACCAAAATCCATTTCAATATAAATATGTCAGCATATAAAATGTGTACAACCTTCTTCGATTAATGGACTAGACAGCAAAAAATTTAATTTACAATTTGAACCAGTAGTTTGTAGTTGAGTTTAAGAACCAGTAGTTGAGTTTAACTAAACAAACTTTTAAGCTTTATAATATTAGTATAGATAGTATAGATTTGTAGATTAGACCAAAGAACGTTTAATTTAATTGTCAAGTATAAAATAAATAAATCTAAGTACCTATAGACGGTCGGAACACAGCGACGGGCAGACCTTGAGAATATTTCTGTACAATATCTTCGGCTGCCGATTTCGTGTACGCGTACGTGTTGGGGAATTCGCCTAATAACCTGGAAAAAGTGTTTAATTTATTAAAAATTAAATATTTAGTTGGGTTCAGGCTGTATCACGCATATATCTTGTTATATACAGGATACGGCAGAGGAATGCTGTGTCTACAGACACAACCCCAAAGTTACAAGTACAAAGATTCAAAATTTTAAATGGAAGCCCTGAATGGAGCCCTTGTCTTAATAAAATAGCGAATAGACACTGATGATGATAATTGATCAATATGATAGTTATGTATTGGTTTAAAGCTCATTTAAAGTTTATTTATATTTTAATTTTCATTAGCTTTGACTACAAAAGCAATATTCTGTTTTTTCATGTACCTCAAAAAGGTTATTAAATTTTAGCCGTCTACGCCACGTACTTTCGGCTGTGTGTTGTCGATTAGCTNTAATGGGCAGTTGCTGAAAGAAAAAATAATAATCTGTACTTATATTACAAAATTCCTGTTTTTTTCCTAATTTCGGCTGTGCAAAACGGCCGCACGTGTCCTCACGCAATATTTAAATAATATAATGTGAAGTCGAACATTGTTTATAAATAGAGAAAAAAACAATCAAAAATAATTTTAACATTTTTAAATGCGATAGTAACTCACTAAGGACGGTCAATTTCCAAAAAGCGCGTGTCAAATTCCGCTACGTTTTAAGCTTGATAATTTTTTCTTTAAAAAACTAAGATAAGTATATAATATACAATAATGTTTTAACGAGTACGACAGATCGTAGAGCACTGAGTCATTTAAGCTGCACTCTTTTCTTTTTATAGATTCACGCTGTATCCCGTATATATCAGGTTAGTCATACCTGGGAACCTAGTGTACAACGGAGTGTGAACACTCCGTTGCCCATTAAGACATAGTTGTAGGTTCGATTCCCACTCAGGAGGATGACTTTTTTTTTCATTTCCTTGTTTTGGCAACAACATAAAGCAACACTGTATTCCTACTAAGTACCCCGCTATAGCGGGGTATACCCCGCAATAGTGGACTTTTATTTTTTTTAATTGTACGGGATACAGCGTGTAAGTTCTTTTTTCAAAGTTTTACCTGTAAGCCGTAGAAATATGCAGATGGGCACGCAATTTGGTACAAGAACGTGCCAAAAGTAAAATTTCCCTAGTACCCCGCACATTGATGGCCACAGCTGTCTTTAGTGCTTCATCAAAACGAACTGTTGCTGCTCCGTGGAAGATGAATTCTACCTGAAATTTGGATTTTTTTTATTATATAATATGATTCGGTCGAGATTTCTTGTCAATCTCGTAAATCGTGGGCCAGTGGGACATTTGTCCGTCGATAAACCACGGCGTCAAGTTCCACCACTCGAATTACGAAGAAGTGAGACATGTGAGATGTCGTCACAAAATTAGGTTACTTCTGCGTAACGTGTTATGACTATGAGGGAAAAAACGTGAAGCTGTGAAACAAAGGCTGATTGTGAATTAAGATAAATTAATCTACAAATTTATAATATTATTTACCGTTTCAATGCCAGGTCTACGAATTTTAGTGAAAGGATATTTAATAAAATAAAACAAAAAATACACAGTTACTTATTTTACTTTTCATGACGCAAGAACAGAATCCACACCTTTCGATCAGCTCTCGGCATTCCGACCTCGAAATGTACTAATGTGAAAACAATATTGCAATATAATATTACAGTTCTTTTAGCTTCACTCTGTATCCCGCACGTAGCAAGGTAGGCATAGAGAACCTGGCAACCTATAATAATTGCAGCTTGTTAAGTAACGAAATACTTATGTAGATTAAGTTAAAAATATACGGAATAAATTAGTAGCTTGAGGCCGCATCCAGTGGAAGGTAGAGTCTTCAAATCGGAGATTATTTTTTGTTTGATCCTTGAAATATCGCTCATTTGGTGCAACAATTACGTAATTGCACTTATCGAGAAACATATTAGATATGTCAGTGTGGGCAGAGAGAGTCTCCTTCAATATTTTAAAATGCAAATACGCCAACGTTGCACCAAATGAACGATAAATTCTAGTATCCTACATAGCAGTGTAGGCAGAAAAAAGTTAGCGCTCCGTTCTTCACTTACCGTCTAAATTCGAGACATTGCGGCATGTCTGCACTTTGTGTTATTAGAGTGGAAAAATTAAATTACTCATTTCCACGAGTAAAAATCGAAGCCGAAACCGTCGTGTGCCATAATAACTAGCGACGGCTTCATATGTTTCCATCATTAATATTATAATTGAAAAGCTATACGTATGTACATATTATTTCAATTTCATCTAAGAAGATCGATTGCGTTTGTCGTCAATGATATATGAGAAACAAACAAAAAGTGCAATCTGTGCAACTTATTTTGTTTCGTAAAAAAATATAATAATATTAAATTGCGATAATAACAAATAACTAATTAATTATTAATTATTGCTATTATATTATCTAAGTGGATATTAATTAAAGTCGGAAGAACAGAGTCATTTGTCACTCACGTACATAATATATCTATGTATATACCAACATATTACATACTACCTTTTATGCTCAGCTTCGCCCCTGTGGTCAAATGTATAAAAAAAGTTTATTTATTTATTTACACTTTATTGTGCACTATTATTTATTAGGAAAAAAAAGGATATAAAAAGAACAAAGATAAAACAATTGACACACAAAAGGCGGTCTTATCGCTAATCAGCGATTTCTACCAGACAGACCTTTGGGTTAGGAAATTTGTGATGAAATAGAGTGGGTGGTGTAAATATGTATGTAAGTTACATATCATATTAAATCCTGTGAAATATGAATGTGAAAAATTAAAAGTTGTGTATTACACCAGCTCAATGCTCGAAGTAACTCTGACCACAGTGAGTTACATTGAAATGATTCGTGGTGTCTATATGTAGTATCTCAAAATAAAGTGTAGCAAATTCTAGCAAATTGCAAAGGGAGCCTCCGTTCTCCACTTTCCATCCAATTTCCAAAACAGCTTTGTCTTATTACTAGACAGAGAGAGGCATAATCAGCTGTAGCAGAAGGAGCTACCTGACCGAATCCGCAGATACACAGAATGACAGGTACAGTAGCCAGTATGTCACATTGAGAATGAAGAACTGTCTTAGGTGGCTGACACGACGGGAGAATAGTAAAATAGATTCATGAAGCAAGAGTGAGTGGTAAGAGAGGTAGCACAAAACCTAGGTTTACTTTAGAGAACCGGACCCGACCCCCCCGGAGAGCGTGTATAAAGAGATTGATGATAGTGGACGAGGCGAAAGGGGTATACAGAGACCGTAGCGTTTGGCAATATTTTCTCTCTGGCTACCTAGCTAGGGATAAAGGTGTGAGGTTTAAAAGTTAGTACAACATACCTCGTTAATAATCTTATTTCGATCCTCTTCGCTTATACCCAAATCAGGTTGTCCCATATCGCCTTGGATGATGGCAATTTTTTCAATGAAATCCGGCATTTGCTTCCTTAATTTGTCGTAGAGCTGTAAAAAGATGTTGCTCAAAATAAAATACATAAAATAAAAAAAATGTTTAATTTAATTTTAAAAAAGCTCATTTATAAATAAACATTATTGGCAATGCCTAATCTATACGTATAATAAAATTGTAAATCATTACCATCCGTAGAAGACAATGATTTTTAAATTTTTTGTAGGTTTGTTTATTTGTCTGTGCATTTGCACGGTAATCTAAGTAAAAACTTAACCTATTTATGTACAATTTTTACTATTGCATTTTGGTAAACTCCCATCAAAATTTAGTGATTGTTTCATTTAAATCTGTTCATAAATAAAAACATATATATCGATATAAAATATTTTGTTCAACAAATTTGCTATTAAAATTAATATTTTTTATTGAATTGGCTAAAACTTTACAATGTACGGATATAATTCAGATTAGAAAACAAATAATTGTGTAGCTTAAGCGGGCGAAGCCGCGGCCGGGTCACTATTATATAGATATATAATCAACTGACATTACTAAATAATTTGAGATCGTCGCGGCGCAGTGATGCAGATGCGTAGGTTATGGGGTCGATTTCAACTCGGAGGAACAAACAGTAGGTAAGTACAAACCTACCTATTTAAATTATTTAATTTCCATGTTCTACTAAGACAAAGCGTGGCGTTACGTTGCGCCACTAAAAATACAATTTCTCTTTAATAACGAAGAACGTAGTGTGTTACCACTAAATCACTAATCCAGTTAATACTTACAACATCATCGAACTGTTCTTGCAATCTCGTCATTATTTCTTTATTTTTCTTTGGCCGCGTCAGTAGATACAGCTTCTTTATTTTCGGACAGCATCTGTAAAACAAAATAAATACATAAAAAGCTTTACACCACATCTCGCATATAGCAGGATAGGACTCCTCTCTCTAAGATAGGATAGCACTCCGTTCCCAAGTGTCCGCCATGTTGAGTGGCGGAACTTAGCGCAGCATTTTGTCTAATCAGAGCCACGATGGCCAAGAGGACGTTCTTACTTATATAAATAGCCTTTCTCTACATTCCTTAGAAGGGTTTTTTTTATTTTCGGACAACATCTGTAAAATAAAATAAATACATAAATAGTTTCATGCTGCAACCTGCTATAGTAAGATAGGACTCCTATGTCTAGGATAGGAAAGAAGCCCGTGTCAGCCGATTTTTTTTTAATTTGCGTGTTAACCGGCGCACTTTGTCTCGACATCAGAGCGAAGAAATCAAAATATTCAAAATTTAATTTTCTGAAGTGGGTATCAAACCCACAATCTGTCGCATTTACAGTTAGAAGCTTGTGCCACTGCACCCACTGCCACTGTAAATAATAATATTCTAACTAATTAATTTGGAGACATAATTATTTTAAATAGACTAGAAAATAGTTTCTCTAGTAAAACCGACTATGTAACATGTTTAAAATATTTTTAATTGATTTTATACAATACACATCCAAAATGATTTTAAAAAACATAATAATAAAATATTATGACTGGGCATCCGCAGCAGACAAAAAATTATATGATTTGTACAGTATGGAGCAGTGGAATCGTGTAAACTTCATAAAGCAAGTCAGTATTTTCTCCAAGATATTTAAAATAGTCTGCACACACACACATAGGCACTAACTGAGACATTAAGACTTGCACAACCGGGGGATTTAAAGTTTGTAACGAATCGGCTGAACTAAATATAGACAAAAAATTAAACTAAATATAATATATCAAATCAAATCAAATCAAATCAAAAACACTTTATTGCACAGAAATAACATATACTTATATAAATAGCCTTTCTCTACATTCCTTAGAAGGATTTTAATCACAAGTTACAATATATATGTACGAGTATGTATGTACATATGTAATAATACGTGATCTAATAAATATTCTAAACATGGATTCGATACGTTACTTTCACAGTTAAGATGGGCTGAGTGGATGGGTGACCTCTTTTATATTTAAATACAAATTTAAAATAAAATTTATATAAATATACAACTGCAAGTATTTTTGAAACATCGAATTAAAATTTTACCACCATTTCGGAGCCAGTTCTGCTGAAAGAGCCGGCAACAATCATAATAGCTGCATGTTGTAGATTCGATTTTCTAGGAGAAATAATTATGCTATACTCAAATAGTTTTTGTATATATTCTGGTAGACAAAAACGCAGGTAAGTCCGCCACCCAACACGGAATGTTTTGAAAGTTATGCGAAAAGTGGAGAATGAAGTATTATTTAACACTATATTCCCTCTGCCTATCATGCTATTCGAGATACAGCGTGAAGGTATGTAATATTTAAAAATAATACAATATAAATAAATATAACAAAAATAAAAAAAAATTAAACCGACTTCAAACAAAACTCATAAAAACACAAGTAATACTTAAAAGATAATAAATTACAACACAATGCAACTTGTTTGGAATTATTGCAGCAATATTGTACAGAAGTTAACGACGTAATATAAATAAAAAAATAAATAAATTATAAAAAACATTGTATTTTTTTCAGCTTCACGCTGTACGCATACAGTATATGAATAAGGATATGGATAGCTGAGGGAACCTAGTATTAACGACGTTCCTTTCCCTACTTGAGGCATTGCGAGTTAAGTGTCGGAACTCAACGCCGCGCTTTGCATGGTTACCAGATAATAATGCATTCCATCGAGTGGTAATCGGACCCACAATCGTCGCCTTTACAGTCACAAGCTGGAGCCACTGCACCTCATAATAAATAGCCATTAAAATATTTTTAGTTAACACCTATATATGTATATAAGAGGGTTATTATAGACTCGCTAAAACCGATAATTAAGAATATACCTTTATGAAATCGCTAAGTGGTTTTTTATGTTTTGTATAATATTTAAACGTCATTGCATTTAAATATTATACAAAACAAAATGTCACACTTTTTTTGTTAGTAGATAAAGTTTAATATCATGTCTTTTTATTGAGCTTCACATTTAAAACAGCGTGTATACCCTAAATATAGCATGTTGAGCGGAAATCACCGCCGTGCTTTGTCTTAAACCCAGCATCCACCGCGAAACAAAAACGAGAAGGGATTGGGCGGAACGGTCTCCTTTTATTTAAAATAGATTTACGTTTCCACCAACAAAGACTTCAATTCAATTCAAATAATTTTATTCAAAATAAGAAGGTACATGCTTCATTTTTTCAAATAATTTACCACCAGTTTACTAAAGTTAATGCCTCAGACCTGAGAAGAACCGGCGCAAGAAACTCAGTGGGACTTATTTTTCTAAAATCTATTCTAATTATCTGTGACAATGATACCTTTGAAACAGACTGGAGCGAGCATCATTTATAAAATCATTAATTTGGTACCTTTAACACACAAACGTGATATAGAAAATTCTCTGACGTTTTCTGGGATCCTATTGTAAAAGCGTACACATTGTCTCATGAAAGAATTGCGGATTCGATGCAACCGAGTTACAGGTGCACTAAGATTAAGCCTATTCATGGTGTTAATATAATGAGCATCACCAATTTTGGTAAAATTACGTATGTTTTTTTTTAACATGCATAACATTTTCAAAAATGTTTAGAGATGCAACTGTCAATATATTAATTTCTTTAAACTTTTGCCTTAATGAGTCTTTAGGACCTAAGTTATAGATTGCATGCATAGCTCGCTTCTGCAGGACAAATATTGGTTTAATACCGGCTGCATTACCCTAAAGTATAATCCCATAGGATATAATACTATGGAAGTAGCTGAAGTAAACAAGTCGAGCCGTATCTATAATATATAATAGTAAGTTATTAACACTGAACCAATGTACTACTTTCGAGAGAGTATTGTTTACGTTATATACGACTAGTCGTCTTTTTATTTTGAAAATCAATGAAGTATCATCAGCAAACAATACTATCTCATGGTTCTTTTCAACTAGATACGGTAAATTATTAAAAAGAGAAAAGGACCAAGAATAGACCCTAGTGGGACCCCCATGCTGATTACTGAACCAGGAGATTTCTTGCCATTCATATTAATCCTCTGAACTCTGTCAGCTAAATAAGAGGTCAGAAGATTGAGTGCACGTCCTCTTATGCCGTAGTAGTGTAGCTTCATGACCAATGTCGAATGCCATACGCAATCAAAGACTTTGGACAAATCACAAAACATGCCAAGAGTATCCTGCGATTCCTCCCAAGCATCATATATATTCTTTACAAGACCTACACCAGCATCTGTAGTTGAACGATCTTTAGTAAAACCATACTGTTTATCGTGCATTAGATTTAGATTGTGTGAATTAAAATGAAGTAATATTTGATTTAGAATATTTTTTTCAAAAATCTTACTAAACGAGGATAGTATAGAAACGGGTCGATGATTATTGGGATCAGCTGTACTACCTGATTTAAATATAGATATAACTTTACTAAATTTCATTAAGTCAGAAAACACACCATACTCTATACAATTAGATATTAAATATAATTGCGAGGTAAGGAGCAACAGCGTCTATTATATGACTAATAAATTTGACAGAAATACCCCATAGATCCGACGTTTTCTTGATATGTCTTAATGATGTCTCTTGAATTGACGGGTTTAAATTTAAAATCTACATTACATTCAGCGACTGCTGTGGAGGATATAAGTGTATCGGTTGTTGAAACTGCAAAGAATTTTTCAAATACACATGTAACTTCTTGATCTGAGCTGGTTAAACCATTGTCAATTTTTAATTTATATTCAAAGTTACGATTCTTAGCTTTTCCAGTTTCACAATTTATAATGTCTCATGTCATTTTAATTTTATCAAAAGAATTTTTAATTTTATTTTTAATATGTAAAGATTTTGCCATTGCACATATTTTTTTAAACAGTTTAGAATGGACCCTAACATAATGATTAAATGATTCACTATGGTTATATGTTTTCTCACTATAAAGTTCATATAACCTTTGTCTACTCTTATAAATTTCGCAGTCGCCCAATCATTAAATGACAAGAAATTCCTGGAATTGACAGTTTTAGAAATAAATATAGCATTGAACTCACTATTAATAACATTGAAAAATTTCCCATATAGTAAATTGGGTTTATTTTAGGTATTTCAGTTTTGCTATTATATTACTTCTAAATTTTTCTTCACGACCAGTTGTCATCGGTATACAATTGTTTTTTTATTTTTATTAATTATATTTTTACCAAAGTGAAAGGAAGCCGCAATGATCTGAGCTTAACATATTAATTATTGACTTTTTACATGGTATGGAGTTTTTAAAAATATTATCAATACAAGTTGCAGTACAATGAGTGATTCTTGTTGGCTCTAGAAATAAATTACCTAGATTATATTATATGAATTTAGTAACGACCTGAATCTGATACAAGTGGTGGAATTATCTAGTAAATTAATAATAAAATCACCATATACAACTATTAATTTCCTAGATCCAGATAATTTTACAATACCTGTTCTAAAATTATTTCAACGTGTTCAAATAACCCAGTGGGAGGTCTGTATATACTTACAACAATGAAATGCTCAAGCTCAGCACAGGCCATTTCAATTGTTTGCTCAACAGAGAGGCGCACAATGTCTTTACGTTCTTTAAACTTGTAAGATTTATTTAAAATTATTAAGGAGCCACCGCGTATTGCTATTTCTCTATAAAACATACTAGCTACTTGATGATTATTAAAATTAAAAATAGTTTCACAGCTTCGAAGCCAGTACTCTGTTTTACAAAGTACATGCATATTATTACTATTTAAGAATAGCTCAATTTCTAAGTCTTTATTTAACATTCCTTGTATGTTTTGATGCACCAAGTTTGTATCATTATCATGACAAATAGTATTTATTTTTACATCGTTGTTACTTTTATTTTTACTACTGTATAAAATTTTGCCAGAGATGGCCTCTTATTGTCTTATTATTTAATTTAAATTATTTGGAACGGATTCCAAACAACTCAAAGTATACCGTTCAAGAGGTACAGTGTTCTTTATAGCCAAAGTATTGGATAAGTTGAATTGTAAATAATATGATAGCATATTGTCTATCTGTCTTTTATAAAAATAAGATAGGTGTAGCCTATCATATGTCAAATTATTATTTTTTATATTAATTACATTATTAATGTCAATTAAATTGATCTTATTATTATTATCACCGAGTAGGGGGGTCCACTTTTCTTGCAGTCAGTACTATTACTGCGACCACGATGCCCTGGGTTTGGAAAAACAATGAATTTTCTGCTTTCCGAAAAAGCAGTATCACTAAATTCTATTTTTATTTTCATGTCACCAATTTTCAGTGAATAATAAAGAAATAATCTTATACAAACAAACGGGACCACCGTTTTAATATATATATATATATATATATATATATATATAAACAATCAATAAAATGTCGACATGTAAAAAATAAAAAAAAAAAA